>OV884019.1:6000000-6600000 GCA_930367235.1 Sarcophaga rosellei | reverse complement strand
GTACTGCAACTTTACCTGGTGATTCTGTAGTGATTGCAATAATATTCGATGCAGCCGGCTGCAGAGGTGTAGTACTTGAAGAAAATCGATTGGTTGTGCGATTTTCACGATTCGAAGAGAATTTAAATTTATTTTCCGAATCGCTGGTCATCATTATTTCTTTGCTGTCGCGGAAATTTACTGTTAGAATAAGGCAAGCAGGGAAAAATTATTTTCATTTTTAAATATCCTTTCCTTATAAAGGAAAAATAAACCTACCAAATCCCTTTGGACCCTCACCAGGCACTGAGTTGGTCACCTCTTCTTGTGATACTCCACTGGTTCTATTGCTAACCTCATGCAATTGATAGCGAGTGGCTGCGTCATCGTCTGTGGCTGCGGTTATATACGTATAGGACTTCTCATTCGTTTGATTGGGTGATAAAATACTGGCATACGAGAATACTCGTGGAAAAGCATTGATATCCTCTTCATTAAAACCTAATAGACCCTCCTCTAGACCACTTTCACCAAACTCCTGGCAGTCATCCTCATCGGAGCCATCAAAACAATCATATTTCATATCACAGCGAGCACTATCGGGCACACACTTCTCATTGGAACGACAACGAAAATCATCGGGTTCATCACATATCAGGCAATTGTCTTCATCCTCTCCCACGGCACAATCCTTAATATTATCACACTGCCACTGCTGGGGTATACAGGAACGATCGTAACACTCGAATTCATTTTCGTAACAAAAACCCTTCCTTCGTGTGGGATCCTCACACTTATGGGGATCATTAGAGTCCGGATATAGATTGCAATCAAAGGTTGCCGTTAAGGTGTCGGAATTTGCTATGACTTCTGAGCAGGCTTCCAAAATGGCTACAAATTTTGAAATAAATTAGCCTTCAAGCGTTCTATGCAAACAATTTAACTTACCCTTGCAGATACGCCTACAGGGTGGCAGTATGCCTATGTGTGAGGGCCTACATTCGGGCTCCATAACAGCGCATATGAATTCCACCGATCTGGCAGAACAATTTGAATTGACCAGCATTTGATAATCCTGTATTTCATTGTCTGTCAGTTGTATGGATACATTGTAGGTGAGGTCATAGTCTAATACCCCCTGGCACATGTTTAACGATGTCGAATAACATTTATTGTCTTGCAGCGACGTGGATCTGTTGTTGTTGTTATCCATGGGAGCGGTGGGCTTATTAAGTGTTACTGGCGGTATTGTGGGTGACACCTTTACCAAGGTATCCACTGAAGATGTGGTCGGTGGTTGTTCCCGCGAGGGAAAGAGCTGTAAAAGAAGGAAATCATTTTCAATAATTTTTTGGTACTAAAACTGAAAAAAACCGGCGGACTGGGCCCTCTGAATTTACTTTTTTGGTGTCACCCTGTATCAACAAAAATAAAACCAGTCCGCTTAACTACTAAATTCTTCCGATTTACTCACCCCATTTATCAGCCTTAAAATGCGTTCATCATCTTCAATGGGTATACCGAAGCTATTCTGATGGCCCGAAGTAAATCTCACCACATTAGCGGGCACTAAAGCGGCCTCTTCCGATGTCATGGTGGTCATGTCTAAAGCCGACACGTCCTTACCAACTGAGGCAGTAGTTGTCGTCGTTGTAGTAGTTGAGGTGGTGCCATCTTTACGTTGTTTATCCCAACCGAAAACCCCTTTTGATAAGGCATACTCAACGGTTGTTAGTTTTTGTTCTTTAGGCCTGAAGCGTGTGCGGGTACTTATGGCTCTTAAAATGGTAGACTCTTGTAAGCCATGTGCACGCTGGGTGGCAGTAGAAGAGGCTGCAGCTGCCAGTGTGGTAAGCAACGAAGTGGTTGTCATCTCTATGGTAGTGGCAGTGACAATCTCATTTGCATCTTCAGTGTAGTCGTTATCTTTAGCGCCATTACCATCGATATGTTTGCGCTGTTGCAGATACCGCTCCCTGGCAATGCTGACATCGTGCAGCCAAATGCAGTAGGTAATCAGGCCAAAGAATACCAAGACACTGGCTGTAAAGATCAGAGGCCAACGTAAATATTTCCATTTGCAGTAACGCTTTGCATAATCGAATTTTAGAAGCGGCGATGATTTTTTCGCAGCCTCTTGCGGATCGAGATAATAATTGCCGGTTAAGGGATATTTATAGCGCCGCACCTGTAATTCGGCTAAATTTTCGGGACTGTTTGCCAACATGCCAATGTGGTATTTACGTTGTGATTGCTGGTGCTGATGCTGTTGCTGCAGCTGCAGTTGAGTGTCTGATGATTGGCATTTCATTTCGTGTTCGAATTGTTGCTTGTTGCTGCTGCTGCTGTTGTTACCATCCCATGCACTGCGCAAAGTAGAGGCTCGTGAATAATTTGTTAATTGTTGTTGCTGTTGGTGTTGTTGTGATGGCTGGTATTGCTCCTCATCACTGACGGTCTGTACACAAATGCCTAAACCGTGTGGATATTTTGTGGGTTGTCTACGTAAGCCCGCTGCCGTTGCTGGCGACACTGCTGGACGTCCATTTAAATTTATCGCTTGTGGGTCATCAAAATTAAAATGTTGTTGTTGCTGTTGTTGTTGCTGTTGTTGTTTTAATTCGTGTGCTGTTTTGTTGTCCATGTAATAAATTTCTTTGTAATTATTTATTTTCTTGTTGTTGTTATTTTTATGTGACTTTTTGTTCACACCACCAACATTATGTTGCAAAGAAGAATCTCCCCCAACCATTAGTATTGGAATGACATTCAATAGGTTTTTCGTTGTTTTCTGGCTAAATATTGTTGCAACATAAAGTTACAAATCCCGGGAAAATTGCTTGCCTGTCCGCAAATGAATTTGTATTGAATTCTTTACCACAGCCTTACTAGGTGGTATGTATTTGATGGTGGAGGTGGTGGGTAAATGTCAAATTGTGAATATTTTTTTTGTTGAGGAATTTTCATTCATTCATTCATTCATGTGGTATTCAGACGAGTTTGTGTGTGAATTTCTGTTCAGTTCTGTCGTTGGTTTGTTGCAATGATTACATAAGTTGCATAGAGTTTTAGAGCAAAAGCATCTGTTTTGTGTTCGTTTTCTATCTAAATCTGTTTGTCTGTCCGTTTGGGTGCTTGTCTTTAAATATATTTCACTGGGTTTGTGTAGCGTTGTTGTTGGTTTCTTATTCAACGTCTCGCTTCGTTTTTTTTATTGTTGTCGCTGCTATTGCATGCTGTTTTAAAGCAGGTTGGCAATATTTAATTTTTTTCTTCTTCTTTTTTTCTCTTTTTTTTTAGTATTTGTGGTAATTGGTTTTATTTGCTTGTTGTCGTTGTTGTTGCTGTTGCTCCTCTCTATATTAAGTGGAAGCAGAAATTATTGAATTTTTTCCAAGCGATATTTTTTAATGTCAAATTCACATACAACTATTTTGCTTGCAAATCTTCAATTTGTCGTCTGTTGCTGTTGCTGCTGCGGCTGCTGCAATTATTGCTGTTGCCAATGGCCCGTAACTGCTGCAGAATTGATTGCAATAAAATGTGTTGTATAGAGATGATAACAATATAACAGTAGATCTTTATTTTTTATTTTTCTTTTTATTTTTTTTTTATTTATTGTACATTGTTTTTTACATTGTTTTTTGCTTTTTTTGCTGCTTTTTTTAATTGTCAATTAATAAGATTGTGGTGTGTTGCAAATGAAGTTTGTGCGATGTACTGCGACTTGCAAATACGCTAAAAGTACTTAAAATTGTTTTAAATATTAAACTAGTTCGATTGATATGCCATTTTTCGTCGTATTTGTTAAGACCAATAGGTACCCCACATAGTAATTTAAAAACTAGATTTTGGTACTAAGATTTTCAGCATCATTTCCAATAATATGGTGCAAAAATCAATTTAGTAGAGAAGAGAAGGAAAAAAATCGTTTTTGAGGCATAAGTTCTGTGTGTTTTATTTCGATTAAATTTTTATTTCAACAAATGTTTCCCTTAGAACACATAACAATAACGCATACTTCTGTGCAAGACACTGTTGGTACACACAGTGGCGTTTCTTTCCTATACAAGGACATAACAAACGTAATCCCCGCAGGAAGTAAACTGATCTCTTTGTGAGAAATTATTTGTAGGTTCTTTAATGGATGTTCTTATTCGCCTGGTATGGATATAAGCAGAGATCATCAACTAGACTGCAATAAAATATAAGAAACACTTTGAGAGCCATTAATAATCTGCTCTCTGAAAACACTCTTGGAGCGCATGCAGGCAGCTAAAATATGTGATCACCACTTGGTGGCGTTTACAAACCGAAGGCCGTAATTCAAAAGTGCAAATAACTACAAATCCCATTGCAATCGGATCACAGATGAAAAAGAACACATGTGGAATGTATGGGACAAATCTACGCAACAATATGTAAATTAAACGCATTTTTTATCTTCTAAGTTTACTTGGACAAACTCTTGATGCTGCGTATTCATTCACTCTCTGTCTGCCGCTATTGTGGAACTAACTGCGCAAGTCGAATCAGCGGAAGGAGAGAAATAATACCAGGTCTTGTGGGGATTCACTGCAATGAGCAGACAGATAGGCTTGCTATGAAGAAGGCTTTCATTCTGCTAATAGGTTTTCATTCTGATTAGGACTAGAACCTTTCATGGAGAGGGAAGTTGTTTTAGGAGTGGTATAGGAAAGATGGAAAAATATGGAGACACTTAACTAATCAAATAGTTCTGAGATAAGCTAAATTTTTGAATTGATTTAATGCATGTATCACACTATACCGAAAAGGCAGTAATCGCTCTACGGGCAATAAGAAAACTACTCAAGCCGAATATCTAGTAGCTGTGATAAGAAGAATGAATCAACAGAATACGCTTCGTAGAACAAAACATTGGAGTGAGTATCAACTGCTAGGCAGCAAGATTATTATTAGTTGCACTGCACAGAATACTGAATATCGTCGGAGATTCTATATTCTATATCGTCGGGATATTCTATTCGACCATACGATCGGTTGTACTCGACATTAATCTTCTTCTTCTTCATGGATTTCAAAAGGTCTTTCGATGCAGTATCGCGTGGTTCACTGTGTTATACAATGCTTTTTAAGAAAATATTATTCCTGATGGGTAGTCACCGTAGTGTAGAAGGTAGTGTGTTCGCTTATTAGACGTAAAGTCAGGGTTCGAGCCCCAGGCCAGACATCAAAACTGAAATATGAAAAAAAAAATATTTCTTCGGTGACTTCCTCTCAGCAGATTTCTGGCAAAAACTCTGAGAACAAATAAACCTGCCATGAAAAAGTTTCTCAAAAAATCTGTCGTTCAGAGTCGACTTTAAACTGTAGCTCCCGCCACTCAAGTATAAAATTAAGGCACACAACATAAGTGGTGTGAGAAGCTATGCCGTAATCCTCACTGAAGGGTTGTAATGGCCAATTATGTATGTATGTATTTCTGATGGACCTAATTATGTATGGACCTAATTTATGTACTCTGTTAGCTTTGACGAACATATAGTTTACCTTTCTTAACGATCTCTGAGCAAAAACAGGGTTTTTAATAACTTTATTCCTCCATATGGTACACTATTTAATATAAAAATGTATAGCGATGCTTCAAGGATATAAAGTGGAACCTGGTCGTAATGTTTTATTATTTTAGTATTATTCATATGCATTCGTACATCTCTTGCATTTAACGTCATGCTTCAAAAGAAGTCGGAGAAAAAATGTTTCCGATCAAGCTGATCATAAGCAGTAAAAGGCGTCAAAAGAAACTCTTTGTGTTCCTCCTTAACTAACAATTCATTTCGGATTACGAAATGTAATTGCCACTCATTTGGCTTTTGGGCTTTTCGAACAGTAGATAACCTTGTACAAAATAATACTGAGACAGACCCTCATTACCAGATAAATGGTTTTAATAATTAGTTGTCATTAAAATAATTTGTAATACGATTAAAAAAGCAACACTTTATTGTTGTTATAATTATTGTTCAAAAATAAACTCTCATGCATTCATCCCTGGCTGCCTGCATTCATTCATTCGTTCATTCATGAGTTTAATCATTTCAGATCAATTTCAAAATCAAAAAAAAAACCAAATTTTTTTCACACAATTTTCTCTAACAATAATAACAACAACAACAATAATTATGATCAAATATAACAAACAATATAACAAACAAACAAACAGTCAGTCAGTCAGTTAGTCAGTCAGATAATCAGTTTGATTGCCACATGTAATCAAATTGAAACCACAACTAAAAAAAATTTCAAGTGAAGGGAAGGAACCTCAACTAAAGGCTACAATTTGTCAATCTTCTGCAATCGTCTCGCATCAGTCAATGCCGTATTTTGTAAAGCAACGCATCCAAAGTGAATTTCTAAAACTAATCAGCATCAATATGAATTCATCATCATCATCAGCATCAAAAATAAGAAAAATTTTTAAGATTTCCCACCAATACGTGATAATGTTGCTGCTGCTGATGATGCTCTGGCTGTTGCTGTTTATGCAGCTGATTAGAATCGAAAATTAACAAAATCAACTGGCATTCGCTCTCCAAAAAAACCTCTAGTAACCGAAAAAAGAAATGCCAAACGTATCCCCAATTGGCTGAAGACCAGCTGACTGCCTGTCTGTAGCTTCTCTTGTTGAAAACGCTTTTCAAGTCATTTCCAGCAACATTTTTAAGACGATCTAAAATACAACAACAACAGCCAAATAATCGGTTGAAGTAACAGAGTTAGTTTAGACTATGATTGTAGCTGTTCAAGTGCTTATTATCGATGTTTGGTTTTTAGTGATGATGATCATTATGATGCTCAGATGCTCAAAGTTGGCTTAAAGGCAGAACAACAAAAAACCCACCATTTCAAATGTGCTGTGCCTCTGTTAGTAAATTGTCTATGAAATTGTGTGGCAGTAGTGCCAATAGTGTGCCTTTATAGTATATGAGTACAGCGTAGTGATGGTTTGACCTTTTCATGGCAGTTAAAATTTCGTATTGAAAACTCATTTATTGCTTTTTGGTCATAAGTATTATTGGCCAGTTTTAGTCATCAAACCATTCACACAATAGCAGATGGAGTTTTTTTTAATAACAATAACAACAATAATAATGGGAAAATCTTTTAAAAAAAATATTTAAAAAACTTCTGAACAAGTGCTTTTCAAATGACTTATCCAGCCAGTCATTTATGCAGCAGAAACGTTTGTTTTTTTCTTGCCAAGGAATTCTTTTATGCTTTATAGAATGAACAAATGCGAACACGACATTAGGGGTATTCACATCAAAATTGTAAAAAAAAGTTATGGTTGTTAGTAGAGTTCTCGTGCAGCCCCTGCGCTGACCAACTTGGTCAGTAAAGAGACTGCGTTCACTCGTGGCATCACAACGGGCCGCTATGCATGCTCAAGTGAGCTCTTTGATATCAGAGCTACCACTTCGCTCCATATCTAGTGGAGAGGACTTGTTCTCTGATTTTGTTAGATTCGTGAATTCTGTGTAAAAGCTTTGGGAATAACAATGTAATCTAAGAATATCTTTTCGTCTTCATGATTACTGAAGTAATGTTTAGGCCGTGTGTGAATTTTGCAGTTGCATTTGAACACCCTCACTTAACAAGCATGACATAATTTTTGAAACATTTTTTCTTTTTTTTTAATATTTCAAGAGTTAACAGGTTGTCTTTAAGTGTACTCTGAGCCATTATTCCACTTAGCAATGTCATTTTAAAAGAGGTTTTGGAGCAAAAGAAACTACACCATTTCCATATAAAATTTCTTTTGGGATAACTTCTTTTGCCCACAATAATGACAGTGAATGCTATGGAAACCCAGTACCATCGGTTGCAATGAAGAGGAAGTGAATATTTAATCATGGAAGTCGTCGAAGAAATATTTTTATTTTTCATATTTCATTTTGATGTCTGGCCTGGGGCTCGAACCCGTGCTTTACGTCTAATAAGCCAACACACTACCTACTAGACTACGGCGATACCAACGCTTTTAGCAAAGAAAAATGTTCATTTGCACCACGACACTGTAAGGATACTCACATGCAAATTTTCCGTAGCAAAAAATCTACAACTTCTTCCACAAGGACCTATTCTATATGCCCTACTTCCCTGATTTAACCCTGAGTGACTACATCTTGCTTTCAAATCTGAAAAAATGTTTTAAAAAGAAGGAATTTGACTGCAGTGGTCAGTTTTGATAATTTTGATAATTCGTTTTTTATCGGAGGGAATAAAAAAATTGGAGAAACGTTGGATAAAGTGCAATGAGCTCAAAATAAAGAGATTGTGTTGAATAATAATTTGATTTTTTAGTCCAAAAACCTGTCCAAAAAAGACATGGATTTGCCCTTCTGTATAAAAACGATTCCCAGCAAAACCCAAAAATTTAAGGATATATGTGTTTAAAACTCCAATTAGAATGCGAGATAGGTATCACATCAACCAGATCAATAAAAGTAGTTTTGGCAACATGCCGTACGTTTCAGAAAACGTAACCCACATACGATAAATGCAGTTGCAAGTCATAAAGTAATGCAAATTAAAACAATTAGTGTGTTGGCTTATTAGACGTTCAAACACCAGATGAGAAATCCAACAAAACGAAATAGAAATTTTTCGTCGGCGACTTCCTCTCAGCAGATTTCTGGCAAAAAAAAAGTAAATAAAATTGCCACGAAAAGTTTCCGAAAAATCTGTCGTTTGGAGTCAACTTTAAACTGTAGGTTCCGCCACTCATGTATAAAATTAACACACCCAACATAGGTGGTGTGAGAAGCTAGGTCGTAATCCTGACTGATAGGTTGTAATGACTAATTACGTATGTATGTACATATGTATGCAGTTGAGGACACACATTTTTAAAGGCTTAAAATTTTAAAAATACGAATAACATAATTTCTCTTCACAATACACTTCATTTCATTTCAATTCATTTATATTTAGTTTTTAAGGTATACTCCTCTCCACTATTTGAAGTTTACGGTTTCTGCTGTAATTAATCTTGTGCTCATAACCCATTAAAATACTGAACCAAAGATCTGCAATTTTTCAAAGTCAGTGTGTTTACACTTCGAATTTTTTTTTATTTGCTGAACAATCGTTTGCCTTTCGGTTGATTGTTGGTGCATGGATAAACAATTTCTTTTTTGAAAAACAAAATGTTTTAAAATTTCTTGCCCTCCAAATCTGAGGTCTTTTCATTTTCAGAAAATTAAATCGATTTGCAAACCAATGTCAGTAACATTAAAACATTTTTATGGTCAAAAAGAAATTAAAAAAAAATTATATTTATTAATTCTCTTTTTTGCTTATAAAAAATTTTATGTTTTAAGGCTTAGAAAAAAGTTAGAAAAATTATACGTTTTAAAAATTAAATGTCAAATAAAAGTGTTTTTTTACTACAATAGATGTCATGAACTTTAAAGATTTATTAAAAAAAATTTATTTATTCCGCCATAAAATTGTTAATTAAATAAAATGAATAGATTTCTCTTAGGACAACATGGCACTTTAAAAATTAATTGAAATTTTTTTTAATTAATTGCCTTTCTTTATTCCTATTTTTAAATTAAAAGCTTTAAAGAATACAAGTTCAAATAATTTTTTAAGGGTTTCGTCTTTTTGTAATTCATTGAGACTTTAAAACTTGGTTGTGCTGGATATGGTGTCTTCTAGGTTAGAATTTTAATTTTGGATTTTTTTTAATAATTTTATAAAATTTATGAACGCACAAGTTTTCAATACTAACTAGACTGGATCAGTTTTATAAAATTTTTTTGCGTCAGTACTCAATAAGTTTTGCAATTATTTCCATTACTCCACAGGTTTTTTATTTTGTTCTCACTTCATAATATCGTAACGCCATTGGAATTTTTATTTTCCCTACTGATTTTAATTAATAAAAGGCTCGACAGCTTAGTGAGTAGTGCGCCTCGACAGTGAAATTGTGTCCATGTCCATGGATTATATTGCAACCAGATAAAAAAAAAAACTAAAATATAACACACAAATATTAATCTCCCTCTTTGCCTTCTCATACAACCTACATAACATAACATAATTGGCCATTACAACCCTTCAGTCAGGATTACGGCCTAGCTTCTCACACCATTCAAATTGTGTGCCTTAATTTTATAGTTGAGTGGCGGGACCTACAGTTTAACGTCGACTGCGGACGATAAATTTTCTCATACAACCTACATTCTTAAAATTCCAACATAAGTAGGGACCATATCTTGTCTGATGGTTCCCTAAAAAAAGCATAAAACTTGGATATGATTATCGGATTTCCATGAAAATGAAATTTCCATTTCTGTTTATAGAAGACCTATAAGTAGTATTAAAGGAACTCAATTCTGGAAGTTCTCTGTGGGTACGGATTACGAGATCCTTTGCTGAAATATTTCTAGGAATGTGTTCATTTGTAATCATTAAAAGAGTCAGAGGTTCTATAAAACGACTGAGTTCTAGAAGTACTCTTGCTTCGTATGGTAAGGACATCTACATTGTAGCTGTCTGCTGAGAGGTTTGTAGATTACACGATCACGAAAAACAGACTCCTGTAGATGAGTATCTAAGTTGTGTTCTAGTTCGTAGGGCAGGAGAACTTTTTGAAAAATATTGTTCTCTGCAATATCACCTCATCTACTAAGTGATTGCAAACTGCTGGTCTAGCTAGGACATACAGTTTTTATGTATTTATCATCTGTAATGTCATTTATTTCGTTAAGCGTTAACCATTTAAGAATCTCAATCGGGTAACATTAGAAAAATATTTCTAATTGTAAAAATAATTGAAAATAATTACAAAGAATCGATCAAGGAATTGATTAGGTTATACAGAAATAATCTGGAAGGTTTGTTTATCCGAGCCTGGGCATCAAAATAATTTTTACATCCACTCGAAAATGATAATTCAGTTGAAGAAATCGGTCTACTGCGAAAAGAATTGACAAGATTAAAAAAAATTTAAGGCTCTGGAAGCTTTGCATATATCATCAGACCTGGACATCAAAGCAGTACACAGAGGGAAAAAACCGGTAGAAAAGTACCGAAATTGATACAATCCGTTGTCAAAAGTGAGCTTACCACGTATGTTAACATTTCGACAACGGATGTGTATAAAATTTTAATAACACCCAGCTATCATTTTGACAACCACCGTGGTAATTTTGACAACGCATTGTTGTTATTTCGACAACGCTTCGTTGTCATTTCGTTGAAATTTCGACAACGAATAAACGACAAAGTTTATGATTCGACAACGCTTCGTTGTCATTTCGACAACGAATAAACGACAACGTTTATGATTTGACAATGTCGTGTATTATTTAATTTTTTTTGTTGATTTGATAATGTCGTGTATCAAACCAACAACAGATGTTGTTGAAAAATTATAAACACTTTTGTGTCAATTTGGTACCAAACGTGTATAATTTTTAAACGTCTTTTTTCTCTCTGTGTATACGCCCACCCGAAAATAATATTTCAGTTGAAGTAATCGATCTACTAGACTAAGAAGTGACAAGATTAAAAAAATTTAACGATCTGGAAGCCTGGGCATTAAAACAATATACGCCCGCTCGAAAATATTAATTCTGTTGAAGAAAATGTGGAGCGAATCAATGGCTCTCTCAGCATTTGGACGTATCGTATGGGCCATTATGGCGAATTTTGTATTTGATTGGAGCCTACATCCTTATAAAATCAAATTCATGGAACAATTAAAACCGGCTGAACGTTCACAATGCCGTAGAAAAAGCTATGAGAGCACACAATGGCCATAAAAACGCTTCTCAAATTTGTGCTTCGAATTCAATTCAATTAAACTGTTCCTGCCATTCATGAATAAAATGAATGCCCAAAACATGGGTGGTATGAGAAGTCTATCATAATCCTGATAGAAAGGTTTTAATGGCCCGTAATGTATCTTAGGAATGTTGAAATCAGAGATAATTGTTATGGTTCAATACACAATAGCTTTTTTACCTACGGAATGAACGATAAAATATTTAAAAGTGATCGATCTTCTAAAACAAGGTGATTATGAGTTCAACTTTAAATGATTTAAGACTTTAATTATGCACAAAAGAATTAGAAAAACAGAACACAATTAATAACTTAATTATTATTTCTTAATTGCATAATTGATGCAAAAGTGCCCTTCTAATCTATTGCTTATTTAGCAATTATATTGTAATTTAAGATTTTTTCAATTTAATTGGGAAATGGTGTAAGAAAACAACAGAAAAGAATCAAGAATGGTTAGCGTGTAGACTCACTCTACCGCTAATGTTGTAATACATCCGGGTGCAGTAAAAGGGGGTGTAAATGGTTATGATTTAAAATAACTAAGTGATGTAATGTTGTAAATTGTAAATCTTTAAGTAATAAATTATTATTATTATTGTTGTTGTGGTGGTGGTGGTGGTAGTGGTGGTAATAGTTGTTGCAATAATTATTGATTGATTTTATTTATGTTTGCAAATAATTATTTAAGTAGTGGTGTTGGTAGAATTCTAACGATTTCTTAAGCAACTTGGCAGATATACTACACGATATGAAGGTAATGTTTGATCAATCACTAGCGTGTGATGTGTTGTTTACCAAGGCGTGTAAATTATCTCACTCACTAATTATTTAATACTACGTGTATGTATGTACATATATGCTAAATTATAATGTAATTTTGTTGTTGCTGTTGTTGTTTCTTTAATTTAATAATTCAGAAACTCAGTAAAAAAAAGAGAGGTTCACTGGCATTTTTATAATCAAAGAAGAAAAAACCGAAAACAATTTAACACATGATTTTTTAAAGATATTTTAAAGTTTTTTCAATTACAATTATTATGATTGATTTAATGTTGTTGTTATTGTTGCTGTTTGTTGTTGGCTGGCATTTAATTGTAATCTTTGTTTTAAATGTTGTTTAACATGAAAGAATCTTATTTGTTGGTTGTATTATACGCCGTATTGCTTGGTTAATAGAGGCAATAGAGCTTGAAATACAGGCAACAAATATACATAAAAAAATTTTCTATTTTTTTGTGTTTCAACTTTAAAAACATTTTCTTAATTTACATTTGATTTTTTCTATTATTTTATATTTATATTGTGTTGTAGTATAGTATGCATATACGAGTATATTTCTTTTTTTTTTGTATTTATTAAAAGCACTTTTAATTTTTATTACGAAATTTTCTTCAACATCAATTAAAATAAAGTGGCATTGAACACTGTAAAAACCAATAAAAAAAATTAAGTTACAAGAAAAAGAGAAAAAAATTAAAAACTTTTTTTTTGGATTTTAGAATCCAACAGTTTTGCCTGCTATTAATTTAAAAACTTGACTTGCTTTGCTTTGCTTTATTTCTGAAATTTTATTTGTTTGTTTGTTTGTTTGTTTTAATACCGTTTTATTGGAAAATACTTCGTTAATTTTTTACACCGCAGCGAGAAAAAAGGAGCGTGTTTTAAAGCGCGTTAATGTACCGTTATTTAAGCTGGCTGGCAAGCAACTAAACCTTTTTAAGCTTAACTTTAAACGTTGTAACCGTATTTAATACATTTGTTTGTTGGTAAAATTTTTTTTTAAAAAACCCAACTTCAAATCAGTTGGCGGGTTTGAAATTCTCTTTTTTCGTTTTAATTCATCAAACACACACACATACATACAAACTCACTCTAACAAACGATTAAAACAAATTTTTTGGTTGGTTTCGTTTTTCGTTTTTTTAAAGTTCAGCTCAATTCAACTCCAACTCTGACTTACTAACTTACAGATCAACCAACAAACAAACTAACCAACCAACCAACCAACCAACCAGCCAGCCAGCAAGCCATCCAGCCAACGTCTTTAACGTTAACGTTTTTGTAAACATACACTCTGCTTAATACCAATACCGAGTATCGATTCGATCGTTCATTTGGCTGAATGCCTGTTTTCGCTTTCGTTTCGCGTTTATTCGTACGTTTATATCAATGTTCGTGTTTGCATTTTACAAACTCTCCGTTTGTAAAAGAGCCAGGCTTAAATTGTAATCAAATGAAAAACAATTTTTTTCTTTCTTTGTTTTGCCAACTCTCCTGTTTGTTAAAAGACAAAAGACAGAAAAAAAGGCAACAGCAGCAGCAACAGCAACAAATTTGCTTTTTGCAATGCAACAATAAACTGAAATGCACAGAATTGTTAAGCAAATACAACAAAACGAATCGGGCTTTAAAAAAAAATGAAATAGAGTGACTTTAAGAAAATGCAGGTCTTTGGTTCAGTATTTTAATGGGATTTTGGCACAAGATTAACTGCCTCACAGACATTAAACCTTAAATGGTAAAAAGGCTTCGAAATGTATTGAATTGCAAAATGTCGCAATTTATAAATAAAGTTCCTTAAAAGTACTTTTTTCATAATATCTTTATAGTACCATATTGTTCTAAAGTACTATACCATGACATGGAGCTCAAAAAACTCGACGAAAATTTCCTATAAAACTTTTCTTAGAATTTAATTTTGCTCTGTAACTTTTTGTTGCTTAAGCATCATAGAAAAGTACCAAAATTGTTTTGTACTAAATTTTTGCTACCGTTTCAAAGTACTTTACTTTTACAAAAAGTACCAAAATTTAAAAAAAGTACTTTCTTATAAAACAAAACTGTCATAAAAAGTCTTTCTTTTATAAAAAAAAGGGTTCAAAAATCGATTTTTATACATTTTTCTAAAGAAAAAGGTGTTCCATGATTGACCGAGTCCGGGTATATATATTTCGCACAGGAGTAAAAAGCTTCTAGTATTGCCTTGTGAGTCCATATAAGTCTCCCTCCGTTCATGTATGGTGTGTATGTATATCAAATATAGTATATGGTCTGGTATATACTTCTTTGTAAAAGTACTTGTTTGTATATCTTTAATATAGTACTTTTTAAAAAGTACTTTTCCAAAAAATTATTCCTCTAAATGCCTCTTTTCAAGAGTACATTTTTATTAAAGTATTTTAAAAGTATTTCCTAAAAGGTACTTTTAAAAAAGTACTTATTTTTAAAAAGAACTTTGTTAAAAAGTGTGTTTTAAAATAAATTTAAAGTTACTTTTAAAAAAGTACTTTTTTAAAAAGTACTTTATTATAAAATGTGTTTTAAAATAAATTCTTTTTTGTGTAAAACAACTTTTGTTGTCATTTAAGAACTTGTTCAAGAGATTTTAGGAGAATGTATGCATCAAATGTAACTTTTTATAAAAAAAGTACTTTAAATTAAATTTTTATTTCATTTAAGGGTTAAAATTTGACTTTTCGCTTAAGAAATTAAAACAACGCTTTTCCGTCCATCTGTCTGTCTTTGAGCCAATCCACCGTATTATCGTTTTGAGGAGGACTTTTTGTTGTACGTCTTGGCTGTTTCGTTCAATACTCGTTAAAGATTGTTTTGTGGCCTAAACAGATTTGTTTGAGAGTGCAAAAACAAAAAAAAACAGTCAATAAATGAATTTTTATGAGCTTCATTGAAGACTGAAATATGACTGATATTTTTTATATTTTTTGTTTGTTTTTTTTATACTTTTTGCGATTAAACCAACAAAAAATATGCCAAAATCTCTTACAATAGATCAGTAGTAATGTCGTGGTGTACCCTCTTACACTTAAGTGTCCAGCTGTTTGTAGAGGAAAGCAAAAGTACTTGAACATGTTTTACACACTGACTGACGACTGGTTAAGAAAAAAGTAAAAAAAAATATATGTTTGGGGTTGAAAAGACATTATCTTGACATCTTTTAAGCTCAAGTGCTCTATAATTGGCATTATTTGTTGACCGAATACATGTATAGCCAATGAAATATGTATATTGTAATGTAAGATGGCTATTTGATCAATAATTGTGTTACAAATAAACCCGAAATAAATAATTGAATGAATGAGTGAGTGAACAAATGAATGTACATATGTATGTACGAATGGTTTGTGGGGTCTATCTGATCATAATCCTATTGGTTACAGTTAATGGCCAACAATTGATTTCTAGCTGTGGTATTTTGACCATTTATTTGGGGTTTTTGTTCAATTCGTTTAATTTCAATGACTATTAACACTGTCGTTTGGCTATTGATTGCAAAATTGCGTTTTAAAATTTTTGCTTTTGTTTGTATTTTGATAAACAAGCCAGTCAGTCAGCCAGCTAGCCAGTCAGCTACTGATATATTTCAATTTGAAATTAATTTTGTAATTCTTTTTCTTTTTTTTTGTTGTCATTTTATTACAACAAAAGAGTGTGATTTTTTTGTAATAACTTGAAATTAATTCTTTAAACATTTTTTTCTTTAGCGATTTGTTATGGTCTTGTTTGTTAATGGTCGGAAAAATTATAAAAAAAAAGCGAAACTGAATTGCTGACTCATTTGTTATTGTCTGGTTGTAATGTCAATGTCAATTATTGACAGCATATCTGTTATTTTTTTCTCTCCTTCTATCTCTCTCTGTCTCCCTTTATTTTAATCACATTTTATTGTGTTTTAATGAAATTGTTTGTTTCGCAAGTATGGTATGTACCTCAAGACTTGCTCGTTATTCGCTCATTTGTTGTATCTTTTTTTGTGAAATATCCACCAGTGTTGTCTTTATGCATATGGATTCAGTGATGGAATATTAAATATCATTAAGGTGGCCAGACATCATGCATTGTTTTAAAATATATTCTGTGTATTTTTTGTAATTCATTTTGAAATGTTTCTCTTTAGTAAGTTCAACGTACATATTTGGAATTAATTTTAACTGATACTTCTTTGAATAGCGACTGCAGCGGAGGATTCTTCTCCGTTAAATCGTTATTAAGTCTCATTCCTAATGAAGCCCGATAGCTCTGTCAAAAATCCGAAATTTTTTCATTTTCAAAAATGTCAAAGGCAAAACACATCAGAGTACAATATCCTGGAGAAGATGCCACAAGCAAACAATTCTCTAGACTTCCTAATAAGTCAACAACTGATCAAAATCTTGAAACTCTCTTGATTGCTTTATGTCGTACAATTTCTTAAAGATAGCTTAGACAGGTTTATTTCGAGGTTTATGATAAAGGGAATTTTTTTAATACTGTTTGTGTATAAAATCTCGATCTAATATGCCGGATACTCTGGCCATTTTCTGAAAAACAGACTAGTGCTGGCACTAGATTTAACTGGTTCAGCCCGTGATTGGTGTCTCAGAGAATAAATTGAATGCGCTTTGAACACTTCTGCTCTCACGAACTGATCTGAAGAACCTGCTTTCAAAGTTCAATATTGTCGTACTCGCAGTAGAGAGACATCTTTTTTTAGTTTGACAGGGACTACACTCTAACCATATTATCATTCTACGACTTTTTCTCGTCACGAGGGAGGCTTGGATCTGCTTATTCTTAAATAGCATTTGCTATCAAAAGACATATGTAAAGTTCTTTTATTCTTAAATACACTTCACTTTACTGTAAAATAATGGGATCCTATTGAAAACCTTTCAAAAGGGAGAGGTGCTTATCGGTGCCAGACTATACAGTTTGAACTAAAATGAATACGTGTTCAGCTGAAATATCTAATCTAATTCGTAAGCACTTTTAGAGTTGTGTTAGTGACTCCAAAAGTGAACACTTGGAGGCGAGTATGAACTTTATGCCCCTTAACATTCCAAGCAATAGCTTTTCATAAGCCTATCGAACTAAAATGCTCTTAGGATTAGTATTTATCCGCAAAGTTTTTATGAATCATATTTTAGTTTGTCTAATCTCCGATTTGTCTGGTAATATGAGGCTGACTTGAACGCATTTGCCGTATAAGATTGCTGCGTAATGCTGACTCCATAAGATCACTTATAAGCTGTAACAAAATAAAAGAGAGAAGAGAGTCAGATAGACAAAAGAAAGAAATTGACATGGGGCTGTCTATTTATTTAAAATCTTTATATTGTTTTATAACACAATGTTCTTAAGCATGGCCACCTTAATTATCTTGCAAATGCCAATGCAAATATTTTTCCATAAAAAAATTTAATTTTTTTTATAATTTTTGTTGTTGTTGTTGCAATATTTAAATGGTTTCAAGAGCAGAAAACCGTGTAAATGAATATCAAAACTACAACAATAACAATTACTACAACTGACACCAACAACTATAAGAGAAAAATAAATTTTTTTTAACGATTTTATTGAACTGACATACCAATAAATTGTTATTAAAAACAACAACAACAACAACATCATGAATAAATACCAACAAGATAAATTATTACAACAATAAAAAAGAGCAAAATAATAATAAAAATCCACGCTAAAAATAGATACAGTGAGTGAAAAAAGTAAAAAAACTCAATCGAGTAAAAGAAAGAACAAAAATTGATTTTTATTGCCATTTTAAGTGGATTGCATGAACACAGAGATAGACTGACTGCGGAATGTCTAACTGACTTGATTGAATGACTGAGTGACTGATTGAAATATTGAATTTCATTGTTGCATGAAATTATTGTTGCAATCATCATAATAAATGAAAAACAAAAAAAGGTTTTTAATTTGAAGCAGAGATTTTAATGACGTTTTTAATCAATTCTCTCCCTGCTGCTTAATTTGTTGTTTCGCTTGTTCGTTGGTTGCTTAGAACTGGAGGCTGTGATGCTTGCGGCAATAACACTAAACAGTGACAATTAAATCGAGAATTTGTTTGTTATTTTTCTTGTCTTTAGAAACAATGCTGCAGTTGTGATTGAATTGTTAATTTTTCAATTGTCAGGAGTACAAAAACTAGACGGAAAGATAGTTGTTACATAAGAAGGAAATAAGCGATTTCGTTTAATAATTTATAAGTGTTGCTGCTCAAAAAGCATTGATAAACATTGGACTGGCAATTAAGCGCATTTAATTCAGATAATCAATAAACAAGCTATAACATATGTTATCTGAAAATAATTACAGAGTATTACAAGTGAAAAGGTCAAAGGTGATGGCGTGATAAGTTACATAAGTCAAGTCAGAACAGATCTCAATAGTGCAATTATTTGTCTAGGTTTTTTTTTTATTGATTTCAATGCAAGAATTACTTGACGGCATAAGTGTACAAAGAATGACAGTTAGGAGTTCAATTGTGGACCGAAAAAAAAATCCTTTAAGGAAATAGACAGGTTTTAGGCTTTTCCGGTTCGAAGGACCATGGAACATTTTTTGAAACTGTTTACCTAAAACAAACAAGTTTTGATCTGAGACTTGGTATGACAGCTGAAAACAACTGCTGCTGCACTTAATTGGTCATTATAACCCTTTAGTCAAGATTACAACCTAGCTTTTCAGTTCACCCATTTTGTGTGTGTTAATTTTATTCATGAATGGCGGTGAACATAACCAAAAAAATCTGATATTGTATGTACATATTTAAGTTCAGGTAATTGTGATATGGCCCTTTAGTCAGAGGGACTGAATTCTCGAATATTAGTGAATTAGTCTACTTTAAGTTCCAAAATCGATTCGAAGATATTGCCTACGATAAGAGGAACTAGTACAAAATTTTGCTCAACACTGCTAATTACAAGACTAAGGGCCAGTATTACAACTTCCCGTTAAAGTTGGGTTTAGTTAAAGGTAACTTTAGATAAAGTTAACTTTAAAGTCACCTTTAACATCTTTTCGTTATTACAACCTAACGATAAAATAAAGTTTATTTTTTCAAAAACATGGCAGTGCCGGAACAATGCCTATAACACTGCTCAACGTTTTTTCTTAAACGCAGTGGCAACGACGGGCTTCGTTTTGTTGTATATGCTCATTTTGTTTGCCATATTTGAAAGTTGCCATATTGAAAATAACATATAATATGGCAAGATCGAACATAAACTTAACTTTAAAAATTACCGGTAGGATGATCCTCCCTTAAGCTTAACTCTCACTTCAACCTTATTGCCCACTTATAATAATGAAAAACAATTTATGTGGCCATTAAAATCCTGCCTTTAGTTAACGGCAAGTTGTAATAATGGCCCTAAGTATTATTAGAAAAATTTTTTATAAGAAAATGGAAATTTCTTGTAAAGACTTAGACTGCAAGTGCAAACATTTACTTAAGGATATCGAAAGTTTTGAGATGAATATGTTCGTGGGTTGATTAGTAGCTCTGGCTTATTAGTTGGAGGACTTTTATTATCTCCAAACCTATGCCAATCTGTCAATCTAATTTGATCTAATCAAACGTAATTAAATTATTCGTGGTATTTACAAAACAATTAATTAATCACACTACAAACATACATATTTAATGAACAAATTTAATTGATTTATTTTGCTTTAAAGGAGTGTTAAATATTGTTTTTTTTGTTTTAAACTGATTTTATTTTAAATAGTTTTGAAATTAATTACTATGAATAGGAAATAAAACCAAATAATAGAGCAACACAAATTTAATTAAAAAAAAAGCAAACAAAAATGTATTCATCCATAACCATAACCATAAGCATATGGGTGAGGCAGAGATAAAATAAATTCTCAAAATTACATTTGAAATGTTTTTCGTTTGTTTTTTTTTTATTCGAAAAAAAAGAAACCTTTAAGCCATATATCATTGACTGTTTTGTTTGACTGTTTGAGAGTTGAAAATACATAATGATAAAATATTTATAAATAATCGATAATTATTAACAAGTGGAGTATGGCATATGGAGTATGTAGTTTAAGGCTTGTTTTTGAAGTACGCTTGAGAGTGAATGATTAATTGTTTTTAATTTTCCATATTTTGAGTTGTTTTATAAGTTCAGGTTTAATAAATTGTTAATTGAATCGTCGTACCGTATATGTATGTATGTATATATTTAAATTCATAAATTCATTTGTACACTTGAATGAACGATAACAAGATAGTTGGAGCACACACATACAGTAAATTATTGATCTCATGGATTTCATGATTAAATTCATATTGAATATGCGGGTTGAATGTTGCTGTTTTTTCTTCAATTGCTTTAAATATTTTATAGTTGTTGTTCTTGTTGCTGTTTCTGATATTGTAATTATTCAGATTATCATTATGACTATTGAAGTGGTCAAACTTGTTTTGGTCACTCCAAACAAACATTTACAAACAAAATAGTTGAGGTAATCATTTTCATTTCTTTATTTTTTTTATTATTTTTCCTTCGAAATTAACATTCAAATCTTTATTACTACATATACCATATGTACATATGCATGTATGTGTGTGCATATGTGACTCTATGTCCATATGTATGCTTTATAAAATATGCTGGCTTATTACCAGTTACTTAAACATTTTTTTCTATCTGTTGTTGTCCAATTATCCCCCGCACTCCTTTGATAAAAATATTTCAATCCTCTCTCTCCTCTACTAGTGGCCGTTTGCCACATATTTTCTATGTGAAATGGTGGGTGCAAAAGCAAAAAAATGGAAGAAAAAAATGAAAAACAATTTCTAGTTTAATAGAGCAAACATTAGTCCTCTTGTAGCCTCTTGTAACAGATAAGTTTTGGATTTGGATTTGAATTTGAATTTCTATTGGCAAGTTTAGCTGTCTGCCCGTATTTGTTTGTTTTTTCTTAATAACCGGCACAATAATTTCGTTATAGTTTTGGCAGTTTTTTTCGCTCTCGTCTTTTATTTTTTTTAATTTGAAACCCCAATTTTTAGTTCCGCATTTCAAAGATTTTGTTGTTAAACTTTTAATAGTAACCCAATAGATGTTTTAACAGAAATACTTCAAAAAGTGTGTTTTCATCAAAAGTACTAGATTCTCTACACAGAATTTGAATTAATTAAAGCTGCGAGAGCCAAACTAACCAACAAAAACGTCTGTCTGGCGCCAAAAGTTTTATTTCTGATTATAATAACATTCTTCAACTATATTCTGAGCTTCTTCATCTCTATAGTTGTCTTAGAATATTCATAAAACTTTCTTTCTAATGAAATAGATGAGCATAAGATGCTCTCAGATACTAAAACCATTGGAGTTTCTCAGATACTACTTGTTGAGGATCCGGTTTCTATACGATCAATAATTAAAGCCCTTCTGAAGAATATTCCTGTCGGACAACAGTACTCAGATCCAAGAGGATAGATCAACAAGCGTTTATGCAGTATGTGATTGAACTGCGGCTTGAAGTATTTCACTGGAGTCAGCACATTTTTCATGTGTCAAAAGAAGCATTCAAATGTCTCGGTTTCTAAAGACGGCGCAGGAAATACTTTACTTTATCTGATCTCCTTACTATTTACACAACTTACCATTTATACAACAGTACCCAGATCCAAGAGGATAGATCAACAAGCGTTTATGCAGTACGTGATTGAGCTGCAGCTTGAAGTATTTCACTGGAGTCAACACATTTTTCATGTGTCAAAAGAAACATTCAAGCGCCTTGGTTTGTAAAGACGACGCAGGGAATACTTCAGTTTATCTGATCTCCTTACTATTTACACAACTTATATGCGACCGAAAATAGTGTACAAGTCTCATGTATAACTCGTGGCCTCAAACTTTATTTCGAGGCTTATCAACTGCATACAGGAGAGTTCCAAAGAGCTCATTAATGAAGGAAGGGTATCCAACTGTATGAATTCATTAGAACACTGTCAAAATGTGGCTTATGTTTCAGCGCTCTATCGATAAAACAGCGGATTTTGCTACAGCAATACATACATAGTTGGTCATTACAACCCTTTTGTTAGGATTACAACCTATCTTCTCACACGACTCATGTTGAATGTGTTAATTTTTTAAATGAGTGCCTTTGAGAGACTTCTTCAAGGCAATTTTATTTTCTACTCGCAGAGTTTTTGCCAGAAATCTGCTGAGAGGAAGTCGCTGAAGAAATATGTTTCCATATTTCGTTTTATTGGAAATGTCTGGACTGGGCCTCATGTTTTAAAAGCCAACACGCTTCCTACTAGACTACAGCGACTACAGAATATGAAGAAACCGAAAGCCATATATCCTTACCGACCTGTTTAGAAGGGCACATTCGCTTGTGGTTGATTAGCCGTTGGTTCTTACTCTGCATCACAGACACAATTCGTCCCGTAACTGGACTATCCGTATGTGGAACTCCCTTCCTCTTTCCCATAATGGTTTTTTTTAATTCCAATACAATGTCCGGCATGATTAGGAGCCATGCCCTGAGCATTGGTCATAAGAAAATTCAGATTTAAATCCACGACACGAAGAATTAAAAAAGCTGCATCCTTACTTATGGCAGAGGAAATTTTAAATAGAAATTAAAATTTTCAAATCCCCTTTTATTGCCTCCCATATACGAACCCAAAAGTCTTCAGCTTCTTTAAAAACTTTCTTTCTTTTCTATGTGTTAGTATTTCTTACAAAAAATATTTTGCTGGGTTTCAAGCCACAAAAGTATTTGTAACCCGCCAATAATCAGCAAAGCAAACGCTTCAAAAAATGTATGTTGGTTGGTTGTTTAAACATGACTTGTAATGTAACACATAGCCAGAGCAGCAGCAGCAGCAGCAGCCAACAATACGGGTATGAAACACAATCTTATTGCCTTTGCGACTCGACTACCTTCCTAATAATTCAGATGAAGTTTATAAATCTTATCAATTTGTCTTAATCTAATACAATAATAATGTTACAAATTTGTTATTGTTGTTGTTGTTGTTGTTGTTGTTACCTCTTACCAAAAACAAAACAAACAAAAAATAAGTAAAATTAACGTGGAATCGTGTAACCTGCCTGTTAAACAATTTTATGAGGCTTCATTAAAGCCGTGGCATATAACAACGTTTACCAAGACGGAAAACTAATTTCGGGACTCTTTCTCTCTCTCGCTCTCGTTTTTTTTAGCTGATTTATTAACACAGATTTTATTTATAACTTTTTAACTACAAACACATATATAAGATATAAGATTTCTTTTAAGTGTTCTTGTGTAACGAACAACTCCAACGCGAAAAATCCTTATGAATCATCAGATATTTGGTAACGAACAGTGTAACGCCGTACATATAGAACTGAACTTTGCTTTTAAGACGAGACGTGAATTTATAATTCGTTTTGAGAACAAAAACAAAAGAGAAAACAACAACAAATTGTTGTGTTTTGTTGAGACACTGTTAACACACTGACTCCAATAGTTCTTCGATAACTATGGAACACCACTCTGACACTTAGTAATGTGCTGCTGCTGCTGTTCACTTACTAACCAACTTGGCACAAACGGACAAACAGACAGACAAACAAATTAATAGACTCTCATATGGTAATCATTTTTTTTTTAACTTGTACTTCTGATGCTTTTGGCTGGTGTCGCTTAATAGTTTTAATGACTGCAGCAGGCAGTAAGTAAAAAGTACCCAAACAAACCATTATTACTGTGTACCATATGTACAAACGTACGTACGAGTGCACTATGGTATGAGTACCCCTTAATATTACTAAACGTAACTGGTAGTTGTTTTCTCTCTCTCTCTCTCTCTCTCTGTTAAATTTGTGTTTGTTGTATGTTTATAGTGTAATTTATAATTCTTTATTATGAAATAAACAAAACAAAAACAAAAAAGAAAAATTATTTATTTATTTGCTTAGCTCTGTCCGTCCATCTGTGGTTATTATCATAAAAATTAGCAACAAAAACAGAAACACAAACACTTATTAAGGTAAAGGTCGAATTTTATTTGCTCTTTTAAAACCGCCTTTAATCTACTGCTTCGGCTTCGGCTTCTACTTCTACAAATGCATCATCAGTTGCCCCTGAAGACCTCAACGATAATCGACGCATTTATTAACGATTGTAATGAGTATCGTTATTAAACACTTCGGGGCATAGCAAATATAGATCAGCATCATTAATTTAAGCAGCAGCTTTAGGCAAATTTCGAAATTAAGCATGGGAATGTTTGGCTCATTTAGGAATTTAAAGAGGTTGAGGTCACGAGGGTTACATTTTTTAGGATATAGTAGTACCTCTATACTTCCAACTTCCTCCTTTTCTCTGATTTTGGAGGAACTTGGTTAGTACAGGGCCTGCGTTCACCCGTGGCATCACAACGGGCCGCTATGCGTGCTCAAGTGAGCTTTGTGATATCAGAGCTACCACTCCGACCTAAACCTAAACCTAAGTACCTCTATAAAGAAGATCAAAAAATTATACTCCAAATGGGGTAGTAATGATAAGAAATTATCACTGCGACTGCATAACACGATGAAGCTCTGCTTTGTTTCCTTCCATACCATGCCTGGCTTCTGAAGCCTTGTCTCAATTACATGGCCTTGACATCTAAAACAAACGGAATGGTCACACCCTATAAAGAAGATCGGAGAATTATACTCCAAATAATGTAGTAATGATAATAAATTATCACTGCGACTTCTTAACACGATGAAGCTCTGCTCTTTTTCCTTCTATACCAAGCCTGGCTTCTAATAACTGAAGCCTTGTCTCAATTACATGGCCTTGACGTCTTAAACAAACGGAATGGAATAATTATACAACAGATAACGTAGTAATGACAATAAATTATCACTGAGATTACTTATCACGATGCTCTGCTCTTTTGCCTTCCATACTCAATTACATGGCCTTGTCAGACCCAAAAGCTGGGCATATAGTGGGATATGTTTGTGAAGATAATTCAAATTTAACTAGCAAAGACAAAAACCAAAAATTTTAACAGAGCTAATGTTAGAGTTAACAGAGCAATGTTAAGTGGTTAACAGAAAATACGAAAAATAGTCAAGGAAGAAATCACCCAAATATATGATATCATGGATATCTGACTATATACAAATTGTAGCCTAAGGTGTCCCTAATAAAACCCAATAAGTGTTATATCCCAAATAATTTTGGAACTGGAGATATTGGGCTTCAAATATACCCTATGTTAACAGTGCCTGGGTAGGATGACGGATGATGGATATTGTGGAAAAATATAAGTGGTGTGAGAAGCTAGGTCATAATCCTCACTAAACGGTTGTAATGACCAATTATGTATGTATGTATGTATGTAGATAGCCTTACCATATTAAACAAACGATATAGACTCTGTCATAAGCCTGAGTGAAACGGACAGTAATGCTATTGTCGCATTGTTATCTGTCTCTATCTGGGCTTTTACTTACTATCGTCCTTAGTTTGTTATCATTTGAAGATAGGCTTAAAGATATTTTCACCTAAAACTGTAACATCATAGAAGATGCTCTAGACAAAGATTGAAGAAAAAGGCAGTTTGAAAGCTAGGATGGATCATCAATCAGATGCCATATATTTGTGATTATTTTTTTTTATCGATATTTAATAACTTTAAATATATGTAATCGATAATAATATTTGCTTATTTGGTAATTAAATGCAACGATTAATGTCATGTAAAAAGTTTTTTTTTTGGGTGAAACGAAATGTCGTTTGATTTTTATTCGTGTTGCAAACATGTTGAAAAACTTAATTTAATCGAATGACATTTGATACTTTAAGAAAACCAACAAACAACTTGCTTGTAGTTGTTGTTGTTTAGAAGAGAAGCAAGAAAAAAGTAGTAAATTTTTAAATAAAATAAAAAAAAAATTTAAATCTACTCAGTTGAGAGGTGGCTAAAGTTTACTCAGATTATTTTTGCATTTTTTATTTAAAATTTTTTTTATATTTTTTGCACTTTTAATGCATTTAAAAAAAGGCGCACCTTTATTTTTATTTCTTTTGATAGTTTTTATTGCCTATTTCTACTTTTTTTTAATGATTATTCGTTTCTTATAAATGCTGCAAATAGAGGAACATGACTGCGACTTGTTGAGTAAATATTCGAATATGATTCGTGTTGTTTGGGGGGATAAACTAAACTAGAAGAGTTCAACATTTAATATACAGGGTCGTTATTAATGTGGTTAACCGCGAGCTGTAAGCCATGAGGTTGCCACCAGTTTTAATACACCACTTGAGTTTTGTCATACAAATTGCAAAATTATCTTTAAAAAAACCGAACCGCAAAAAAAGTATTTCTTTCATTTGCTAGCAACATACATGTACATACGTACGTACGTATGTATGTTTGTATAATTGGATTTAAAATTGGAAGTATGAATAAGCGATTATTGTTGTAAGATTTGCATTTTGTTGCAATATTGTTATAAAATCATTAAAACAAATTTTGTTTACATTTTTTTCTTCTTTCTTTGGTTTTTTCTTTGCAATTCTATCGTATGCGCAAAGCGTAATTGTGTTTGTCATTTATTTTGTGTGGGGTGCTTGCTCTTGGAGTCTTATTATTAAAAGAAATCGTTTTTCGTATTTGTTTTACAATTCTATGCTAATAAATATTATTTATATGTTTGTTTTGTTTTATTCTTAGTTTTTTTTTCTATTTTTTTTCATGTTAAGATCTGTTGTTTGTTGACTACAAGCAAGTATATGTATGATGTATTTATAAAGCCATTCACAGTGGCTTACATTGAACCAAAATGTGTCTCCGATATCAAATTGCAAATTGGATTGCGATATGGCGAAAACATTTATTATTTATTAAACTCTGACATGACAATAGACTCTATTATTACATTACGTGCATAAGGACTAAAGAACACATATTTTGTTTATCACCTGCTTAGAGAATTTTTGAAGATCCTAGTGGGAAGCATATTTTCTAATACTTCTGTGCTGTTGGCAAAAGATATGACCGATTCAAATCCATTTTTTCTGCTAATTTGCACATGAGGAGGCGCTTAAATTGATATCCCCCAAAGGATTCGAAGGATTTGAATGATGGTTGGTATTTGTTAACTATTTTTCATAAAAATACATTGTGTTTCTCGTTATGCAAGTATTCCTCCATACCACACTGAATCTAGATGTATATAATCTGCAGTTGTGATTGTCATCAATCAGTACCACCATTTGATGGACCTTACACACATACATAACTGGTCATTACAACCCTTCAGTGAGGATTACGGCCTAGCTTCTCACACTACTCATGTTGTGTGCTTTAATTTGTATACTTGAGTGGCGGGACCTACAGTTTAACGTAGGTCTCCGAACGACAGATTTTGAGAAACTTTTTCATGGCAGGTTTATTTACTGTCAGAGTTTTTGCTAGAAATCTGATGAGAGGAAGTCGCCGAAGAAATATTTTGTTTTTTTCATTTTCGTTTTGATGCCTGGCCTGGGGTTTACGTCTAATAAGCGAACACACTGCCTACTAGACTACGGCGATTACTTGATGGACCTTAATGTAATTTAATTGGTTGGTCTTCGATTCATATAAAGTTTGTGCATTTAGTAGTATGTTTATGGGCTTTCGGGGCCACTTTTTCCATACATTTTTGGGAGCATGCCTACGCTACAGTCGGTCATTTTGGTTGTTCGATGGATATGTAACGCGGTATGTGAGTGTTGTATGGGTGTGTGATATGTAGGGTGATGAGTGTGTTGTGTGTGTGTGTGTGTGTGTGTAGGGTGAAGTAATGAGTAGGTTTATGTAATGTTAGTGTTGGTTGTTTAGTGAATAGTGTGTTTAATATGTAGGGTGATGTAAGGTGATTGGTGATGTAAGGTGATTGTGATGCGTTTATGCCGGTTGTTTTAATATTTGTATAAATCTATATTAAAGTTTAGTTTTTAATTCTAATGCTATGCAACTTGCTCATCATTACATTTCAATACTTGAGCAAGCTGCGTGGGAAGTTGAAACATAACTCCCCGAAACATGCTGCACCTGCTGCATTTCATAAATCTAAAGCTTAACAACTTGCCCATCATCCAGCTTCTACATTTGTGCAAGTGGCGTGGGCAGTTGAAACATAACACCCCTAACCACAATTTCGTTTATCATTGCTCTAATGCAATGTTTAAACAAAGAACCAGAATATCAATTCTGATTAACCCTAACAAGTGCTATGGGAAGTTGCCGGCATGTCGGCTGTGTTAACTTATATTTAGATTTTTCGTGTGGTTCTTTGGTTAAATGAAAAGTTTAGTTCTTTGATGAGGAATTATAAAATGCAGTTTTGTTGTAATTATAGTTTAGTTTGTTAAGAAGTAAGTGCATTGTTTTGATTAAAGAATGTTTTGTGCTATATTTAGATTTTTCCTATGTGATTAACGTTGAAATAAAAAAATGTTTCTGTTTAATTTTTCTGTTAATATTTTATTGCGGGGTGGTGGGGGGTAAATTAAAAAATATTATTCTATGACTAAATACATTGCATTTCTTATAAATGTAATTAAGTTTTATTAAAAGTACAGTTTTTACATTTCAATAAATAATAGAAATTTATTATTTTTGTTGCTTCTTCTTCTACTTGTTTCTTTTTGTTGTGATAATAATGGCAATGACAGGTGTCTGGGCCCCATGTTGCATCTTCATTAGACCAGACGGTACTCCCAGCCCCCCGTCTTCTGATGGTCCCACGTTGAAAGTTATTTACGATGGGAATTTCTCGTGTGAAATATGTTTCAACGTGGTGGATGGAAAGCATATGACATTCCTCAGTTGTTCTCATCAGTTATGCGTGGCTTGTATAAGACGGTTGAAGAAGTTGAAATGTCCTCATTGCCGACAGAACATTAAAAATGTTAGCATTATAAAGAAGGCGGGTGAACGATACTTTATCTACAATAAAGCGATATGTAATACCACACATCCTGAACCTCAACGTCCTGAAATTGACGATGATGATGATGATGATAGTGATGAATAATAAAAAATAATATTATAATAATTTTTTATATAAGCAAAAGTAAAAAATAAAATAAAAAATAAAAAAAAGTAAAAAGAACATGTTTTTATTTTTATTAAAAAAATTTTTATTAGATATTTCTTTTTTCAGCATTTTACAGATTTAAATTTAAAAATACGGCTATAAAGGTTAAAAAACTTAAGTGCTAACAAATATTCTGAATAGAATGTTTGACATCGACAAATGTTAAAAGATTGTGAATAAATATTTTCACAGTTAGATCTATGAGTGATATTATTAACTGATATAAATGCTTGATTTACATCATTATAAAATCTTAATTCACTTATAAGTTTTATAAATAAATCTATATGTTCTTTATCAATCTGGTTACTATGTTTTGTTAATAGTTCTTCCAATTCAGCTGATAACATCATTTTTGAGTTAGAATTATTAATATACTTTATGTATATGTATGCTATATAAAGAGTAAGAATCAACTAAAAATAAAATTAACAACTATAAAGGTTTTATTGATTAACAATGGCTTCTCTCTTTATATGAAAATTAACAAAATTTCTAAGTAAAATAACATTCTTTTCAGCACATATATGATTAAAATTAATATGATTTCCACAAATCTTTATATGTGGATTATTTTTATATAAAGTTGATATGTTCGGACAATCCCAATAATCTAAATCAATTACAAATATTTGTGTTTGTATTGGATCTTCTGCAAGTAGTTCTCTTAACCATCTGACTTTTTCATATCCTTTAACATAAACAACAGGATATCCTTCCTCTTGCCTTTTTTTATATTTATTATTAGGTAATCTATTAAGTCTTTTATTGTAGACTCTCCAGTATTCCAATGTAATCCATGCAAATGATTATATAACCATTTATTTGTAGCTCTATCCTTTTTACTTAATTCTGAATATTTTGTTGTTGATTTAATGTGAAAAGTTTTTCTTGCAAAATCACTGATTGAAACACAAACTTCTTTAGGATAATATTTATTATTAATAAAAAATCCTTGTAAATCGATAACTATAAAATTATTATGTTGTTCCATTATCAACTCTTATGAAAAACTAACATAAGATTATATAAAACATATTCTATATATATATATATTTTTTCTCTTCCATACTTGGAAATTACATGTCAAAAACTAAATTATAATGTACTCCATCCATAACTTTTTTTAAATAATAGTTTCCAGTGGATAGATCGTCCATAACTTCCTGTGGTAGGTTGGTATATCTTTCTGGCAAGAACATTATATTAGTTTCCAACTCAATCATCGTCTTCGGACCGAATACTGTTGACTTTTTTACACATTTCAGAATTTTAAATTTCTGGTTTACAGGGAGTTGTTTTAGAGGTAAAATCTCCTTTGAATATTTGTTGATATTATTTAAATAATTTGATGTGTTATTCATATTTTTTAGATTTTGTTTGAACGAGTAGAAGAAAATTTAGTTATTTAGTTTACAACTTTTGAAATATCAATGATGAATTCCTCATTTTACATCGTCTATTTAAGTGGAAAAATTGGAACTTCAATTTCATAATCACCAATATGAAATATATTATTTTCAACATCAACATTCGGTATAGAGTGATACGTATCGAAACTAATTAATCCGCAGAGATAAGGTTCCTTAAGTTGAATTGGCGGAAAGTAGTTTGCAACAAGTTGAGAAGTGTTTCCGTTTAATGTTAACGTTATTGTCATCTTAGCGTATAGTTGTTGAATAATACAATTTTAAATTAATTAAACATCTTTTATAGTAGATCATTAGCATTAATCCAAGAATTGTGTTCTGATGAAAATCCTAACCATTTTACATATAACATATTACCCTTTTTCTTTAAAACCTTTTCAACTAAATATGTTTGCGGGTATTTAGTTCTCATTAATTCATATTCATAGAAACCACCCTTTATATCATGGCCTTGATAGTCTTCTAAAAGGTATGTTTTTGGATTAGTATTTCTTAAATGTTTAATTTTAAAAATTTCAGTTGTCCAATTTGGTGTATAACCCTTTTCAAATACATGTTTATATTTGCTGATACGAACATTATCGCCAACTTTGAATTTAGGTTTTCTAAAAATCTTTAAATTGTTAAAGACAGTATCGAGTAAATGTTTTTCGTTTGTAGAATTCACTTCGTTTGGTGTCATTTTTATTGTTCTGTGAAGTGTGTTGTTGTATCCATCAACAAGATCTTGATATATGTTAATCCATTTGTATGTACCTTGATAACTAAACTCTTTCCACATCATTCCCTTTAATGTTCTATTAAATCGTTCAACTATTGACGCTTTCAAAACACTGTATGTTGAATAATGATTAATTTGATGAGATTGCATTAATTGTGTAAAATGTCTATTAAAAAATTCTTTTCCATCGTCTGTTTGTAAATTTTTCGGTTTTCGTTTGCTTTTATTAAAAATATTTTTCATTGCTTCTGTTACACTTAAAGCAGTTTTATTTTTTACTGCTTCAGCCCAAGCTTTTTTAGAAAATGTGTCTATAACAGTTAATAGATATCGATAACCTCTATTATACGATTCATATGCAATCATTTCAACTAAATCCGCTTGCCATAAATCATCAATTCCTTTAACTATAACTCGTCTTCTCACAAAATTTTTCCGTGCTTGTTTATGTAGTTCATTTACTACATCTCTTTTATTCACATTCATATTTTTTTCTATTCAAATGTAAAATTCTATATGACAATTAATTACTGTAATGTACTCTACTATAGAAATCATTTAGTGGAAGTATAAATATCTCTAATATCATTTATTGGAGTTGTTTCAGATTGTTGCTTTAGTTTAGGAAGTAAAGATTTAAAAAGATAATTTTCAATGTTGTTAAATTTCTTTTCGTTTTCAAATACAATTTTATTTACTGTATTTAAATCGTTTTTAATATTTTGATTTTCCTTTTGTTGTTTGTTAGTAAACGTCAAAATATCATTTTTAAGAGTTGCCAGATCAATTTTTATACGTTCTATTTCTTTCGATATCGATATAATACTATTTGTTTGTATATTTTCAATTTTTTCTATATTCTTCAAAATTGTTACATTATTGCTTTTAAGTGAATTATTGATTTCCTCTTGCAATAATTGTAATGAGGTTTTAAATTTTTCATTAACGTCATTAATTTTATTTATAAGCAAATCAGTTCTGTTATTAAGATATGCTTTTGTAACGGCATCTTTAGGTTCAATAGGTGCAGTTAAATTCGATATTCTTTTTTTATGTAAATCTAAACGGTTACTGTCTACGGTAATATCGAGTGTTCTAAATAGATTTTTCTTAAAGATTGAATCATTTATCTTGCCGCGACTTTTTAAGCTTTCTCCAAATTTATTTATAGAACTCATTTTCTAATAAATTATATTAGCTTCTTTCAGTTCTTCAACTATGGATATTATTTCGTTTTTATGATTGTTATATCCGACACTTGTAGATGATAGAAGTAGTCTTAGTCTATTGACTAACTCATTAGGATTATCCCAATATATATAGTTTGGTTTCTTGTAATCTACAGATTTAAGTGTTAAACCACTACCTTTCGTTAAGTTATTTGTTTTTGTACTAAATAGTTTTTTTATTATACGTTTATATTTAAAAGCTTTTGTACCTTTTATTTGACCATTCGGATGATATTTACGTCTGTATACATTTGTATCTATTAATAGATCTTTATATTTATTTAAATCGGTTTTTGTATAATGCAAGGGTTTTGCATGAAATATTAATTCGAATAAACCTGGAGTCATTTTCAATTTTATATTTCCTATTTTAATAGAATTATCATTATTAAAGACAAGTTTGTTATTGCCATATCGCCAATTGCCGCTTTCATCAATGTTGAATCCATAAATTTTATCTAAAGTTTTACTATTCATAAGAAGTTTAACATTTTGAAGTAGTGTTGATGATTTGTTAAAACTACTGTCTGTAAATTTTATACGTTTTCTATTCTTGTTTATATCAAATCTGCTTTTTCTTTTTGAAAGTAAATGTGTAGTTTTGTTATGTTTTTTATATCGATCATAATTATCATCAAATACATCTATATTCTTTCGCTTTAAATCTTTTTTTTCATTTTTTATAAGTTTTCTATCATCATTGTTTATATCAGACATACTTTTTTGTTTTAGTGTATTAGCTTGTACATATTTCAGTTCATTTTCGTTGTTGTTGTTGTTGTTATAGTTATCATGAACATTTACGTTTGTTTTATTATTTAATAATTGTGTATTTTTATCATGAAATTTTTTCTTTTTTCTTCGTTCATTACTGACCTTACTCTTTATATATGTATTTTTTTTTAAATTTTTGTTTTCACTTTTAAATTGTTTATTATTTTCATAAGAGAGTGAGCTGAGCCTTTTTACAGCCCTTTTATTTTCACTAAACGGTGTACTAGTTATGTTTATGTTTTTTTTATATTCAGAATATGGTATATCAGACGTTGACATGTAACTACTATCATCTTTAACATTATTGTAATTGGAAGAAGGAATGTTTTGATTATAATTCTTTATTTTATTAGATGAACTGCTAATACTGTCAAAACTAATAGCATCATCATTTTGATTTGATTCGCTTATATCATCATCATCATCATCGTAATCATCATTTATTAATGAATAGTTATTTAATTTTTTCTTATTGTTACTTTCAAGTTTTTCAATTATATGATTTAAAGGTTTTGTTATAGGTTGAAATGTATCTTCTAATGTATTTACCCTATCTATATTATTTAATTTAATATTTTTTAATTTTTCTTTTAATATTGTTCTGGTTTTTACAATATCCTTTAATAAGTTATTATTATTCATATTTATTTTTTATTGGTAATGAATTGCTTATGATCTGCTTATGATCTGCTTATGATCTGCTTATGATCAGGTTAAGATCTGATAACAATCTGCTTACGATCTGATCACTATCTGCTTACGATCTGCTCACTATCTGCTTATGATATGCTCACGATCTGGTATCTGTTTACAATCTGATTACGGTCTGTTAACGATCTGCTTTATATTTAAAAAATCTATCTTATATCTGTATAAAATTATCAAATCCCTTACGATATCTTCCTTTATTCAATTCATCATCATCTTTACTAACAACAAGAAATCCATATTTATCTTTCCAACATCTATTACATATATCTATAAATTGATTAAATGACATATCACCAATAACATGATCATTATAGATATGACGTAAATTCATCTCATCTTGCTTAAATACAACAATCATATTTGCATTGTCACGTATCAAGTGTTTAGGAATTTTCGTATATGTTTGACACAAGTAAAAACAATCAATATTTTTATGTCTACCCATGCAAAAGTAATCTCTTATCGAATTTTGCTTTCCACAAATCACATCATCGAAAATCATTATTGAATGCGGATTTGCTTTTGCTGGACTTAAAACTTGGTCATTTTCCGAAAACGTATAGAGACTGATCCCCTTAATAGGATTGATTAATTTCCTTAAATAACAGTATTTTGGTTGATATAGAGATTTTGAATATATGTATATGTTTTTAAAGCAAAGACCATTAGGACTCTCTATGAGACTAATCATGACATTAGTCTTACCACAATTTGATGGTCCCACAATTAATGCTCTTATTGAATTTGGTAATAGAGTGCTATGTCGAGTTTTAGACCGTTTTTCCTCTGCATTATCAGCATTTCGAATAACAATTCTTTTAGCTTGTTTAATTAAACGCATGTTGATTACTAATAAAGTCTTATTATTCAATGTATCTTATATATATATATATATATATATATATATATATATATATAGATAAACATTTTTTACTTACATCTTAATCGTATACCATTTGCGGATGAAGTATGATCATAAATTACTATAAAAACAAAAATAGTTATCAGTCTACGACTGGAAGTGGTTTGGTAAACACATTAATTAACAAATTACCTTTTGAATTACATTTACCTGGATATCAATTTTGCGGACCTGGTACAAAACTTAAAGAACGTCTAGCAAGAGGAGATAAGGGTATAAATTTATTAGACGCTGCCTGTAAAGAACACGATATTGCATATTCGCAAACACATGACATAAATAAAAGACATCAAGCAGATCAAATATTAGCTGAAAAAGCCTGGCAAAGAGTAAAAGCTAAAGACAGTGATATTAAAGAACGTGCAAACGCATGGTTTGTAACGAATGCTATGAAAACAAAAGTAAAATTCGGATTAGGTATGAAGAATCAGCGACATAGGAAAAGAAAGAATTCAAAAAGAAGGAGAAAAGGAAAGAAGAACAAATGTAATAAAAAATTGTTTTTAAACACCGTTAAGAATACATTTAACCTTTTGAAAAAGGAAAATCCCGCTAATATAAATGATGCTGTTAAAATTGCAAAGAAAGCTGTTCATATTAACTTCAAAGGTAAAAGGAGATCTAATATAAGTATACCAAGAGTTATTCCATTACCAAAAATTGGCGGCTTTCTACCATTAATACCCGTCTTGACAGCATTATCAGCATTAGGCGGTTTAGGTTCAGGTGGATCAGCTATAGTAAAAACAATAAACAGTATAAAAAATGGTAAAGAACAATTGGCAGAAGCTAACCGACACAACAGATATATGGAATCAATTGCAATGGGAAAAGGATTATATATTAAACCATATAAAACTGGATATGGATTGTATTATAGCCCAGCTTCAAAAAACTTTTAGAAAATCTACCCAATCGCCCCCTAACAGATTTAGATATAAGAAAATATGGTAAACATCTAAAATACTTTAGAGGTGTTTTCATGCGTGATTCTCTACCTAAACGACCATTCAAACAAGAATGTGGTGTTGTCAATTTGGATAATGCAAAAGGTGCTGGAACGCATTGGGTAGCATACTATAAAAATCATAATTATAAAGAATACTTTGATAGCTTTGGAGACTTGCAACCGCCACTTGAGATTGTCAACTACTTAAAATTTCCCATTGAATATAATTATGAACGAAAACAAAAATTTAATACATTTAATTGCGGACACTTGTGTTTAAAATTTTTATTCAATAAATATAAATTGAATTGAAATAATAAAAAAAAAATAAATTGTTTTATTTTATTTGAAACCTGAAAAACAAGAAATTTCCCCCACTCAATAAATAAAAGACTTTTTTTACTTTTTTATTAAAAAAAACTTTTATTAAAAAACAAAAAACCTGAAAAAAGAAATCCCTCAACAAATAAAAACAACTTTTTTTTAAATTTTGAATTCCTTTATTTAGACTATAAAATATCAGAGTCTGTAAAGGTTTTATATAGAATGTAAAATTTTTCTCCCTCGAAGAGCACATAATTCTCCTCGAGTTTGATGGTGGTCCAGTAAGACTCTTCTCCATCGGCGAGGAAGACATCAATATAGTCTTCCCTCCACTTCATCGTACAGTTCTTCTTCAGAACGTAATGTATTAGAAGTGTTTCAAACAAAGGTTTGAAACATTTTTCCGTCTTCCTCTCTGCGAGGAACGCTACCGCTATTGAAAGTTCTTCAGCGAACTTATCATCCTGCCAAAGCTGAAACTGTGATCTCAGTTTAAGCTGGCACACACAATTCATGTTTTCACAAAACATTTTACTTTTTTAATAATTCCAATATGTTAACTTACTCCCTTTTTATACAAATTTTCAATAATTCGAACATCTGATAAGAAACAATGTGTTTAGAGTTTTCTAGCATTATACATAAAAATTCTTACTTTTCAGTTGTTTTAATTTAACCACATTATTCGATAAAAGTAGTTGTTCCATTTTTTTTTTTTTTATATTAACCAGTGCATTTAATTGTGGTTTTTATGTTTAAAGAAATGTGATACCTTGAATTTTTTTTATAAAATTGAAAAATAAAATAAAAAAACTGATTTATTTTCAAATATACACACATATGTATGTACTTTATTATTTCATATTACATTCTTATAAACTACTTAATCTATATATTTACATTTAAAAAAAATATCATCATCATCGTCTTGCATAAATTCTCTATATAAATTTAAATTTGATGATGATGATGATGATGATGTTGATGTTGACATTATTTTATAATGTCCCCATGCATATGTATTGATATCATTTTCTTTAATAAATCTCTTATCGTCTAAGTAACTTAATGTTAGTTTACTAATATTTTGTGTATAAATTTGATGTATCTTAGATCTAAATATATACATTGTGTCATAATACAATTTTTTCTCTAATAAACATTTTCTAAAGTCATTTATACTTAATTTTTTAGTTACACATTGCTTAACACCTTTAATCTTTTTAATTTCCTTATCAACTCTATCGATTTTTACTGAATACATTTTAGCTCTTAAACCAATGAATTCTTTAATATTTTTTCCATTACACTCATCCTTCATCATTCCTAATACTTTTTTATTAATTTGAGGAAAATTATATGGATTGTCTTTTGAATATGCAGACGTATCAAAATGTGTACTGATATCATTTTTTATATCACTATACAGATCGTCTGTTTTAATATTGTAAATAAAGGAATCAGTATCCATATAATTGAGTTGAAGGTTTTCACAATATTTAGGTTTTATGTAATCATAATGAAAACTATACATTTTCCATTTGGATATTTCTAAAACTGAAAAACCAATATAAATTGGTTTATTGTATTCAGTTTTAATTCTATTCAATTGAATGGCATGCATATTTTCATGAATTTTGAGTACACTATGGAAATTAGGTTTAGCAATTAGAGCTCTAGCACCTAATTTTTTACCTCTACTCTCCCATTCACATACTATTTTAATGTCTTTTCTCTTATCAACATTTTCCATAGTCTTGCCATAAACAGCATTATTTAACAATTTAAAGAAATTTTGTTCAAATGAATTTTTAGCTAGTGTTCTATAATGATTATTCAAATCAATATATTTCTTTAACCAATCAGACTGACTAAACTCAAGAATTCTATGGATTTTTTTCAAAATCAATCCATGTTTTAAACATTGTTGTAGATTTCTATAATGTATAATATAGTTTTTCTTATTATTTAGATCTGTTATTAATTTTCTCTGTTTCATGCTTTCAATTTTCTTATTCTCAGCACAAAATGGTAAATCATTATGATAGTCGTGCAATGTCGATGGATATTCTAAATCTACTTCTAATATATAACCCAATGGAGAATCTTCTTCTATATTATTAACATTAAAATTTTCAAAATTTTCAACCCATTTAAAATTTTTATACGGAAGGTATTTTGACATTGCATAACCATATAAATTATTTACATCTAAATATATTATATAATTTGATTCCTTGTTAGGATCATAATCACTAATATATTTATTATTAGCTATTGAATATCTATTAGAACATTGAACAATACCTCCCCTGATACCTCGAAGAACGAAATTATACATATCAATATCAGTCAGCAACTCTAATTCTATTTCAGTTGTTTTCAACATTGCATCCCACGAGAGACCAGGAGTAGTATAATATTGAGAAGGATCTAAATTATAAATGTTTTTACATACTTTTCGAAAATTTTCAAATATGTCACAGAGCAATAGAACGTCTACTTTTAAATATAAAAGTAAATAATCCTTTAATGTTATACATTTAAATGTCTTCCATACTTTTTGTGCATGTTCATAATCCTCTACACTACACGACTCGTTAGTTAATTTATTAAAGAAAACTGAAATGGGAGGTAATTGAGTTTCATTGAGACGATTTTCAGAATCTAAGTAATCGTACGGAAAGACACCTTTACGTTTCATTAAATTGAATTCTTCAACATTTGAATAGTTTGATTTTACTATTGTTAAATCGTCATCGGATAAATAAGATGCTAATTTCTCTAAACTAGATGGCATAAACCTAAATGAATCGAGAAACCGTAACTCAATTGTATTCTTATCATTTACAAGAATTCTTTTTGATATGGATACATAAAGTTCCTTATTTAAAGGTATAATATTTATATCGCCTTCAATAGATGAAAGCTCTCTAACAAACAAGTGACAATCATATGCTGAAAGATTATGAAAAAATATAGGAATGAAATTCGCAATTTGATATTCTAAATTACACTTGTTATGAGCAGCACCTCTATATTCACCGGTTAGATGACAATGATCAGCTACCCTATCTTTAATTGATAAAATTTTTTTACAAATATGACATATCTTGCTTTCATAATGTTGCATCTGTTGACGTGGCGTTAAAGAATTCATTGGTTTAATAACACTTAGATGGTTAGTGTAAATATCTAAAATATCGCTTACTAAGCTCTTAAAAAAATGTTGTGGTGCATTATTACCATTGTAAATTTTAAAAATATTTAAATCTGAATTATAGAAACATTTAATATAATAACTATAAGCAAATGGAACATGTTTTTGTACTGATTTAACATTTATGGAATTTTGTATATTAATTGATTCTAGAATACATTCAAAATCAGCATATACAACAAAAGGTACATCCAATTGCTTTTTAAAATTTTTATAACTAAGCTTGCTGTTTTCTCTACTAGGCATTTTAGTTATCATCTTATTGCATTCTTTCTTATGATTTTCCAGCGATGACTCATTATGGAAATGCATTAAACATGTATTACATATATAAATACATTCGTGGTGATTTGTTAGTTGACTTTTAATTAATCTGTAAATGTGAGAGAGGAAAAATTTAATTAGTGAAAGTTTTCAACTATCACCTATTTATAAAGTTATTTACCTTGATATATTTTTAATCCATACATAATGGAATTTATCACCATCTTCCAACAGCAGCAAATTAATGTGTTTAGATTTTTCGTGCTGGGAAAAATAATATGGACCGACTATATGATTCTCATTATCTAATGCAAACACATTAACGCTAATTCCAATATTATTTTTTTCAAAGATTTTAATTTCATTAACTGAAAGCGGAAAGCTCAAGTTCTTAAAATTCAATTCAATGTCATTTTCCAGTTTTATGATTTCATCTTCTATATTATCAACATTATAGGACATCATTCTATATGAATGGTCTTCAATTGGATGTAATGCAGATATTATTGCCCACTTGAAACAATACTCATCATTATTCTGAACATTGATACAGGCAAACTTTCTCTGTATTTCCCGTGGTAGGGGGATGTATTGAGAACCTTTTATACATTTATATTGATTAATGTTTATCTCAAGGCGTGATATTTCAATTAATGACCAACCGCTGTCACGTTCCTGAAATTCACTCATCTTTTTCACAATTACAGCACATTGTTCATTGTAAAGATTGAGAATGTCTTCGTCTGTTGAAAGCATTCTAAGAATAATCATTTTAGTCTGATGAGACTTAACATCAATTATGCATGCATCATCTTCTTCTTCCTTTACCAACAGATATTCACAAAAAAGTTCCATGTTAAATTTTACGCTTTCATATTTTTTAAGCACATCACTTAATAATTTAATTATTTTATCTCTGATCGTAGAAAAAAATTGTTCAGGAATTATATCATCTTTATTTGTGTTTTTAACTAAATATGTAATAATACGATTGTTGAATGATGACTTTATACATTTAATATCATCACAATCGTTGTCATAATTATCTGATCTCTCAGCACAGTTTATTTTATGTTCATTTGTCCTTTTATGATAATGCCAGTTTGTTTTCGGAATATATTTTTTACATTCTTCACAATAAACACTAATTTCACCGTTTTTATTATCTTCTGTGTGAGAATGTGAGTGTTGATGCCATTCCGCATGATTTGAAAAATATTTATTACATATTTTACATTTAAATGATGAGGATGGCCCATCATGATAGAGTCTAATATGTCTTCTCAGATTTCTATTCAGAGTGAACACTTTTGTACAAAATTCACAAATAAAACCACCGGCCATTTCTTATTTTTTTCTTTATGTGCTTAAGAGCTTATATGATGATAAAGAAATATAGATTTCTGAAACTGTACTATTTCTGTTAACTAACAACACCCCGTATTTATATCAAAATTTTTTTGCGTATTAAGAATTATTTAGAGAAGTTTTGTGTAATCATAATCTAAACACATTTTATCTAACCACAAACATTTAATTTTAAAAACAGAAATTGTAAGTTACATTCCTCTTTTTAAAAACAAAAACCCCACTCTTTTTTATTTTAAACATTAAGAATTAGCTGGAGAAGTTTGTTGTTGTTATCGGTTGAGTTTAATATTTTACATAAACAATTCTGTTGAGCAATGATAAACGAAATTGTGGTTAGGGGTGTTATGTTTCAACTGCCCACGCCACTTGCACAAATGTAGAAGCTGGATGATGGGCAAGTTGTTAAGCTTTAGATTTATGAAATGCAGCAGGTGCAGCATGTTTCGGGGAGTTATGTTTCAACTTCCCACGCAGCTTGCTCAAGTATTGAAATGTAATGATGAGCAAGTTGCATAGCATTAGAATTAAAAACTAAACTTTAATATAGGTTTATACAAATATTAAAACAACCGGCATAAACGCATCACAATCACCTTACATCACCAATCACCTTACATCACCCTACATATTAAACACACTATTCACTAAACAACCAACACTAACATTGCATAAACCTACTCATTACTTCACCCTACACACACACACACATACACAACACACTCATCACCCTACATATCACACACCCATACACCACTCACATACCGCGTTACATATCCATCGAACAACCAAAATGACCGACTGTAGCGTAGGCATGCTCCCAAAAATGTATGGAAAAAGTGGCCCCGAAAGCCCATAAACATACTACTGCATTTGTTGTTTACATAGATGGGCACTTTGCAGTACCAGTAAAATTTCAGTAAAAATTGATTTTTACTGATTACTGAAAAATATTTCAGTATTCAGTAAAATTTTACTGGTAATGCAATCTAAATTTCATTTAAATTTCATTTAAATGTCATTTAAATTTAGATTGCATTAACAGTAAAATTTTACTTTTTTTCATTTAAATTTTATTTAAATTTCATTCAAATTTAGATTGCATTAACAGTAAAATTTTACTGAATACTGAAATATTTTTCAGTAATCAGTAAAAATCAATTTTTACTGAAATTTTACTGGTACTGCAAAGTGCCCATCTATGGTTGTTTACTAGCATTGAGCCTGGTATTGACTCTTAGATCCACAGTTCCTACAGAAAAAAGTGTGCCAGTAGTACATGTCTTCCAATAGGCCATTGGACTTTGAGAACCGCAATTGTTCAATAGATGAACATCTGTTTTAAGGAAAGAAGACAATGAGTCCTCTTTTCATTCATACCAGTTCAGCAGGGCCAAGCGGTATTGATCTTACCTTCCTGCTGCCAAAGAAATTGTCTGTAAAACGATAGGAGAATATACTCAGTTTCAATCGAAACTACGCTGTCCTGTATTATGCCGGATATTGTGAGCCAACCTTAGCCAGCTTATTTGCGGTACAAATTCTGATGATAGTCTCCTTTCCTCATTGGAATCTGATTACTCGATAATTTCTTATCTCATAAGAGGACTTTAAAATATCTGGGCAGCATCAAACATATGTTTTCCTTAATGAGTATACAATGACTTTGCTCTCATGGTTGCTTGTGACAGATTTTTTCTCTAAACAAAACAAATTTAGTCATGCCCGAGTCGCGTTATTGTCCGAATCTAAAGTTTAATCCTTTTCTCTAATCCTTGAGGGACTCTCTTAGATTCGGTAAGAATATAATTCGAAGCATTTCGTCCGCACTTGCTCTGAGGTAAAATTCATTTACATTATGACAGGATAGCTTAGCCTTTAAACTTTTTTCGGGAATAAGATATACGAAATATTATTAAATGTAATCCACCAAATCGATAACCCACTCCTATGTCATAAAGTACATCCCACGCATACAGGAAGAATCCTTTTCCGAATCGTGTAACTGGCACAGAATGCTTTTATCATTCCTGTTATCAAACCTTCTTTACCAACTGAGCTCTGAGTCTACAATATGTTTCATGAAAATTCAGGTCGAAATCATCAGGCCTAGGTTCCCTTAATGAAATCCGTGTCCTACAGTAACTTCTTAAGAAAGCATCACAATCTTCTAAATTTTTGGATATGCCAATATGGTCTCGAGACACTTATGACCTACTTTAGAAGTAGTTGTAGTATATAAACGGTACAGTAACGACGTAGAGAGAGAATTTATTTGTCCTACGATCTCTTTGCAAACAAATCCGCCTCTGATCAGTTAGAATATATCTAATGCGAGTACAAATAAGGAAATCTTTTCTACAGGGAAATATTTTTGTATGGAAATTCCATATATTTTTTTTTTTAAACTTTAAGAGAAATTGAAAGCAATTCAAAATAATATTTCATGGACGAATAAATTCCCATTGCGTTTCTCAAGTATTAGGCTTGAAATGCATTTTAAATGTAGACGGAAATATATCCGAATAGTGCGTTTATGAAATGTATTCATTTTCCGCAAAGAAAAATTAAAAGAAAGAAAATTTTTTAAATTATTTTACAACAGAAACATTAAACGCTTAACACCTCTCAACCAGCTTAAGGAAATTGAAATAATTTATAGCGTAACGTTGTTTGCAACGTTTAGGCCAGCCAAACGTTAGACAAACAGGCACTAATGGCGTCTTACATACTCGTATTGAGTCCAAGTTTAATAAACTCCCTCTGTGCTCTGATTTAAAGGCGATTTGCTAGTTGTTATGGGTGAGTGAGTTGAGGGTGCATGTTTGTTGTTGCTGTTGTTGCTGTTGTTTATTGCAATAAATTGAAGTTTTTCCATTTCCATGTCCAATACAACGTTGTTCCATTATTTCGATTTTATTTCGTTTGAGCCGTTAATTTCAAACAGTTTTTCGCTTTTAATTGTCTGTTGTTTGTAGCAGAGCGAACGAAAAACAGACGCGTTGCAAGTATATCATGCGTATTATATATGTAGTGCAGTGCACAGTAATCGCATATACAAACGTATAATATCTGGTATATGTTGCACTCAATCGTTCAGTCATTCGTTTATTCATATCTGAATGAAATAAATCAAATGTCTTGCAACAATTCATCAAGCGGAGGCGATGTCAATGGTCGTTTGCTGTTGATATTGCTGCTGCTGTTGTTTCTTTTCCTTTTAGTCTCTTTAATTTCTAATACATGCAACAACCATGTCTTAACTGTAGCAAGTACTCGTACTAAAGCAAAATAAAGATTTGCAAAACGTTTATTTTATAACGAATAGTTGTCTCTGGCTGCACAGCAGCGGCAGCAGTTGTATTCCATTTATATTCGATCTGTTTTAAGTTTTCAGATAAAGTTGTTATTGTTGTTAGTTTTTCTCCCCCTTGTTTTGGTTGTCTAATGCCTTTAAATGTCACTGATATTGACATTTCTGTCTTAGTTTTTTCTGTGATGCAAAATTTATTTATGTTTTTCGTTCCATGTCTGTCAGTCTATGTGTGACTCTTCAAGTGATTGGAAATTGTCGCTGGGAATTTAATTGCATTTAATTGTGTCTCATCGCATTTCAAAGAAATTCGCTTAAAAAACGACTGAAATTAAGCGCAAATAATTTTGAAAAAATAATATTTCCGCCTTTAGATTAAAACGTTTAAACGATTTATGTTTTGGGAAAACATTTTGTCTCTCTTAATGTTTAATTTATTTGAATGAACAAAACATCGGCAGTCTTTTTAATCACATTGTTTAAGTAGTCATTAATTTTTTCGAAGAAAAATTTGTTCAATCATATCATTTCTTATACAGAATATCATCAATCTTAAAATCTTTTACCGAATAAACAATTTATCATGAGACTGCTTATAACATACTCGATTTCTAACAGAAAACCAAGTTTGGCACAACCTTTTTATTGGAAATGTTAACAATCATAGACTTAACATAGATTTTTTCATAGAATAATTCAACAATCATAAGGTTTTCAGTAGATAACTTGATCAATCACAAGATTTTCTTTAGAAAACTTCATCAATCACATGATTTTCTACAGAACACAAACAATTTCAAGATCTTAAATAGGAAACTTGATTAATCACAAGATTTTCAATAGAAAACTTCGTAAATTACAAAGTTTTGTGAAGAAAATTTGATCAATCACAAGATTTTCTACAAAAAAACTTGATCAATCACACTTTCCATGGAAACTTCATCAGTCACAAGATTTTCTATAAAAAAAACTTGATCAATCACAAGATTTGCAATAGGAAATTTCGTAAATTACAACGTTTTGTGAAGAAAATTTGATCAATCACAAGATTATCTAGAGAAAACGTGATCAATCAGAAGGTATTTTCTAAAGCGAACTTCATCAGTCACATACGCAGTCTTCAATATTATTTATAGAAATCTCCATGATCAATAAAATTTTCTGTAAAAGATTTCATCAATCACCAGATAAATTATAAAAATTCTACTGAATTAAGTTAAATTTCTTCAATCATTTTAGAGGAATTTATGTTAAGCTTACAAATTTATAGAGAAAACTTTATCAGATTTTCAATATCTATGGTTTGATATTTAAATAAACTTTTTTTGGTTTTATGTTCATCATTCTGGTTTAAAGTCCTTTTTTCTTAAATCTTTAAATATTTTTTTAAAACACAGTCTGCGTATAAAAGCCGTGTAGGATATGTGTAGTGGCTGATAACAGAATTTTAGACTTTTTACCGCCATAAAGCCATTAACGACCACACAGAGTTGTAAACCATAAGCTCAGAATGCAAAAACAATGGCATTTACGGCGGCTTGTTTGTGTGTTTGTGTGTTGATGCTTAATAAGTGTCTCTTACTTTGTTGTATGCAACATCGTCTGATAATTCTATATTAAAATGGAGCATTTTATAAATCACTTTCAACGTAAAGCCCAACAACACAAACACCACAAAAGAGGAGAAAAAACTGTAACTGCGACTCCCAGGCTTGATTTATGCTAAGTGTGTGTGTGTGTGTGTGAAGTGGATGTGCGTCTAAGTGCTGTGCGTTATATAAAACGAAAAGAAAAAATCGAAATGCGTTACGCGTTTGTGGCACGTTAATCTTTATTATATTGTCGTCGCAGAAATAATGCGAATGGAATGGATTTTTAAGACTAATGCCTCACATTCCTTTTTAAACATGCGCTTGGTAACATGCGAAAGTATTTTTCTTCTTACTCTTCTTGCGGTTGTTGTTGTCATAGTCGTTGTTTGCTGTCCATATGTTAACCATTAATAGTGTTTGTATGTCAGACACTAACATGTCTGTCTGTATGTCAGTCTATTCGCTTGTCTAGTCCGCATAGAGACAATAAAACAAACAAAACATGGCGTAGCATGTCAAATGCAGAACCCCAGTAATAAAATATTGCAACAATTGCCAAAAGTGAAGTCGCAACAAAATTAGCAGCAACATACAATACCTATTCCCCACTATATTCTCGAAACGCATTTGTATTCCATTCCAGTTATTGCTGTGCTGTCTCTTGGCACAGCTATTATTGCCTGTTAATTAATCTGTTTCATTCATTTCGTCATTTCAGTCAAAAGACAACAGATTGCATATGAAATTAATGAATTAATGAAAGAATGACGGTGAAAGGATTTTTACTTTTTGAATATGAAATTCAATGTACCCTACTCAATTAAAAATAATAATATGGATGAACTGATCAATGAATGGATAACATAATCAATCACAAGAGAAAAATTGATCAATCATAAGATTTTCTATAGAAAACTTAACCAATCACAAGAGTTTCTATAGAAAACTTGATCAATCACAAGAGTTTCTTTAGAAAACTTGATCAATCACAAGAGTTTCTATAGCCAACTTGATCAATTACAAGATTTTCTATAGAAAACTTGATCAATCACAAGGTTCTCTATAGAAAACTTGATCAATCACAAGAGTTTCTATGGAAAAATTTATCAATCAAAAGATTTTCTGTAGAGAAATTGATCAATCTTAAGATTTTCTTTAGAAAACTTGATCAATCACAAGATTTTCTATAGAAAACTTGATCAATCTTAAGATTTTCTGTAGTAAACTTGATAAATCGCAAGATTTTCTATAGGAAACTTGGTCAATCAGAAGACATTCTATGGAAAGCTTGATCACTCACAAGATTTTCTATAGAAAACTTGATCAATCTTAAGATTTTCTGTAGTAAACTTGATAAATCGCAAGATTTTCTATAGGAAACTTGGTCAATCAGAAGACATTCTATGGAAAGCTTGATCACTCACAAGGTTTTAGATCGATCACAAGATTTTGTATAGAGAACGTATTCAATCACATGATTTTCTATGGAAAACTTGTTCAATCACGAGACTTTCTGCAGAAAACTTGGTCAATTACAAGACTTTCTATAGAAAACTTGTTCAATCACAAGACATATAAAGAACTTGATCGGATGTTTTGAAAAACTTTTTCAAACTTAAGATTTTTAGTAAATAAACTGATATTGTAGTAACACTGATAAGTCGTTGTGTATTTAATTGCATTCGTATCATAACATTTCCTTTTCATGAAAAGTGCAGATGATTATCACAAGTTGGCCTAACTAAATATGATTTAAATTCGACGTTTTCATTTCAAATTCGAACTTTCATTTCTTCCATGAAATTGAATTTCTTTTTAAATGCATTGCAGCTGTTGAAATAAACACTTTCATTTGGTCAAATTATCATCATCGTTTTAAATTGTTGAAGAAATTGTTCAATTGTTTAATTGTAATTTCAAAAATGTACAATCTTTTAAGAGGTTACGGCCAAGGTGAACGTAAACGATTTGGACACTTTAAGTCATTAACTTGAAGTAAAATTAAAGAAAAACTGAAAATATGGAAAGGAATTATAATTTGATGCGCAAAGTTTAGCATTTGCTGCTACACACATCGATAATATATTTTCTATTCCATAATAAAAAAATAAAATAAAAGAAAACAATAATAGTTTGTAATTTAGAGTTCAGAAAAATGGAATGTACATTTAAAGTAATTTATGGTGCATTAAAATTTAATGATATTAAAATTATTAAACGATTTTAATGAGAACCTTCAACATTCACAAGATTTTCGATAGAAATCATTTTAAATAAAAGATTTGCAACCAAAGTCTTGATTGATCACAAGATTTTCTATAGAAAACTTGATCAATCGGAACATTGGCCACTAAAATTTGACCAATCAAAAGACACACTACGGAATACTTAAGCAATTACAAAATTTTCTGTAGAAATTTAATGCAAGTCATCGGCCCGAAAATACAAGTCAACAGCTTAAAAATTCGAGTCATCGACCGAAAAGTAAACGTAATCGACTAAAAAATATATGTCATCGACCACAAAGTGCGAGACTGAAAAATGCAAGTCATCGACCAAATAAATGTAAGTCTACGACTAAAAAGTGCAAGCCATGGACAAAAAATGCAATTCATCGACCAAAAAATTGCAAGTCATTGACAAAAAAATGCAATTCATCGACCAAAAAGTGCAAGTCATTGACAAAAAAATGCAATTCATCGACCAAAAAGTGCAAGTCATTGACAAAAAGATGCAATTCATCGACCAAAAAAGTGCAAGTCATTGACAAAAAAATTCAATTCATCGACCAAAAAAATGCAAGTTATCAACCAAAAAACTGCAACTCTTTAAGAAATCCACAAAAAAAGCAAGTCATCGACAAAATGACTGCAATGCGAGAACTTACCCGATTTATATAGAAAACTTTTTCTTTTTTCTTAATTCCATTACTCCCACGAGTCCATATTTATTCGATTTATACAGAGCACTTTTTGTTGGTTATTTGAAGAAAACAAATAGCTACGTGATCTATATCTCCGCTCCCAAATAACTCTCAACTGCAAGGAAACCTGTTTTTGAATTCTTGATACCATGGCTTTCCAGTGCATTAGGTCCGCTTTTTATCCGATTTAGCCCCATTTATACAGAGAACTTTTTTGCTCGTCTATATCTTGCGCCAAAGTAACGCCCGACCGTAATAAAACATGTTTTGGCATCCTTGATACCCATTTACGATTTTCTTTGTATACGTTTTCCAAACTTACCACTTATGTTAACTTAAAAGTCTCATAGACTGTTAACTTAACAGTTGTACCTCGTCCTTGGCTCTATTCTTCTTTCTTTCATATTTTTTTTAATAATTCCGAATTCTATAAAAAAAATTATGAAAAATAATTGTTAATTTCATATAAAACAACAACTCCATACCATATTCGGCAAAAACTTCATTTCAAATCCACATCAGTGGATAGATAGATAACGTTGCATCAGAAATAATGTTTTGATGACAGTTTAAAAATGGATGGACAGCAGCTAGCCATTGGAAGCTTGGAAACCTCATCATCATTTGTCATCATGAAAATTAAATTTTGAAAAATTAAAATTAAAAATATCATCCGAAGAGAGAGGCCATGAACATGTTAGAATGGATGGATGGATAAATGGTTTTCAAAATCATTAATAATAAAAAGAAAACAAAATAGTTAGGTAAACGGGGTGTTAAATAAACATCGGAAAACATGTTAACAACACCACCAACTGGTCATTGTCCAGTTTTGTTTGTCCACAAGCCGGGGATGGTTAGTCCGTTTTTAGTTAGGAGACGTAATTAATCACATTTGCAATCATATTTTAATCCCGTAAATAAACAAAGTAACACAGTCTAATTAATAATTATTATTTTTTTCTTTTATTTATTTAACGGAACGATGGCATTTAGAAGAATTTAAGAAAATAAAATAACTCGTCTCAGCCTGCCTTGTTTTCATTGTAGCCTTTATCAACATCAGCGTATTTCTGGTCATAATTAATCACTTTTGTTGGTAGTTTTTGTATGCTTGACACTATTACACACCCTTTCAGTGTTTGAAATTGAGAATCTTTGTTTGCGTTTTTTTGACACCTTTTTTATATTTTGTTGTTTTTGTTGACTTGTAATTTGCAAACATTAAAATTATCAGGGTTGCATGAATTTTTTCCGTTTTTTTTTTTGTTGGTCGTTAATGCTCTTGTGTTTTTCAATGTAATCCTGTATGCTTTACCTTGGCTTATAGACACGACACTATGAATATTTGATTATTGACTTTTTGCAACATTTTGTTGCAGTTTCAGTTTTTTATATTTCTTTTTTTTTCTATGAATATTTGAATAGAATCTTGTTTTTTGCAAAAACCAGGACTTTGTTTGACACTGAGATTACCTAGCATATGTTACAAATTCGCTAATGGTTTTCTCAATAATTATTTTTTGGCAGACAATTTTTGAAATACATTTTAAAATGTATGATGTGAAATAGCAAACGCTATACAAATGTAATTGAAGCAAACGCTATACAAAAATTAAAGCAAATAAAATGGTTTTTGTAGGTCAATCCCAATGTGTAATGTTTTTCTCTTACAAATCTAGGTTTGTTCATAATTTCTAAAGAAAATCTTGTGATTGATTAAGATTTCTTTAGAAAAATCTTGTGATTGATCAAGTTTTCTTTAGAAAAATCTTGTGATTGATCAAATTTTCTTTAGAAAATCTTTTGATTGATCAAGTTTTATTTAGAAAATCTTTTGATTGATCAAGTTTTCTATGGAACATCGACTGATTGATCAAGTTCTCCATAGAAAATCTTGTGATTGATCAACCTTTCCCATAGAAAATCTTGTGATGATCATGTTCTATTCAAAATCTTGTGATTGATCAAGTATTCTATACAATAACTTGTAATTGATCAATTATTCAATACAAAATCTTGTGATTGATCAAGTTTTCTGTACAAAATCTTATTACTGATCAAGTTGTTCCTTAGAAAATCTTGTGACTGATCAAATTTTCTATACAAAATCTTGTAATTGATCAAGTTTCCCATAAAAAATCTTATCATTGATAAATTTTTCCCTTAGAAAATCTTGTGATTGATCAAGTTTTCCATGGAAAATCTTGTGATTGATCAAGTTTTCTATACAAAAACTTATGAGTGATCAACTTTTCTATACAATAACTCGTGATTGACCAAGTTTTCTATGCAATAGCTTGTGATTGATCAAATTTTCTGTATAAAAACCTGTTTATGGAAAGCTTACCAACGCCAGACCAGACTGTAGCTTCAAATATAATTTGAAGATTAAACCTTTTAAATAAACACCCTTTCAAAATAAAAAGCAATTTTCAATGCAAATATTTCATAATACAGAAACACACGTTTTCTTTTTCTTTTTGGGATAAAAATTAAATCAAAGTTTATGAATTTTTATTAAAAACTTTAACAATTTCAAAATGGGATAGAATCTAATAAAACTTTAAATTTATGCCCAAAATATCCCAAATATGCCATCAGCAGCATTAACAGACGAACGACAAACAAACATTTGCTGTATGCTGTTCTGTTTTTTTTAAGGAGGATTTAAGGATTAAATGCGTGTGTCTGTATGTATATGTGTGAAAATGTTAAGAGAAAATAACAACTTTTCACTTTAAATATTAAATAATAAAATTTCATATTCAATTACTGTGTTCCCTTCACTTTGCCATACGCTCTCCCACTCCTGCTGCTACTATGACTTTTGCTGACGAAGTTGAAAAAGTTTAATTTCCGTTTTTCTTAATAAAGATTTTTTAGGTGGCCTACAAGGCGAGCTAAATAGGATGATAGAATGATGTAATGAAACAGAGGTAGTAAAAAAGGGGACAACAAGCAAAAACAAAGTAAATAAATAAAACGAAAGAGTGAATAAACAAAACAAAACCATTAAAGATGCCTATTTCAGACTTTGTGTGTGCGATGCTATCAACAACTATTTAAGGCATGGGGGTGGTGGGTGGTTTGTCGGAGGGTTAATATATTCATAGACGAAATGGTCTTTAATTCAACTGAAAAAGGATGACGTATGTATATATTTTGATATTTTTATTTGATTTTAAACTATTTAGGAGGACAGTTAAACCCTTATAATGCTTCAAGTTGAATAGCGCACAGAGTATCATGTTTGGAACAATGTAAAGACGGTTTTGACAGGTGCTGTGTTTAAAGTTAAATAAACTGGGGCGTATTGTGTGAAGTTTTCTTCATTGGCCGCAAAACTCTTCAACAACTTCTGTAAGTTCGAGTGTGTTTTAGACTTTCAATCATAATTATTTTACAGTTTAAAGCTCTGCTAGTCTGTCAATCATATCGGTAGAACAGGATTGTTTGCCAACTGGTGAGTATAGCTTGCTTGCCTTTATTAAATTCCAAACTAAGAAAATATTTTTTCTACCACCTGCTATTCATTACATAAACAATTTGTGTTGAGTTCATTAAATATTATCAAAACTTACTGAAGTAAACTCATACCGTGTGTCAACTTTAATTTAAAATGATGAAGTTTTTCTCCTGACAACATGACACACATTTTCTGACAGTCAGTCAATCGGATTGTTTCTCTCTCTCTCTGTGACATCCCTCGGATGTCTGCTTTAAGCCGGTATGAGTTTAATGAATGCAAATTCTACTCGACAATGTTTTCTTTATCAATTTTTGTTTCTGTCTGTTCTGCTTACTTTTGTTTTGACATTAAAGATAATGAATTGACTGGAATGTCTAGAAAAGGATAAGAGATAGTTGTGAGTGGATTGATGTAATGGCAGGATTTAACAACGACATTTACATCTTGTTTTACAATCAAACACTCACTTTGTGACAATGATGATGTCTCGATATTAAGTTACACTTACACTTACACTGTATTTATGCAACATTTTATAAAGCTTTACAACAAACTACTCGCATGTAAGGCGCTTCTATGATAATTTAGTGTATTGGATTCCAAAGGCATTTGCATAAATCTATTTCAGTAGGGGATAAGCCACAGAAATGGATTTTACCACATGAACACGTGCCATACACCACAACATAACACAGTAGCTGAACTGAACTGAGCTATGCTAAGCTGTGTTGTATAAATAATTTGAAATAACTTATGCTTGCTACACATATGTATCCTCTAACAAATTATAAGCAATGTTGCAACATATCTTATACCATATTCTCAATAAAATTTGTTGTTGTTATTGTTGAATTAAATTCTCCAGAATGTGTTTAGAGAACCAACCAGCCTTTGATGCCAGAATATTGACTTGAAAGTTCAATATTTGCTTTTGGCATGATTAATGATTTCACATTTCGTTGTTGTTTTTGTTTCTGTTCTGTTGTTCACGTTGTTGCTAAAACTTCCTTTAACACCATTTCGTAGTTTTGTTGGCCTTTGTTGTTAATGAATAATTTCATGTTGAAAGTTTCTAATGAATTCATCATCTGGTTGAATGATTTTCCTTCACAACACACACAAAGCCGAATTAGGCAGGCAGTCAAGACAGCTTGTTTAAAAGGATTGATAGCTAAAGGATTTTGATTGATGATTGATTACAGAAATTCTTAAATTGCATTACGCCTATTAGGTATGCAACGTTTAATGTAAAACATGTAAAAATGGTTGAAAGGATAAGAGGAGTTAATTTTGTTAGTGATACTCAAGTAAATTTACATTCGATTAGTCATGTTCGCCAGCAAGCATTTCAAGCATCAGCATGCAAAAATTTATATTCTTGGAACAAATATTTGATAATTGATGCAGAAATTTCTTGCTTAGAAACAATTTTTTTTAATAATTTTGAATCATTTAAAGGGTTATCCATTATTGGATTAAAATGTGAGTTGAAATAAAACACACATTAAAGTTGATAAGCTAGGCCGTAATCCTGACTGAAGGGTTGTAATGGCCAATTATGTATGTATGTATGTATGTAAAGTTGATAACGACATCTAGATTGGTAAAAATCTTTATTATATTGAAGTAGTTTTCAAACACTGTTTCGCAAATTTCGGAGTCTCGATAATAAAATAACGAATGCTTCAGTTTTTCGAAATATTAGCATTCTAACCATAAGGCGTACTAGATAGTAATTTTTCCGCAGGTAATGGCTTTTCTGCAATTATATCTCAGACTCACGTAAAGATCAAGTGGGACATTAGCTTTACCAGTACAGAAAAAGCTGCATTGAAAACCGGTTACTCTAGCACCCCGTCAATGCTATGGATGATCAGAAGCCATTGTATTGATAAGCTATGGCAGCTCAATAATGTATAAAGAATGTCTGGTTATTTGATTAAAGGGGGTACCAGTGAACTGTGAAGCTCTGTACAAGAACTGAGTCAGGTTCCTTAAGAGTGTAAGTTCTAGAGACAGTATTTCTGATGCTCCAGTATTCCGAATACCCATAAGAAACTGATCATCACAGTCATTATTCAACAGCTTCCATGTAATGTACATATAAAACTTTAATACATGATAGTATTTGGAGAGCTTTTCTACTGGATTTTTCTGAGTAAATTATTGGTATTTATTTCTGTTTCTGGCTTTGGATTCCCACATAATGTAATTTATATTATCAGGAACGAACGAATAAATGATTTCATTCACAGTGGATCTCCATGGACAGCTCTTAACAGACTTTCGAAAGGCAAATTCCAGGTGGGACGCAATCAATTTCTGTCGAACTTCAAGGCAGATAAAGTCGTATTGTTGTTACTACGCTGATGTATATGTAGAGGAGGGAGCTTATCACTTTCTGTAAGATTGCTTGGCCCAGCTTAACCACCGCCAGAGCGCTTTTGATAGCTGGTTTATGCAGTCTATTACCAATACAGCGCGCATCAATCCGGATGGCAGCCATGGATTCAGAAAATCATGAGGTTACGAGTGATTTGAAGTCTTACGCTAATGTTTTTGTTTCTCTTGCTATGTTTTTGTAATTAAAATTATGCAGTTGGGGAACAAACTTTTCCAACCTATCTCACATAACGGGCCTCTAATCTGGAATCAAACGATATAATGGTTGGTGTCCGACCCATCATTGTATTGAATATTGTGATTTTGAAAAAATAGTTAAAGAAACCGGATTTTAATTCATTTGTTTTCAATTATTTGTTGTGATATACACAACAAGTTCATTTATCTTTTCCTTTTTTTTTTTTTTTGTAACCACTTTTGCTGGAGACAAAAAGCAACAATAACAGGAATAGAATAGAATTTAAACCATAAAACTGAAAAACATTCCATCCTACATGCACCAGTAAATCAACAACATTGTGACAGTTTACAAGAGGCACGCCGAAGCACTTTTATTTTGTTGAAAACAATCATGCGCAGGCGCACGAGTATGAGCACGAGCCAACATCTGACATAAACGTTCAAGGAAAAACATGCCAAAACCATGTAAAAAACAAAAACAAAAAAAGAATTGGAAACACGGTGAACTGAATTTATAAACAAATTATAGCACCGATTGGGGTAACAAAACAACCCTTAAAGTTTCATGTTGCATGCAGTGCAGTAGTATATTGAGGAATAGGCTGCAAAAATATTTTATATTTTTGACAACTCTGACATGAGTTCATCAATTTGATTTTGGAAGGGTTTCATTGCTGAAACCAAAGCCATTCGTTTTCTTCATGTATTTTCATGCAAAATTAGCCCTGTGTCTAGTGTGATGTGTTGCAGGATCATCAAGATGAGTACAGTGATGATGATGATGATGATCATCATTATTTCCATACGTTAATAATTTGTCATGCTCTTTGGTATTACAAATGCCAACCATTTGTAATCGAAAGAAACTTTTTGAAAGAAATTCGTCATACTTGTCATACCCGGCCACATAGTGAGGCAGGCCATCATGTCTCGGCAACTTTATATATGAAAGTTGTTCGTTTGCCTTATCGAATGTTAAACTTAAAACCTTCGAAAATATGCAAATTTTTCCAAAATAATTCAAAATAAGGCTGCAATTTTTCACTTTCGAAATTCAACAAAAGAAAACTGATCCCAGCGTACAGTTCATGTTTCTGTACAAAATTTTTACAAGCATTTTGGAATCGTCAACATAGAAAAGTGAAGTGAAATTCCAAAATATTGTTTTACAATTTCCTTGTAATCTTACAGTCTTACAAAATTAACATATTTTTTGGATATGCCGCATGCATTTTTTTTTTTTTGTTTTTTTGCTATATTACACGCTGGCGACGTTGTTTCATACGATTGGTAATCGAATTTCAATCAAAATGTTAATTTTTATTTTATTTTTATTAGAAAAACAAACAAACAAAAAAAAAACATACCGAAACATTCCAGCAAACGTAATATGAGAGATTAAAAAGAAAGAGAAAAAAATGTATTTTAAATTTCTATTTGGTGGTATACTTTCCGCTAATGTTGTTGTTTTGTATTTTAATTTATGAAATGTGAAATAAATTTTATCGAAAACCACTAAAAAGTGCCGCTAAAACACAATAATACCAAACGAAATGAATATTCAATTCGAAATTAACACTATGAACACCACAACGACAAGTGACATCATTTCTCCTTAATACTTACAATAAAATTAAGCGTTGTTGACTGGTAACCAGAAATTGTGAACGAGATTTGTTAGAGTTTCTTATTAGATGTCAGACCACGGTTGAAAGCATAGGTCAGACATAACGAACAAAACGAAATATGAAAAAATATTTCGTCGCCGACTTCCTCTCAACAGATTTCTGGCAATACTTTCTACTTTCATCACAACATTCTGGGCTGAATCGAAGAAGTCGAATTAGAGGCGAGCCTGTGGTTCAAACTCCATCTCAGGCATCTTGGGCAAAATGAGACTTGAATTCTACCTGTTCTCCTCAGCAGTCTTCTGGGAAAAACTCTGAGAGCGAAATAAAATTGACATGAAAAGTTTCTCAAAAATTGTAAACTGTAGATCCCGCCAATCGTGGATAAAATTAACACACACAGCATAAATGGTATGATAAACTAGATCATAATCCTGACTGAAGGGTTGTAATGACCAATTATGTATGAATGTATGTATGTAATGTAACTTCTCATATTGGCCCCCCCAACAGTATTTATAGTGTTAAAATATAAATCAATTCATATGTGTTTTGTTTTTTATTTATTTAATTTTTCTGTCTCCTACATTTTTTATGAAGTTTCACTACATATTTTATTTTATATTTATAAAAACAAATAAAATCTTTCTTAAAATAATTTACAAAATTAATTCCAGATTTTTTCTGTTTTTTTTACAGATTCCAGTGTTTAATGTGTGTCATAAAAATAAAAAAAGTTAGAAAAAAAAAATTAAAAATTAATCGGTGCCGACTGTGCGGTGGTTGCATTATAAATTCAATTTTTACGATCAGAGACTTAAAACACCGAATGCGTTGAGTAGGAGGAGATCTCATTAAGCCAATGTTTTCAACGAAAGGTGAGTAAAAGAAATTTTCCTTTAAACTATAAAATGTGACATAATTTTAGTGAAATAAATACAGACAAAAACAAAAACACTAATAACACCATAACTAAATATTTATTGAAAATGAAAATGAAATATTTTTTCCAATTGATTAAATTATTACAAAAATGAATTAAAAACAAAAATTTGCATAAAAAATTAAATTTTTTTAATAATAATTATGATGGTAATGATGTGTTGGAGGCTTAAATGATTAAAATTAACTGGGCGGTGTTAGACAAGTTTAGGCGCGAGTAAGAAAGTTATAGAGTCGGTCAAGTTGGTAGATAATGTATCCTACTCGTGGTTTTCTCTACTGCTTTAAAAAGCACAGAACCTAACATCACAGGAATTTCAATGAAGCAAACCATAGTTCGTAGTAGTCGTAGTCGCCCTAGTCTAGTAGGTACTGTGGTCACTTATTAGACGGAAAGCCCGGGTTCGAGCCCCAGGCAAGACATCAAAACGAAATATGAAAAAAAAAATATTTCTTCGGCGACTCAGCAGATTTCTGGCAAAAACTCTGAGAGATTACCTGCCATAAAAAAGTTTCTCAAAATCTGTCGTTCGGAGTCGACGTTGAACTGTAGGTCCCGCTACTCAAGTATAAAATTAAGGCACACAACATGAGTGGTGTGAGAAGCTAGGCCGTAATCCTGACTGAAGGGTTGTAATGGCCAATTATGTATGTGTAAACCATAGTTCTAGTAGGTAGTGTGTTGACTTATTACATCTGAGGCCGTGGTTCAAACCCTAGTCAAGACATCTCGTTTTGTTCGAGATGTCTGAGATGACGCTTGAACCACGGCTACGCGGTTTACGAAACAACATGCTGCCCATGACTACGGCGACTTCCAAGTTTGGTCGTCATCAAAAGCATTAATGAATCGTTGCCTGAAACAAATATTGAGACTATCGAGCCCCCAGTATTGTCTAAAATTTATATCTGCTTAGCAGATGTAATGAGGAATTAAAGACATTCCAACTTCTGCGTTGCAAATGGAAATGAATCAGTTCCACCTCTGTAGGACAGTTCGCAACTCAGTAGGTTAACTCCCAAAAGAAACGTTAGTCTATGTTTTTGCCAGGTTGTCGAAGGCGCGTAAAATTTCAGCGATTCTTAAGGATTGAGAAACCTGGAGACAGCTTGAAGACAGCCTCTTTGCTCCAACCTGCATCCGAATTTAGGACACATGAATGTGTTTGCAATTGCACCGGCTTTTCTATTAAAGAGTGTTGCATTGGAAGTTAAGGGGCTTTTGTACTAATCCGAAAGTCCCAAATTTGGTCTGAATTTATTAAGATTTTTAAACAAACAATCGTCCTCATCATCTGATTTAAAAATATGAATTCATTCCCTTCATCATACATTAAGTTCTAAGGTATGAATACAATCCTTCGAAATGTATTGAAATCAAAGACCAATTCTCTGTAATAAAACGCATTACTTTGGTTCTTGTCATTGCTAAATGGCGATCTTGAAAATTTAAGTACAGGCGTGTAAATGGAGAAGCTCTATTCGAGTTATAAAAATGACTAAAGACCACCTATGATGACAGATAAAATTTACATAAAATACCAATGAATAGAAAATTAATTAATTGAAACCAACAAAAGACAACAACAACAAGTTGTGTTTTAATGCTCATCATCATCTCTGATGCTCTCATAAGCATTTTATAAAGCGAATGTAATAAAAATCGAAAAATGTTCACCTTTATGACTACAATAAACTATAAAATTATTTTAAAGTTAAGCATGAATATTTCTTTAAGTGCATACAACCGCAACATAATGCAAATCAAACATGTTGTAACAAACTTTAATTTGTTAACAGACCTCGAACAAGTCTCGTCTTTTTAACTCTCAAAATTCGTTCATTCATGTTGCTTGTTAATTGATTAATCACTCGCACATGCATGATGTTGGTTGTTTGTTTCAGTTACAACATTTCTGTTGTATGTTAACCCTCTTTCTTCTGGTCTGATCATCAACAAAAAGCATTCGATCATGTCTTCATAAATTATTTTTGTAAAATATGTCAGCTTGAAGCACTTAGCGTAAGTGTAGCATTATAGGCTATTAAAGAGGAAAATTGTGACGTGAATTATGATCAGTTTTATGGTTTTGTAGATGGCTTTGGTATCCCTTTTTTTTAATTTAACTTTAAAGTGTTTCCAGTGTAAAGGCTTATCACACTTTTGTTGGTTTTTTTGATAAAAGAAACCATGTTTTTAGGAACACTTTAATATCTTTAAAAAGAGAAGTGAGGTGAGTTGCTAATTTAAATCACTTCTTTGATGAATTACCAAACAAAAGGAGATCAATTCAGAGGCAAAGCAGTCCAATTAAGCTAGTTAAGCTTGCGTGAAGTGGACATAATTAAGTAAGCGGTTAGTAAAGGGGTCTTCTACGTATAGTCTTCTACGTAGAGCTGTCGGATATAGCTTTGACCATGTCGGTAGTTCAAGATAATATTAACGAACAGATCGAAATCAGCCATGGCTACCTAGACCAGAGCCTTAAACGATTTGCTTACACAATAACCTGATTTTTGGCAAAAGTAATAGGATGGATAAATAATTACGCGAATTTTTTAATAAACTTCACACTTTAAGGCAAAGAATTTTATATCTCTTTAAAGTCTTCTTTAAATTCCACGTATGCATCACATGTATTCCAGGATCGATACACATTTTAATGGCTGTAGGAAAAGACCAATTAAAAATAAAAATTCTTGAAATAATTTTCTTTTTTCTCATTAAACTCTGCAAATAGTCCTCCCTCATGACCATGATTTGTATTTATCGTTTTAAAAAACCAGCATTTATGCTGCCTTTTGTTGTACAAATACAATGCCAACCCTTTTTCTTAATGATTGAACAAATATTGACCAAAAGTGCAGAAACAAATACAAAACAAAAGCGGCGACTACTCTAAGACCGGAAATATTTTACGTAATAACAAAAACAACAACAACAATAGCAATAAATATATTATCCTTAAATTTTAAATCCCTTCTCAATGCTATTCTTACCTTTCTCTCCCTTTTCCTTAAATCTTTTACAAGGCTTGGAACTGAAGCTGTTGAGTATTTTTGGGCAAAAAGTCATTGACATCGATACGTTGGTTGTTGTAATTTCGACAGTCAGGCAGTCAATAATTTCTTTGCAAATTAAATTTGAAGTAATGGTTTCTGCTTAAATTTGAAACAGAATCAGGGTCAGTTTTTCCCATGTGTAGCTCTTGTTTCTAGCCAGGTTTTGTGCTGTTTTTGGTACTTAAAAAATGGTTGTAAGGAGTTATTTGCCCGAAAATGTAAATAAAATCTAAAATTTTTGATATTTTTTGCTTTTCTTTCAAATAATTGTGGCGATTTTATATTTTTTTAAAAGATTTTCTGAAAAGTATCGAGTTAGCGTGGGGGTGGTGCACAAAGTGCTTGGCTGGCTACATAATCAGGCAATTTATTTTTTTATTTATTTATTTATTTATTGTAATTAACATAGCACAACAAGACATAAATCTTATAAGTGACAGTGCTATGTTTAGAATCAAAAAGATGTTAAGTATATAAAAAATTAACATTAATTCAAAATAAAAAAATTAAGTATAAAGTTCAAAGTGTATATAAAGCTATTAAATCAAATATAAAGAAAAAAGTTTTAACACATAGGAACTTAGAAAAACTAACAATATTTCTACAATATAAAAGAGTTTAAAGATAATAAATTATAAAAATATAAAAAAGGTAATAATTTAGAAAATCAGTTTAATAAAAATATAATATAGATGTAAACCTAAAAAAATAAAAACAAAAAAATTATAAATATGCACTTCCTCCAACTTAAGGTGTTGTAAAAAATATTATTTATGAAAATAATTTAAATAACTCCTTTTTGAACGCATTTGCATTGCCTAGATTTTGAATATAATTTGGTAGAGAATTCCAAAGACTAGTAGTGTGTATAAAAAACTGTCGCTGAGACAGAAGAGTCTTAAAGCGTTGCTGGATAATCTTCATACCACGATTTGATCTAGCAAACTTAATTCTACTAAATAAATATTCAGGCTGTTTGGTATAAATTATTTTATGAAGTAGAATAAGACATTTGATCTTCAGGAGATTATCAAGTTTTATACCAAGAATCCGGTATGCCAAATGAGAGATGTGATCACGAAACTTTAAGTTCGTATTCGGAAGAAGTCACAACCAACGCCCTCTTAAAACAGAAATTTTTTTCTTGTTATTGATCTCCGCATTTGCACGACTGCGTCGTTTAGTAAAGACACCGTTTCCTCTACTTTTTTTCTTCTTCTTTGTCTGGTCTCTTAAAATGGGTCCATTTGTGAGCGAGAGTCCGATTTTTATTGCCTTTTTTTATATTTTGTTGACAATTCAAAGCCAAGATTAATTAATTACTTTGAGACATTCGATTGACTTGAAACCGCCACCGCCACCATCACCAGCAACGCTCAATGACGCCAAACAACAACAGCAACACCGAACATACTAAATCGATTTATTGCAAAAAGAATTGCAAAAACCCAATAAAAACAGAAAAAAAAACAATCTCGTGAGTTAACGAAAAGCAACATTTAACAAAAAGGTGCGCAAATCTACGAAACTTTAAAAAAAAAGAGAAAAAATCCGCCTCAACGGCCATATAAAAAAAATTATACCGACAGAGTATTTAAATCAGAAACAAGTGCAGAAAACCAACCCACGACACAATGTCAATTGTTGATACAACAACAATATTTTTTTAACACAAAAAAAAACATCAACAACAACAGTGTATATTCAAGGTGTTATTTTATGGGCATTTCTAGAGAAAAAGTCAACGAATTTTTTTCTGCAAAAAAAATTCATTTCTGAACAGTGCAAAAAAAGGGGGAAAACTTTACATGTGTCCGAATTAATGGTGGCCCATGTTTACATTTCATGGGTGATTTAACCGCTGTAATCCAAAATTCAATTTGTTCAACTTAAAAACGATGTGATGTGAAATGAAATGAAATTTCAAGGTTTTTAATAGTCAATAAATCAATCGGGGAAGTAAATGTAGACGGGGACATGCTACATAATAATTCCCATCTTAGCAATGAAGCGATAAGAAAAATCGTTTTAAGAGTTGCTGCCCACTGTGTTGCCATACTATCTTGTGTGTGACTTTGATTTGTTGAAGGGTGGTGAGTAAGATCAAACGGTTCACTCTGCCAACGTAAAGAAAGTCATGTCATTCATTTCATGGGTTAATTATAAAATGATAGACATGAAGTGAATTTTGGTTTGTGCACTCGCTAAATATGCCTTTAAGAACCCTAATCGTCTGGCGGGACCTACAGTTTTAAGTCGACTTCTAACGACAGGTTTTATTTCACTCAGAGTTTTTGCCAGAAATCTGCTGAGGGGAAGTAGCCGAAGAAATATTTTTTTTATATTTCGGTTTGATGTCTGGCCTGGGGCTCGAACCCGGGCTTTTTTACGTCTAATAAGCGAACACACTACCTACTAGACTACGACGACTTTAATTTTTATTTTTTTATTTCATGGGCTAATTATAAAATGATAGACATGAAGTGAATTTTAGTTTGCGCACTCGCTAAAGATGCTTGCTTTAGATTGTTTACATACATAATTGGTCATTACAACCATTTTGTCAGGATTACACCCTAGCTTCTCAACAGGACTCATGTTGTGTGTGGTAATTTTATACATGAGCGGCGGGACCTACAGTTCCCAACGACAGATTTTCTTGAGAAACTTTCTCATGGCAATTTTATTTTCTACTCTCAGAATTTTTGTCAGTAAACTACTGGGAGGAAGAAGCCAAAGAAATGTTTATTCGTATTTCGTTTTGATGTCTGACCTGGGGCTTGAACCAGCGCACTACCTTCTAGACTACGGTGACTTCAAGATTGTTTAGTAGGAGTTAATTAACTTATTTCTCCGGGTGTGTAATGATTGCCCAATGATCGTGTACCACCGCTAAGAGTAGCTGAGGAACTTTTGAAATTTTTAATGTTCTGTCACTGTCATGCCTGTCGCTGTATCCCTGGAATAATACACGAGCCGATGATGATGCTTTAAATTATTGCAAACGTAAATGATCTAACAAAGGGTGGTATCTGCTACAGAAAGCAATATTGAAAAACTTTCACTTTATAGAAGGCCTGTTTATTAGAGGCTCGTTTAGTTCTTTCACTACCAAAAAAAACAAAATATTACAAAATGTCAAGTCAAAGTTCTATTCTCCTATGGTTTCTGTTACTAGATGTCAATATGTTTACAAAAATTGTTGCTATTGTTGTTATTGTTAGTAATTTAAATACGTATAAATCAAATTTGTTTATCCTTTATTTTTGTTACTTCATTGCTGAATAGGTCTGCTGGCAGGGATGTGTTTGTCTGTCATTCATAGATTTTGCAAATGAATTTAAAATTTAATTGTTGGTATTCCCATGACAAAACAATACGTTTTGTGAACAAATAAATCATCATTCAAAGTAGATTTGCTGCTGTTCCACTCTATTAGTTCATGAATGGAAAATCAATTGAAAGAAAACTGCTCGCACACACTCGCTTCCATAGAAGAGTTCTCTTTTCCCACAAAACCATGATTTTTACACAAAGAAACTTACAACGAAAGAAAAGAGTAAAAAGTATGTGTTTTCCTTAAGGAAAACTTTATACAGACTTCAAGACACAGTCAGCGACAAAGGACAGACAATTTCCTTTGACATACATTTTCTTTTCTGAAACTGTGTTACAACGAAGTGACAGTTTGACTAGCGAGTGACTATTGTAACACAGTTAATGTACAACGAAAAAAAAAAAGAAAATAAAAGAAAAAGGGTTGTTCGTCGTTGCAGCGCTCAAAATTCTAAAGAAACTTTAAGAAAACTTGTAAAGAAAAGAAAACAAATAAAAAAGAAATGTTAACTAAAGGAAGAAGGAAAAGTAAACTTTAAGGAAGACATGCTGTGTTCATTTGTTTACCTAACGGCTTAGCAAAACAGCATATTAAAGTGAATGAAATGAATGCATTTAGGAAATGTTGCCATTTGATTGCAATTTACAAGGAAATCATTTGTTTGCTTGTTTTCCTCTCTTTTTTTGTTGTTGTTGTTGCAGTAAATGACACTTTTCATAGGCAATCTGTACTCTGCATGGAATTGAAATCAAGCAGTTTAAACATTTGAAAGTTTCGTCAACAAGTTTTTGGTTTTTAATGGAGTATTTTCCCATAGTTTTAGAAAAAAAAACAATAGAGGAAAAGGGTTAAGCAAGTTAAGTAATATACTTGGGGTTATTACATAACAACCTTGGCCTAGAGTTTTGAACTTCAGTTGAATTATATGTAGGTTAGGTTAGCTTCAAGTAGCAGCCATCACATAAGGCATATAATACTTGGATCCTTTAAGATCCCTTTTGCATAGCCTATAGTAGCCGTAGTCTAGGTAGGTAGTGTGTTGACTTATTGGAATTAAGGTCTCGGCCATACCCCTGGTCAGACATCGAATGAAAAAATATTTTTTCGCCGACTTCCTTTCAGCAGATTTCTGTCGAAAACTCTGAGAATAAGACAAAATTGACATGAAATGTTTCTCAAAAATCTGATGTTGGAGTCGATTTTAAACTGTAGTTCCCATCACTCATATAAAATTTAACACACACAACACGAGTGGTGTGAGAAGCTAGGACGTAATCCTGACTGAACGATTGTAATGACCAATTATGTATGTTATTTATGTTACACCCTATATTTATGTCTAGGACCTTTCCTGTTATTCCGATAATTTCATGACTTCGGACAGTCATTTTCTGTATTAAATAAACAAAATTTCTTTTTCTAAATTATTTGAAATAATTTCTCTTGAATTTCATCCATAAATTATGTTCAATTATAACGTAGTTGAACTCAAAGTTGAATACAAACCCTGAGGTATTTTGCATATCATTTGTATGCCATCACTGGAACAATTGCTTTCGAAAAAATAATAATAATAAAAGCGAACAGAAGGAACATTTCAAAATACTTTTTAAAATTCATAACGTAATGAGATCATTAGCAGTTACACCCTTGCACACCTTTTTTTTTGTTTTGGTGCTCGTCCTCGTACAAAAATTTTGCGTTCTCTTAATTTTTTTTTTGCAAAAATCACCCTCTTAAACAGCATTTGTCACATGAAAATGGTTTTTATCGAAATGGGACACGAGCCAACATTAGTAGTAGCCCAGGGTAGCAGTGTAAGTGACAGTTAAAGCAGCATAAACAGTGGAGTAAATAATATCCTGATGGTTGGTGGTGGTGCTGCTGCAAATTGCTGAAAACTGAATGCAGAATGAAAGAGCGTAGGAAACGTGAATGCAAAAGTGTTTTTAAAACAAAATCTGTCATCCTTTTTTCTTCTTTCAAATTCATATTCACCAGGACAATGTACTTGCACGAGCCGTAAGAGGGGAGTTACACATGCAAATATTTACGAGATTTTTTATTCATGTGCGGTTGGTTGCTTTCACAGTCAACATTTGTCTGTTGCGTATTGTGCCATAAATTCAATTCCTGATAAACTGCAATAATATTTTTTAAGGACTCACTCTCTCTCTCCTCTCTCTTTCATCTTTCTTTTTTTACTTTTTGCCAATTTTGCATATTATTTTGCTGTGTTCCAAATTTGCAATGTGCCCTTAACAGAAAGTGGGCATGCAAAATTACATTTTTAATGGTTTCAAGGACACTATGTAAACATATGCATGCATTATTATTTCTTTTACATGCAATATGGTAGAAAGGACAACAACAAAAGTATTAAGAAATTTGCATATTTAATTGTTGTTTTTTTTTTCGTTGCAAAAAATTTAATTTCTTTTCATTTGCATTCAAGAGCCATACAAAGTTTTTTTATGACATGTCATGAATATTGAATAGATAGGAATTTCTGATAGGTTATCATAACAAATAAAAATTTGATTCATAAATATTTAATTGAATTTAATGCGTATTTAATTAAGTGTAAAATATTTTTCTATTTCTATTGGAAGCGCTGCTTGCTTACTGAACCCAATATTTTTGTATTTGGGTTGTAGCGACATTTAGTTTTGCAAATCTCCTGAATTTGATGAGGTATTTTTCTTGCCTCCTGAAACTAGAAGTGCTATCCACTATCCGCTGATGGGCTCTGACAATATTTTCGTATTTATTTTTAAGGAAGGGAAGAAAAAAGTCGCCGCGGTCTAGTAGGTAGTATGCTAGCTTATTGGACGTGAGGCCACGGGTCAAACTCCATTCTTCTGTGCCTTCCTCTCAGCAGATTTCTGGCAAAAATTCTGAGAGTTATTGAAATCGCCATGAAAAGTTTCTCAAAAATCTGTCGTTTGAAGTATGTAAACTGTAAGTCCCGCCACTCATAAAATTAACACACACAACATAGTGGTGTGAGAAGCTTGGCCGTAATCCTGACTGAAGCGTTGTAATGACCAATTATGTATGTACGTGAGGAAAGAAACGCGAAAAGTTGTCTTAACCTTGCAGGCCAATAATACTATGTGCAGACATGCACGCCATTATTGAGCTCAATTCATATAAAGTTTCGATTACTTATTGCGCAATAAATATGCAAAATTTTATAATATTGAGTAAAACTTAAAATACAGCACTGTCGTAAGTACGTTCAGTGAACATATTAAAATTTTCCGAACACTTTCTGTTGGTATTTGACAACTCAAATGTCAACAACAACAAATAAAAAAAAAATGAATATTGCTTATATTATGACTGAACACTTAAAATATTGTACTCAAATAATCGAATATTGACTCAATAAAAGTGCATGTCTGAACATAGTCTCACTTGTTTCTTTCTAAAGCCAATGACAAAAATATTGGATTACCACATAAGAATAGCCTGCATCGACTTGTCTATTAGAGGCGCAAATCTATTGTGACTGCAATCTACAGCCTTGACAGTCATTCAAGCAACTATCAACTATTACGACATCTCAGGCCCTCTGAGGCCATAGGAGACAACTGATAAGTGTTTTCTTGGCAGGACTATTAAATGGGTGCTCACCAGATCTATCAAAGCTTTGAGAGATTGTTCTTAAAAAGGGTTTCTATTACCTCTTCTGGGAAGTCTTGTAATAAATCTACAAGAACGACTTGGGCTTTCACTCTTGAGGCTACATTAATGATCTCGTAATTTATGGAATCCGTTTGTTATTCATTGTCAGACAATAAAAGTGATTCAACGCCCTACTTATGGCTTATGCCTCAGATAGCTATTTACATTTTATTTTCATTTAGAAAAAAAATTGTACATCATGTCTCGAGGAGATAGGCTCGTAACTTGTTTACATTTTTGTTTTGATTACCATTTAAGTTTGAATGTTGTATACTCTGTGCTTGTTTGTATTCATATGTGCTGACATTAAACCACCATTTGATGTCTTTTTTATGTCCTGCTTTCAATAAAGGGTCCGGTCTATTTATCTAAATTTAGACCGGGTGACAATTCTTAATTTTTAGTCCTTAATTTGACATTAAAAATTTTGTTTTACTTTCCTAAGAGACTTCATTATCCTTTTCTTTGCTTTTATGCCGGTTGTTTACACACATTGTTGTTGTTCTATAAAAAGAAATTTCGAAAAATATCTTCATTTCATATGTATGTATATACAATTTGACCTGTGACCTTTAGAATAGTTTTCTTCTTTAAAATTCATTTCATTTTTCTTTTATTTAAAGGTCATTAAATAGTTTTTATATGAAAAGAAAAAAAGGAAAAAAGCAAAGAAAAAAATAAAAACGAAAATATGATATGAAAAGCAGAAAACACAATAAATATCCGTTTTTCTTTCACTAAAGACGTCAAAATGTCTCCAATTTCTTTATTGTTTAAAAACAATTTCGTAAGAAAACAACAACAATAGAAAGAAAGAAAAAAACAGGGAAAATAAATTTCAAATTTGCAACAGTTTGTTGGGAAATGTAGGGAAAAGAGAAAACAAGAAGGAAGAAAAACAAGGACTTCATTTAGAAATCAATAGTAGTCCTGCTTCATTTCTTTTATTCGTTTGTTTTCATGTTGTCGTTTTTTTTTCTTCTTCTTCTAACGTTTTAAGAAATTTATAATCTCAGTAGTTCAGTCGTTCAATCGTTCATTCTTCCTTTAACCATTGTTTTGTTTGTTTGTTTTTCTTAAAGGATAATAAAAGAAAAACTTGATAAGGAAGTAGTTTATGTCATCCGCCACTTTTTCTTCTTATTTCTTCCTTTTTTTCTTATTGTTATTGGCGCCAATTCTATTGTGGTGGCATTTGGTCTTGTCGCTTGACTCCTTTTTATATCACAAATATTTTTTTATTATTCTTTTGCTCTCCCTCTCTCTCTCACTATCTTTCCTCTCTTTGTTAATATTCTTTACAGCTATTTTATATCCTTTTCTATATTCTTCATTTCTTTTCTATTTTTATAATTTTGTTATTGTCCTTTCATGTTATCACTTGAAGCTTTTCTTTCAATTATATCCTGAGGATTTTTATGTTGGTTACCATTAGTCCTCCTGTGAAGATGATGATAGCTTTGACAAATGTATGCATAAGTGTGTGTGTTTGGTTTTTGTTACATTAACCCATTATTTCCAATATATTTTCATCCTTTTATTGTTGTGAACTTTATTTTACACACACACACACACAAAAAAGGGACTCAATACAAGAAAAGTTTCTTTTAAAAGCCTTAAGTAATGTTGCCAGTAACCGTACATGGTTTTAGTTTCCAATTACATCATCATTCACAGCGCCATTAATGGTTTTACATGTGAGGTCATCATGTACCGTAGTATACCCAAACGCCAAACAAAGCTTTTTAAGATTTTGTTTGTTTGTCTAGACAATCATTAAGTTCTGGGATTTTCTTAATCCTGCTGTGAATTGAAAACATTCTCTGGAGTGAAATTAATCGATAATAGAATCGTTTTTTCGATTGCAAATCGAAGATTTTGCTATTGAATTAAAATTGGTTCCAGAAATAATACAACGCTGTTGTCATAGGGTTGGCTGGGTTAGGTTAGATAAGACATGTCTTCGTGACAACCTTAAACAACAACTTAGTTAGTCTTCAAATGCCAAATGTTATGCTTAAGACAGTCACGAAGTCATAAAAAATACATTACCAAGTTACTCAACTCTATGCTGTGGCAGAGGGGAGAGTTATAAAGATGGTGTTCCACCATAGTTGTCCTAATCTAGTAGGTAGTATGTTGGCTTATTAAACATAAAGCCTCGGTTCAAACCCCAGGTCAAACATCAAAACTGGATTTGAAAAATATTTCTTTGACGACTTGCTCTCAGCAGATATCTGGCAAAAACTCTGAGAGCGAAATAAAATTGCAATGAAAAGTTTCTCAAAAAAACCTGTCGTTCAGAGTCGACTTTAAAATCATGTTTAAAAATTTACAAACACAACATAGGTGGTGGGAGATACTCTGTCGTAATCCTGACTGAAGGGTTGTAATGACCAATTATGTATGTATGTCGAAGTCGCCGTGGTCTAGTAGGTAGTGTGTTGGCTTATTAGACGAAAGGCCCGAGTTCGAATCCCAGGTCAGACATCAAAACGAAATATGAAAAACTATTTCTTCGGCGACTTCGTCTCAGCAGATTTCTGGCAAAAACACTGAGAGTAAAAATTGCCATGAAACGCTTCTCAAAAATCTGTCGTTCGGAGTCGACTTTAAACTGCAGGTCCCGCCACTCATGTATAAAATTAACGCACACAACATGAGTGGTGTTGAGAAGCTAGGCCGTCATCCTGACTGAAGGGTTGTAATGGCCAATTATGTGTGTATGTACTGTTGCACCATTTTCTGCTCTTCCTCATCCAGACAGCTCAGAGCCATAATCTGTGTAATCCGCCCAACTATACATGTTCACCCATCTCTTAATACGCTAACGTATCCGGTGCTAGATTTTCTAATGCCATCCAATTTATTGCAATAGAATGACGTCACTTGTCTCAGCGGTTTTAGTCTGCCTACAAACCACAAGTGCATGCATGGTTCGATTTATGTTGTGTTTATACAAGCGTCAACACACGTTTTTCATTGTGTAAATGCCGCTGAATAGAACTGCCGCAACTCTATGCTAGCTAAAGAGTCTTAACATTGGTTCTAAGGCGAGAGTGACAATTTAAATTCTTTTCTTCTTCTGCTGCGGCCTGTGCTTTTTATGTTACTGACCACAAGAGAATTGAAACAATTTAAAAACGATACGCCATAACGTTTAAATGGCAAAAATTTCTTGACATTTTTTTTAATTCGAAACTGAAATTGGTGGTGGAATTCCATTTCATTTGTGCATAAAGATGGTCTAGTTTGAGTGGCAATACAGCTGCTATAAGGCATCTTCTCTCTCTACACTTATTTTTTAAACGTATTTTTATCCAGTTTAGCTATTTACAGGATACATGTTTTTTTTTCTTGAAATTGTTTTAAAGACTAAAACTGTTGAGCCCTTAATTTTTATAATTTCTTTAATTATTTCACATTTTTTTTAATTTTATTTTAAATTCCCTTTTAATCTCTTTTATTGTTGTTGGCATTTCCCTTTCCTTTCTTGTCTTTTTTTGGGATCATAAACCATATATTTTCATTTCATTTTTTTGCTCCTTCTTTTCCATTTTTTATTTTCAAACTAGAAAGCGAAAATGCCTCCTCCTCATGGTACGCGAGATGAAAAACTTTTTAAGTTTCTTTAAATTCCCAAATAGCAGAAGTGTGCTTACAAGAAACTTAAGTACTTTTTACTGCGAGGGTTGTTTTTAGAAATTTTGTGTGAGACGCTTTAGTATATTTCATTTGAAATCAGAAAAAATATTTTAAAGAGTCCTTTCCCTTAAAGGAAATTAAGTCTTTGGTACTTTTTGTGTTTGCGAAAGTACTTTTTTCAAAAAAATTCAATATTATTAAGGATTTACTTTTCTTTTTATTATTTTCTGCTAGTTCGAAAATTGTTAAGGCCGCTTTTTCAAGGTACTTTTTATATTTTTTGAAAATAATTGGAAATTCGTAATCCTAGCAAACTTTGGTACTTTTCTTTTTACTGTTTGATTATGTTTCGAAACTTTGCAAAATGTGTGTTCCCTGTACAAAAATTTACTTCAAGGTAGGAAAAATATAAACAATGAAGGAATTAGAGGTCACATTCTTGGTAAATGTCCTGGCTTGTCTAAGACAATCGTAATAATTTAAATTAGTACTTTAGTACTTTAATTATTATTTTTTTTATAAAGTTTCAAGTACTTAATAAAGTATGAATTTAAGTGAAAAAAAATTTCGATTTTGAACTTTGGTACCTTTTGTGTTAACCAAAGTACTTTTTAAAATAAGGTACTTTTTTCTACTTTTCACTTCAAAGATATTTCAACTGATTAAAAAATCAAAATTTAACGAAATTTCAAATCATAAAAAAGTACCATTAATAAATATTAAAAACAAATCATTAAAATTGCAAAATTTTGCGAAAACTTATCACACAACACTTTTGGCCAAAACAAATTATTTCATCACATCTACTTTAGGAAAATATACCCCCAAGTGATAACAACAATAGCTGAGAGCACAATCCCTTTTAAAAAATTCTTAAAGGAAAAAATATGTAAGAGAACATGAAGAAGACACTCCTACGCTAACTGACTCAAATATTCACAAAGGCAATGGCAATGGCGACGAAGACGCTGACAACTACCCAGATGAACTCAGCTGAATAGAAAGTAAAACTTTTAAATCAGATTTCTTTAGATTTTAAATGTTTTCCATTAGTCCTGGCCAAAATGGCTGAAGGAAGGAGTAAAAAGTACATAATTTTCTATTCTTTAGAAGCCAAAGAAAATCAAAAACAAAAACTTGAAATAAGTTTCGGCCAAAAAGTTGGTCACAAATTTGTGATGATTTAAGCAAACAATTCTAAAAGGAGGCCGGGAATAGAAAAATTAAAAAAGTTTTCTTTGGTGAAGCACTTTTGCTTTTCTGATGACCGAAAGATAAAAAGAAAGCCGCTTAACTTTATACTTATTTTTAATGAAATTTAAATTGTTGAGGAACGTGCTTTAAACCAAATGATTTCATGATTAAGAGTTTATTTATTACACGTGGTCTTTATTAAGTTTTAATTTTTTTTGTAATTTCAAAGGATCTTCACTTGTGTCTTCCAAAAAGTACCAAAACTACCAAGATGTTGTGAATTTAAACGAAGAAACAAATCCACAAACTGTGACAAAATACTTCTTTATTTTTTATTTTCTATTCATGCAACAAAACATTTGAATTTTAAATGTTTGTCACCTTTTGGTCAAAACAACTGCTATCACTTATGCAAATCCAATCAAAATACACACAGACAACAAGGCTTTGACTCTTTGCAACATGTTGAAGGAAAATACTCACGATGCTTTTACAGACTTGACTTCGTGCGACATCAAAAAGAAATGCAAAAAAGCGGAAAAATTTTGTAAATGACAGACAGCAGCAGCAGCAGCATGTCGTAATTCGGTAGCATGTTTGATTTGGACACAACAGCAACAAGCAGTTGCATATATGTATAGAGATTGACGATATTTGCTGGCGATATTGTTGTTTTGTTTGGCATACGCAGGTACGGCTAACAAGACAAACGGCTGTATACGCACCAATAGAATTGAATTGAAATGAATGAATGAATGAACGAATGGATTGAATGCATGACATTTAAGAAAAACTCAATTTATGTTCACCATTTAGTTGTGTTTGATTTTTTTTAATTTATTACACCAGTCAACAGCAGCTTCTCCCCAGCCAACATTTTATTTTATTTGTTTCTCTTGCTGTAAAACAGATTTCAAATAAATGCCAGTTGGACAGTTGACAACAGCAGTGACATGCCTTTTTGGTCACTTTTCATTTCATTTCAATTCACTTCATTACGTCTGGCACAACTGACTTTTATTTCTTCCAGTATTTGTTACAATTTTTATACATGAAAACTGGATCTGAAACATCTTTTTCGTCTGTCTATTGGACTATTTGTCTGTTCTTTTTAAACCATAAGGACATTACCAAGCCTTTTTTTGTTTTGTTTTAAAAAAAAGGGTTTCTTTTTTCTATTTCCTGTGAAAATGAGTTCATCAATGACAGTTTTAGACCAATTAGTAGTTGCGTTTAGGCCATGCTGTGAAAAAGGTTTATTCTACTCCCCATATCTGATTTACTGCTGACAAATTTCTTAACAACTGTTTGTTTCAATCACTTCAGTCTGTGTGTTTGTTTTAAAATTTAAAGGAAATTAAGGCCAATAATGCAGGAAAACAGAGATCACATGGTGTTGGCGTTACACTATTAGCACCACCACCAAATAATGACTGTGATGTTTATGAACCTTTTTAAGCAAGCAACAGCTGCGATTAATAAGATAATAATTAGGCCTGTACTGCTATTAACTTCATGATTTAGTTTTGACCTTTTCTGTCTACGCCAACCCCATCGATGTTATCGGGAACAATTTTGTTAAACGATAACTTTGAAGGAATTAAACTAAAAAACTTAGGTTGTGCTCAACTGACATGAAGAGATTCTTAGATTCTCCATTTGGGGCTAAAAAGTAATGCCTCTGAGATTGGAGGCACCATCCGATGAAACTTGTTGCAAAAATCTAGAAAATGAAATTCAAGAAGCAATTTTAAAACGTTTCCAAGCAGTAGATTTCATTCAAAAGCAAGGACATTAATTATTACTCGAGTTGAAGCAAATGAACGTTGATGAGGTTCTAGATGATGTCATTTTGCATTATGAAAAGGTCGGCTAACCGGGCGATTCTAAGGTATTACTCGGGATATGTTAGAATGAAAAGCTTTTCTTCAATAGGTTTCGGAAAACTGGAAAATCGATCACATAGAATCTATGCGAAACACAATTGACTCTGGAAACCTTAATACTATGTTCAGACATGCACTTTTATTGTGTAAATCGCAATAAAATCGCCATTATTGAGCTCAATATTTCATATAAAGTTTCAATTAATTAATTATTGCGCAATAAATACGCAAGTTGTTATAATATTGAGTAAAACTTAAAATGCAGCACTGTCATACATAAGTATGTTCAGTGGGCATATTACAATTATCCGAACAACGGCTAACAAAAAAAAAAAAAAAAAAAACAACAACAACAAAAACAAAAACAACAAAACAACAAAACAAAAAAACTAAATAAAAACAATATTGTCAAATGAATATTGTATAAGCAGCTGAACTGCATTATGTTATTATTATGTCTGAACACTTAAAATATTATACTCAATAAATCGAGACTCAATAAAAGTGCATATCTGAACATAGTATAAGCTTTAAGCGACAAGACATTAAATGGTAAATATTTCTCCGCCTTGATACTTGTTTTGATTGATGGAGAAGGCTTGCGGAAGGGATTAGATTTGATAGTCAACACTTGGAACAATATTCGTGGCAATATTTCACAAGAAAAGCAAAAAATTTTAAATAAAATTCCCAAATTTTTAAATTATTTTCTTGCTTATTACCACATTTACATGTATTTCGGCCCATTGTGCATAATATATATTGTATTTTTTTTTTTTTGTAATAAAAACATTCAATTCAATCCATTAACTCTGTGGGAAATTGTCAACTCAAAGTCTTTACGAAACGTATCTTAACGAAATCTCAATAACTCACCACATGCATTTCCATATCCAATCTGGATTATATTTGCGGAAATTGTTTATTCGCTTGGCCATAAATATGTCAAGAAAATGCAAAAAAACTTTTTACAAATGCTTCACGCATTAATTATGAAAAGCAATTCACTTTCATTAGTTTAGCAAATGAAATAAAAAAAACTGCTGCTCCATATTAAATGCCCAGGTACTGACAGGCCACCTCTGGGCTAAAACTCATTAAACATTGTAGAAGTGGCTGGCGCCTGCAAGACAATGTTAGAGAGAGAGCATGCATTAGGAGATCTCTTGTAACACTTGAAAAATTAGAAGAAAAAAACCAAATTAAGCCACAGAAAAAAAACTGCTGCTTTTCCTGGAGGCCACTTATGTTTGCAAGGAAACGTATACAAATTGTGGCAAGCAATTGTGGCATTTTGGTGGTGATTAATACACGCACTTGGTTTTAATCTTCTCTCTCTCTAGCTCTCCCTCTCTCTCTTTCTGTTTATTATTATGAAATGGGGCAACATTTCTTGTCATAAGTGGCATTGTAGTGTATCTATTAAGCTACTCTGTGCTACAGTCGTTAGCTGACAAGACATTTAATATCCTGAAGGATAAAAAACGAAATTAACAGCTGTGTTGCTATGCTCATGATAACTCACTCTATGTATTCTTTCTCTATTTTTTCCAAATTAATCACAATAAAAGAAAATAAAAACTGAAACTGAAACTCCGAAGAAATGTTCAAAAAAAAAAAAAAAAGTTTGAAATTGTATGTAAAATGATAACAAACCGCCAGCATTTGCATTAAATTATGATGTAGAAGAGGACAATTTATTTTTTTATGTTGCACAAGGCTTCACTTCATTTATGGAACGTGCCACTCTTGGGCTTCCTCAATTAGTTAATTGTATCAGTTGTTGTTATTTTTATTTCTTATTTTATTTCTTATTTTCTTTTAATGCTGACATGTTCAACAGAGCCTACTACCTGTGCCCAATGCGCCACACTCTATTTGTCTTCCTTTATTTTCCTTCGAAGATTCAGGATGTTTTTCTTTTTAGTTTCCTTCCTCTTTTTTTTTTTTGTAGAAAATAATTTCGGCTATCTTTTGTAAATTTACTGTATTTCCTGTTGTTGTTTTAGTTGTTGCATTTGTTCCATTTGAATAAGCATTTGAGTGACACGAGAGTGTTAATTGAGTTGTTGAAAATTTTATTTATTTGTCAATGGATATGTACTTTGAAAAAAAAAATGTTGAACTCATTAACCCTCAAACGTAACTATTTAGATGGATTTGCGATTGTCTATCTATTGAATGAAATGTGAAGAGGTTATCTTAAAACTGAGTTTTCTAAGCAAGAGTACGAGGGCACTTCAATCTTTATGAACCTAAGCATGCACACTCCTGGCGCCTGCATACTGAACTCATTCTCTATTTTCCTTCAAACATTTTCAATGTGCGGAACTGTCGTTTGGTATTAATTCGAGAAGGTCTGGTTGGCTTTAAATTTGCTAATTCTACACTTGGAAGCCATTCACGCCTTCAGTCATTGTTTGTGGAATGTGACCGTATGCTTATGCATGCAAACAGAGATTAATTTCCAAAGAAAGTCAAGCAAATTCACCGTCCAGAACCGCACAATAATTCTTAGCGAAGCAAAGTTCAGCTCAAAATGAAGCAAGTAGAAGGGAGAACTACATTGAAGGCTCTAAAGCGAAGAATGAAGACAACAGAGAATAATTATCTTCCCTCTTAAAACAATCGATTTAACGACCTGTTCTTTTAATGATGATACTCACAAATAGAGATTTTGTTCCCAGAATTGCTTTATTTTTCAAGGCCTATTTTTTTTACCAACTCAAAGCTAAAGAAAATGTTGTAGCAGGCCTATTGATCTCGCACTAATTTAACATTTGCAGGAACACATCCAAAATGTAATTCTGCCTCTTTGTTTTCCTGTTCTCAAGCTACATTTTTAAAGTACCTTTTAGCATCATAGTCCTTTTGAGGGTTAAAAAACCCACCACTTAACAGTCCTGTAAACAAGAGGCGTGCAAACACTTGTAAATATTTTCTTTTTTTTCACTTCTTTTTCTCTTAAAAAGTATTCCAAAAAAGAGAAATGGCCAAAACAACATTAATTTTGACAGTTCGCACTTGACAAATTCGTCACACTCTAGGGAAATATGGCATTTTATTTCATTCACCTTTTTTGTGTCATAAATACGGCAACAGGATAATAATTTTCAAGGACTTTTTTTAACAATTTATCGAACTGAGTCATTTAAAGTGTTACAAATTGCCAAAAAAAAAATTAAGAGGAATGCACGCACAACAACAACAAGTGTTTCTTGCTACATGTCCACTAGACCTGTTCGTTGATTTTTGAAAACAAATGAAAAATTTTTTTTTCCAATTTTTAAAAGAAAAAATTTTTTAATTTTTTAAGAACATTTTCAAGATGCCTTTTAAGCAAAATACTGCCTGCTATTAAGTGTTTATTTTGCGATGCGGTTTTATGAGCATTTTTTTCATTTCTTATCTTTACGTCAAGTGCATTCGCTTTCGCGTTGAGTGCAGTTTTTTTTTGTGTTTTTTTTTTTGCGTTTCAACGTTTTGTTTTTATCAGCCATTAAAGTCGCCTTAATGTCTAACAAATTATGGTTGAAAATCTTAAAACGACTGCAATAAACACCCAGTATTTTAAGAGTTCTAGTATTGGAAATAAAAACGAAGAAAAAAATGCATTAACAAACGATGTCTACCCGTGAAACAGTTGTTGTTTTCGAATGAGCATTTAAAAGAACTGTCCGGCTATGGCACACAGTACTCTAAATTGGTAGTTAATTGTACAAGTTGTGATGATAATTAAAGAAAATACATAATGTTAAGATATAGACACATAGACACCTAACAAGTACTCTATAGATCGGATTTTGAAAACTTAAGAGAATCAGCCTCCTATGAGAAGAAACTTATACTAGGTTAAGTAGTGAAGTCACAAACCATTCAAGGTTCTAGACATTGATCGAAGGGGAAAGCTTTGGTCTTAATTTAGATTAAAACTTCTTTAAGAAGCCTACATATGTCATGGTGAGGCTTCTCTACTGCGTATGGTAGAAGGTGAAGGTGCTCATTAATTACGGTAGGGCATCCATTTCTTTTGAATCATTGGAGCATTGTCGCAACGTGGCTTATGTTTCGCTATTCTATCGTTACTACAACGGATTTTGCTCGAGCGAAACAAGGGAACTTGTTCTCGAGAATCCTGTCTGCGTACGTAACACTTCTCTTTCTCGTAGGGCGCATTTGCTTGTGTTCGATTGGCCAGTGGATCACACACTGCATTGCAGACAGAAATCGTTCTTTAACAGAACTATTCGCCTTTCCTGTCACTTATAATGTAAAGGGATTCAAATCTCTACACTACTCCCTCTTTCCTCTTTCCGATAACATATTTTCCTAGTTCCAACACAATACACTGCAAAGTAGGAGCCATCCCCTAAGTGTTGTTCGTACGAAAAAAAAGTTCGGGATGGGATTTGAACCATGGATTCGCGTCTAATAAGCCAACACACTAACTACACTTACATTTTTATATTGTGGGCGTGGCAACTTATGCGTATTGTTTAAGAAAACAAACCCTGTAAGACACACTACTCCATAGATATTATTTTATGTATCCCAGACGACAGTTGATTGCAACACTGAAATAGCAGCAGAAGGAAAAGGTCTTACTGGTCTTGGCAAAGATTATTTAATTTCGAGGTTGCCTGAACTAGATTGATAAGGTTATTGCCTAAGATGCTAGTGCGTAGGATGAATGAATTTTTCACGGCCGTATACTCTAATCTGCTGATGTACATGTTATGATATAAGAGCACCCTTTATAGGGTGCCACATAATAATTAAAACATACACTCTCTACTTGCAGCTTGATAAAGGCGAATGTAATTAATTATAAAAAAATTAGACTACAATTAAACAACAAAGAAAAAACAACAACAACAACAATAAATAAAGAAATAATTAAAATAAAACAAGATTATAAATTAAAAATGCAAATAGAAATGAAATACTTGTCGTACTCGAGATTGTGAATGAAAATCGAGTAAAAAACAAACTTCAGAATTTTATTTTCTTAACGACAAGTGGTCAAGTATTGAAAAGAAAGACAAAAAAAACTTCACATTAAAAACAATTAAATTAAATTATAAGAAACAATAACAACAAAATAAATAATAAACAAATATGGAAAAACATATTCATTTCCATAAACTCTCAGTGTGCGAGTGTGCCAGTGTGTGTAATAGAATACATAAATAATTCTTAGAGAATAATATTCTCCAAAGAGTACTTCATGGCATTTTTTTTTAGTTGAAACATTAAAAAGTACTCAAGACTCAAGCCCCATGCAAGATGCATTCTCGGAATTTTGCCTTACATTACAACAAAGCGGTGGTTTATCTTTGCAAGTGCAAAAAAATAATTTTTTTTGTTCGAGAACACATTGATATTGTTTAAGACGACATTCTTAAACCGTATTCAGAACGTTTTTAATAAATTGAATGATTTTCATCAAGAAAATGGCAACTAGGATTTAAAGACCAGTAAATTTGAATACGGTTTATATAGGAATGGATAAGAAGGATTTGTGCAGGAAGAGTCAACCTCATGCATATTGAGATGGTAAGCAAAGAATTCTCTTTGAAAAGCACTGAGAGCTTCACTAGCCAAACGACCACGATTCATAAACAATGCTCAATACTAAATCAAAATCGAAATCCTTGAAATCAGACTCAGACTTTCGATCGATCCACACTTCCTTCTTTTATACGTGTGATATGCTTCAGTTAACACGTTGACTGCCGCGGCAATTTTTAGAAAACTGGCCACGCACACCAACATTGACTTTTTGTTCTTTACCCAGAAGCCATTTATAGGTACTAGCACTGTTATAATAGGATTTTATTCGTAGCTACGCAAAAAAATGGCACGTTTAGTTAGTACGAGATAACTCGTAGTTGGAAAGAAACGTAGAAGGAAACACAATCTACTAGTTATCTCATAGGCAGCAGTCAACGTGTTAAGTTGCTCGTTAGTTAAGTAGGTTGAAAGAAAGAATTGTTTGCCAAATAAAAAGGTTGGATACACTTCGAAAATCCTTGAAAGATCGGTGAGAATATCTGCGTAGTAGAAGCCTAGGTGACAGGTAGAAGTCCTATGTCATAGTGCTATCCTTGTCACCACAGCTGCAGCAGTAGTCATTAGCCATTTGGCTAAAACCAATGGCCCTAACCAGAATGCTTAATGCGTTTGAAGTTTAAGAAGAGCTTCTTTTCATCGAGAGTATGCCCCGTATGCTGCACTATCTCACGCGCATAAGAAACCAGCCAAGCGGTTTCTACGGATCCTCAAATGGGTTCCTAGTTAAGAGAACTCACTCTAAAGTTTATTGAAATGCGGTTTATTAGAATGCAACTATTTTGTGAAAGGCATTCGATCGTCCAGTCTGTCATAGACGTCGATAAGCATATTTGCTATTGAACCCTAACAGTAAGGGTACAGCGAAAAGCGGTTTTAAATTATCATCAACGTCGATGAAGGTGTGGTACGCATAAAACAAACGGATCTTTATAATCGCCTTACCAAGTTGAAATTGTCATGCCTTGATAAGGCTTTTATAAAGATCCGTTTGCTTGATTACTACTTCCTTGTACCTTGACATTGTTCCGTGTTAACGTTATTTGCTTTTAAGGCTTCGATTTTCTTGTTTATCTCAAGTCTAACAGTACATACTACTAATATTCCCATAGCTTCTACTTTTACTGGTGTGTTATGATGATTCGTCAACGTTGGCGTAAAACTCTCCGTATATTTCCGCTTCGCTCTGAACAGCCTTTGTTGCTCATGTTCTGATTGAGTGTAACTGTGCAAAACACATCTTATGATTTGAATCTGCAACTGGCAGACACTTTCAATTAAAATTCTTTGTAATTAAACAAATTTTTTTAATTGATTTCTACAATCATATTTGCCGTGAGTCATGATTACATAGAAAAATGTTAAGTAGCCGCTGAACAAATGCAATGTCTGGCCGTCTAACTATCGTGTAGGGCATATAAAAGTTGTCGCTTTAAATTAAGATTTTTTTTCCTTCTTTATAATTTTTTTTTTAATAAAATTACAAAGAATAAAAAGAATTATGAAAACAAATCTGCAGTTTTGTTTAATAAAATAAAAATCAGTAATCATTTGTAGTTTGTAGTACGAGTATCAGGAACGAAAGAAGAAATTACAAGAAGAAATAGAACAAAAGAAGGAAATTGAAATAAAATCATAATGTTTGAAAAGACTTGGTAAAAGTAATTGGAAAAAATGTAAAGATAGAAAAATTAAAGGAAAAAAATTTTTATAATTTAAAAATTAAAAAAAAAAAGTAAAAAAATTAAAAGTAAAAAAATCGAAAAATTTTTTAAAAATTAAAAAAAAAATAATAAAAAGAAATTTTTAAAAATAAAAAAATCGAAAAATTTTATAAAAATAAAAAAAAAATAAAAAAAAAATTTTTTTTATGAAGATTTAAAATTAAAAAACTACAAGGACTGTTTGCTTTTTTGGTTTAGCTCTTGAAAAATTTTATAAAAAAAATTCCTTTCTACAAAACCAGTCTTCCTTTTTCCACATTAAATAAGATTTTAAAATTATTTCTTAAAAAATTTGTTCAAATAGTTTTCAGTGTTGCTTATTCGAATTTAATCAGTTTTGTAATCATAAACTCTTTCAATTTTTAAATAACGATCTTAAAAATTTAAACAATTTTGAAGAAACTATTTCAAATTCTTGAAAAAAAAAATTTTCAATAAACTTCCACGGAAAAAGAGAATTACAAACCATGTCCTCCTATCACACTTTATCCAATACAAATTACGATTGTGATCCCACGCTTATACATGCGCACAGTGGCACCTTGCATCGCATGCTGAAATATTGGCGTAATAATCCCAAGAAAACGGCCCTTAAGAAAAGTTCCAGTTTCATTGAGTATCGCAAAAAGCAAACGAATGTCATCTATCAACGCTTAGAAAGCTATGATGAAACCAAATTGGAAAAGTTAAGGTAAGAAATCAATTCATTACATTTCTCTCTTCATTTCACGTTCAAAGAAAGTGTAAAAAATCCGAATTCGTTAGAGGCCTTTACTAAATCCCTTTAAAAGTGAAAAAAGCGAAAAAAAAGAAAGCCTATGAAGTGAAATAAAAAAACTGAGTCATGGCCTAAACATTTTAATTGTTAATCAATGATTTTTTATATTATTGTTGTTGTTATTATTGTAACTTTAAAATCATAGAATTATTATTAACAATAACAACAGCAGAAGAAAGAAAAAAAATGTTCCGCTCAATTCATTTTAAATTAACTGTAATTAGATATTTAATTAAATGCTAGCAAAAGGGGAAAATGGGATGAATTTAATGGGGAGTATTTGTTTTTAAATTTTATTCTTACAAATTGATTGCTTTTAAATTTCTTGTTGTTTTTGTTTTTGTTTTTTTGTTTTCTTCTCACGTCGTCACGTCTTCATCGAAGTCATTGTGATTTTAATGGCTATTTATCTTCATTCATATACATACATATATGTATATGTATGTTTTCACTGAAAAAGTCATTCAACTTTTTAAATAATCTCCTCAGGGCAGCCACACAATAATTAATCACAGTGTTAATTAAGTAAAGTTTTGCAACAAATTACTGAAAATTTAATACAACAAAATAAAAACACAATACAAGCCCTTGAATATAATCAGAAAAGGTTAATGTAACGTTTTGTTTTCTTCTAAAGGGAAGAGTTTATGGTCCATAGAATTAATGTCTACAAATAATATTGGGGTTACTTCTCTTTGGAGGGGTCTTGATAGGAGTATGAACAATATTTGTGATATTATGATTGGTAATCTTTGTTTGTCCTTCTTTTCGAAATTTCTCTAAAAATTTCCTTGTCTTGTCAATTAAAAATATTTAACTTTTCAAGTAAACTCAGTAGAATCAAGTATCTTTGCTTTCCCTTCATTCATTCATGCGGTCTCTCTGTAAGTCAGCAACATCTTAGAAATGCGCAACAATTGTTGATTTTTTCTACTTGTATTGCTATTGTTGTTGTTGTTATTGATGGTTGTCGCTGTTGTTGTTGTTTTGTTTACATTGTATTGCGTTTAATATTACAGCTGAACAGCTTTGATTTGATTTCGGTTTTACATTGGAATTTATCTCAAGTTATTTCATTTTTGTTCCCCCTCCTCCTCCTCCCTCTGCACACTCCTTACATTCATTCATTCATTCAATTTGAAACATTTGAACAGACCGCCGCCTCTACTGCTGCCGCCTGGAGCAGCTTAACAAATAATTGCGGGATGCTGAGCATCATCTGTATTTGTTCTTCATTCGAAAGAAAACATTTTTGTTTTGTTTTTCGAATATTTCTTTACATTTCATATCGCATAACGCGGGTATCTGTTTTAGAATTAAATGTTTTAACGCGCTTTTCTTTCCGTTTGTCTCTTGTGTTTTAATCTCAAAAAGGTGTAATTGTAACATACACACACGCACGCTCGCGTACTTACATAGAGAGAGAGAACACAGAGATGACAATTGATTATTCATGTACTTCTCTGTACATACTTGTATTAAATGTTATACAATTTTTTTTGTTGTTATTGTTGTTGTTACAATTTTAAATATTTGCTTTGATTCCATTTTCTTGTTCTCTTTTCCTTATTTTTTATTTGCTTTAGAAAATATAATCTTTTTTATGGCAGAAGCCGCTAAATAAACAGGGGGGGGATTAATTTAACGTTTTTCGGTGTTTAAAAATTACTTGTTTTTCTATTTGTTTAATAAATAAAATTAATAATTGTTTGTAATCATTAAAAAAAATTTCATTAAAATGAAATGAAAACAATTAAATTTTAAATACAAAAAAAAAAATTAAAAAAATATACAGGACTGAGGCGCACAGTGGTATCGAAGGATAAAAAAATTTGTGAAATAAAATTCAACTTCAATGTTTGGACTTTTTACATTCTCTGCATTTTTTGTTATCCATTCCATAGGCTAAGTTATGTTGTTCAGGCAGGTGTGACAAGTACACTTCCTCTGGAGTCTAGAAAAAATGTTAATTTCGTATGTTACTAAATATAAGTTCAAGAAAAATAAAAAAACAAGAGTAAAAACAACAGACAGAAGTAAATGAAAGAAAAGTAGTTAATGAAGAAGATAAAAAGAGAAGTCAGAAATACTAACAGTGGCCAACTCTCAAATAACATAGAACAAACCAAGGCAAATAATTTCGAGCTTTCACGTCTGCACAAGAGTTTCTTAGGTTAGGTCAGTTAGGATGACGATCTAGCTTCTATCGCCACCCACGATGTGTGATGTAATTTTATCCAAAAGTCGACTCCGAAGGACAGTTTTTAGAGAACTTTTCATGGCAATTTTATGTGCTGTCAGAGTCAGCGGGGAATCGCCGAAGAAATATGTTTCGATATTTCATTTTGTTCGATGTCTGAGCTGCTCTTGTCTGTATCTGCTATTTTTCAGTATTAATTCACATTGTAGTTGGGGAAGTCTAACATAGCATTGAGTTGCTCTCCGCGATAGTAATATCTTTGGAATTTTGCGGGGCAACGCATTTGAAATTTTCTTTGACTCCTTGCACACTTAGTCCATGTTACTATTGCAGTAAAGACGATTTCCTCTGTCTACACTCTCTCTCTTTTATCACACTTGTTTGCTTTGCAATTGCTAAGCATCTTTTGTCAGTGAAGTTGCCGTAGTCTACTAAGTAGTGTGTTCGCTTATTAGACGTAAAGTCCGGATTCAAACCCCAGGCTAGACATCAAAACGAAATATAAAAAAAAATATTTATTCGGCGACTTCCTAACCACAGCAGATTTCTGTCAACATCTCTGAGAGTAAATAAACCTGCCATGAAAAAGTTTCTCAAAATCTATCGTTCGGAGTCGACGTTAAAGTGTAGGTCCCGCCACTCAAGTATAAAAATAAGGCACGCAACACGAGTGGTGTGAGAAGCTAGGCCGTAATCCTGACTGAAGGGTTGTAATGGCCAATTATGTATGTATGTACGTGTTAGGGTCAGTCCTACCCATGTCTACTCTGTTCCTCTGTAATGTACTGTAGATCGCAGTACAAGTAGTCTGATCTTATTATTTTTGCTTTGTGTACATCAAAATTAGGCTTTCATCAGTATTCTTTACTCCATAATTACTTGATATCGTGTTAAATTTGTCTTCACATCCACTTTTCTAAGCAATTATTTACGCCTACAAACCCACTGTGCTGTGTCTTTGTTCGAACGAATTATCAAAACAAACAATTTTAATCTCTCTTGTAATCTGCCTTTGTTGAACTCTCTTCTTTTACTTACCGTTATAACCACAACCCAGAGTATATACTTTAGTAAATGAAGAAAAAAAAGGCTGAATTTTAATTTTTTTTTTGTAAAATCACTTGTAAATTACATAGAAAATATGTAAGCCAGAGTTGTTAAATAATTTTCCGCTAATTTCTGTTACAATTTACCATATTTAAATACAAATTTTGTTTTTATTTTTCTTGTTTTTTTTATTTTTTTGTCCAAATCCATTCAACAACCCATTTTTAACGACTGTATGTGTAATTAATAACAAATTTTCTACCAAAAAAAGTCATTCAAAACAAAGTTGTTTTTGTTATGCATGCTCAAAAGAAAACAAAACACCAGAGAGTATAGTAATTAAGCAAAAAACAAAAACACTCTTTGAAAAAACAAATCAAAACAGCAGCATAATTTCAAATGAAAACAAAAACAAAAATTTGGACAACCACATCGCCATTAACACCCAAAACCGAAACAGCAACAACAATAATAACAAAGAAAAATACCCCAACATATAATAATTTAAGACTGCTGCTAAAGCTTTTGTTTTTGTTTTTATTTGAAACTGTTAGATAATGATGATCATCATCATTATCGTGTTATCAACAAAACAATGTCCCCACATGGACACTGCAAAAATATAACACATACGAGTATGTATGTATGTACGTACACAAAGGCACAAAAACACTAAAAGAAAACAAAAGATTGAAGTATTAAAACAGAATTACAAAAACAAAACAATTTTATCAGTAAACAAGTGGTAAGAGGAAGAATGAGAGTGAGAGAGCGACATAAAGAGCGGGAGCATAAAATTTGGAGCCGTAAAGCAAGAATTTACGTGAGAAATGTGGAACATTTTTATTTCGTTTCCAATTGACATCCACAAAACACAAAAGAGAGAGAATTGTTAATTGTAAAAGAGTATATTGGAGCTATTTTAAGTGTTGCTAATGCATATAGAACATAATGGCATAGAATTTGAATGCAGAATAAAGCGTAGAATTAAAAACTTAGGATTTTTAAGGGTTATTTTGTAATTCTAATTGCAAAATGTTTTGAATTTTATTCAAAATTTTAATTGTTTTATTTATACAGAGATTATATATGCAAAATACAAACGTCGAGCCTAGGTTGACTGATTGTATCTGCAAGTTTCAGTCCTACCATCACCCTTGGAAATACCTTTTCAAATAAAATCGATGGATTGAAAGACTCCTCTGCATCAATATTACTGTGTATTACATCTATGTCAACTTTAAAGACAATTTAGTGCCTCTTCCCGTTGGATCTTTTTTAATATGAGCTTAACAGCTAATACCAAGCAGTGCCTAGGCGAATTGGATACCGCTTATGACTATTCTGAGAAATTTAGAATCCCCCTACCGAATAGAGGGAAAAGTGAAAATGATATGGCACATTTCACAAAAAGCAAAGCAAAGTTTCTTCTTTCTTGAAGCAAATTGTTCTTCACTTATTAGGCACATGACCATATCCCAGTATACGGTAATATCTAGCCTGATACGAGAATGTGCTTTTGGTGTATAAATAGGTCATCAGAAGTTCCGATTGTTTTCACGGCTCGAGGATATGAAAGACTATGGTATATAACAATGGGTCATGCTTGGCCTAAGCAAGTCAATTTTTTGAGTTGACAACCACATCTCCTACCTTCTTTCAGAAATTAAAACAACGTTACAAAAATGTAATTTTTGATAGTTTCCCTATAAATTTGAAGCAAAAAAGCTTTTGTTTTTTACTAAAAAAAACCGCTTAAATGGCAACACATTCAATTGTTTAGCTTTTCAATGGGGGTTGTACAAGCAACTGAAGCCATACATTTGCTATTATTATTGTTGTTTAAGAAGAAATAACAACAACCACGGCCAAGTTTTATTTGTTTTGATTCATATTTCCTTGTGTGTGTATGTGTGTTTGTTGCTTTGTTTACATTTCACCACTCACTCAGTTTATTATTTTTCATCAAATAAGAGAATATGCAGTTAAAATGCTCTTAAGCTTTTTCGTAAATTCGTATACATCTCTCAAGTTTACGGTATTTTTGTAAGAGAGAATGGAATTGTTTTGTTTACATTATTATTGTACTTATATGCCCTACAGCAATGCTATAGGGTTTGGGAACAGTACTGAAATATTGAAAATTATTTTGGTATTCAATTAGAGAGCGTGTGTTGTGTGTTTGTTAGTTTGGCTGTACTAAAACTAGAATCAAAAAATTACTTCTTAAATGAAGAACGTATTCAAAATTGAATGTTCGTATGTATGGAGTGTAGGGTAAGCATGTGTTTATGTATGTATGTTTTGTTTTTGTTTATTATGTTTTGAATTTCTTCTTGAGCTTTGTAATGCCGGTTAACGCGCATATTTAACGAGAGATTTGTTTGCAATTGTGATAAATCTGAGGAGTATATGGTGTGTGTGTGTGTGGTATTTTTTTGTGGAACATATGAGCACAGATGTTGTTTACGAAGGAGATTTATTTGTGTAAGAGAACTCAAAATTTTATTCATATTTTAACGGAGAGTAATGATTTCTTTTGTTTTTATAAAGCGCGCACACACACACACTTGTAGACAATATTGCGGTTGCATTTGAATTTCTTAAGTTAGCAACTGTTTGTTAGTTTTACTTGAATAATCTCACAGAGTAGGTGGACGGTCGGTTAAATGTAGAAAATTTATATTGAAGAAACACGAAATAATATTCACGCAATTTTTGTTTAAAATGAAATATGTTGTGATTTGAAATTGTTAAAAACGAAAGAGTCCATTACGGTAATTCTACATTTTATTTTAAAAAGAAAGAAAAAAAATTAAATTCAAGTTACAAAAGAAGAGAAAAGAAATCGTAGAATGATTTTTCGTTGTAAAAAGTGAGACGACAAGTGTTGTAATTGATAGAAAAATAACGGTAAATTGCTAAGAATTTAGAAGAAAAAAAGTAGAAAAATTAATTAAAATGCAAGACCAATTAAACAAGTCAAAGAAAGTTATGTTTCTCACAGTCTTTTACGTGCTTTAAATCAAAAAAAAGTATTTTTTCTTTAAAGAAAAAGAAAAATTGTATTTAAAACGTGTTCAATGCAAACAAAACTGACCTCACGCAAAACCAAAATAAAATAAAATAAAAAAAATATATAAAATAATAATAAAAAAGTGTTTTAAAAATAAAAGTAAAAATAATAAAAAATTAAAAAAGAAAATTTCTCTGCCTGCCTTTTACAAATAATAAGTGTGATTGATAACAAAAAATAATTTGTTGTTAAAATAAAAAAATTAACAAAAAAATAATGAATAAATAAGCCTTTAACAAATAAATAAATTAATCAAATTTCATTTTTAATATAATCAAAAAAGACCACAATAAATTATCACAAAATTTTTTGGTAGTTTTCAATTAAAATTGTCAAAAAAATCAAAAAAGTCAAAAAAATATTCATAAAATCACATGAGAAATAAAATCCCGGTTCATTAAACACAAATAAGTACTCAACACAAGAAGTGTTATTGAGGAAAGAGACACCAAAACAAAAACAAAATCAAAAAAAGAAAAATAAAATACAAAAAAAAAGAAAGTAAATATGCAGCAACAGTAACAAAAAAACCCATAAATTTACTTGAAATGGGTAGTTGTCAATAACGGGTTCTTATTAATAACAATAATTACAACAACAACCACAGCTAAGGCATACCAACTCAATCATAACTAAATTACAAAAACAAATTTGAAGTAAACATGTAAACAGCAAGTATGAACATACATACTCGTGTTCAATAATAACAAGAACAACAACAATAACAACAATTTTATAGTGCATTGCATTTTCTCCCTGAATTCACAGCAAGGCCTTCTAGACACTTTACTTGTGTACATACATATTTCCACTTCACTCTTCTCTTCTGCTCTTTCCTTTCAATTTCATTAACGATTGAAAGAAAAATAAATATGTACGCAGCTCTCTTTCCCCTTACATCTCCACATATATAATTTGCATAAAGCTTCCAAATCTATAAACATCCATATGTACACAAATGCCTACTCACAAGAATTCCATAAGCGAACGTGTGTGCGTAAGTGCCGTTGTTTAATTAAAGAAAATGCAGTTTTTTCTCAGTTTTTTTTTTGTTTTCTTTTCTACCCAAAATTGATTCGTTTGTTGTCGGTAAATCAAAAAAATCTGGTTTTAATTTTAATAACAAAAACAACATCATAAATTGATGTAAATACCGTTATATTGAGAAAAAATAAAAACAAAATAAAGTAAAGAGAGTGAAGCAATGTGTTTGCAAGAGTCCAGACAAAAAAAAGAAAACAAAAAAAAAATCAAGTGTGTGCTGATGATGATTTCTTTTAATGATACATTTTTAATTATGCTCTCAGCAGAGAGAGAGAGAGATCTTTACAGTGATTTTAGAAATTACAGAGCGAAATGCAATTTGTATGTACCTTTACCCTACTATTAGGTAGGGGCAACAGTTAAATGAGAAGTTGAAAGTGTAATAAATTTAATTTTTAATAAAAAAAATATTTTTTTTTGTAAACTACTGATCTAAAAACAATTTTCAATAGTTTAAGGAATGAAAGTGCTTCGAAATTATAAATGATTTCTGTTTTAGAACTTGATTCTGTGAAATATTGAAGTCTTTGGAACTGCATTTGAAATTAAAACAAAAATTTCTAGCTTTTGAAGCGGGCTTTCAGGCTGATGACTTACTTACTTATGCATTGTAATCTCAATTTCATTTTGTTCGAACTGCCTGAGCTTGGTTTTGAACCGCGGGCCTTCATCTCATAAACCTACCTACCTTTAAGATTACGGCGACTTCAAGGCGCCTATCTTCGAAGGCATTACATACATATATACATACATACGTAATTGGTGATTACAACCCTTAAGCCAGGATTACGACCTAGCTTCTTCCACCACTTATGTTGTGTGTGTTAATTTTTATGCATGAGTGGCGGGACCTGCAGTTTAAAGTCGACTTCGAAGCAATTTTATTTGCTCTCAGAGAAATATTTTTTCATATTTTAGTTTTGATGTCAGACCTGGAGTTTGAGCCGTAGTCTTACGTCTAATAAGCCAGCACACTACCTAGACCACGGCGACTTACAGCGTTGAAGGGAATGATGTATATACATTAATTAGTTTTGATTTTATTTTGATTGTTTTTATCAAACTTTACGACTTTCCCTCAACTCCATTTTACACTTGCTTGTTTCAGTGTACATACATACATACTTACTGGACACTAGCTTTTAATGCGCGCCTTATATCTTACCAACATCATGTCTCATTAAATCTGTTTTAGACAGCGAAACAAAATTTAGTTTCTAATTAAAAACAAAATAATGGCCGTTCGTCATTACTTTTCGAATATAAAAAGGTTTTTATGTTCGTTTTTTATTTGGCCAAAAGCTAAAACAAACCATTTTTATTGACAAAATCAACAACGACTTGTTGCTGCATGTGGTGGGAAATAAAACTTACAGGCGGCCGTCTACATGGCTAGCTATCAGGCAGGCGTTAGCAAGCAACGGTGGGCAACCATCAATTGAAGAATTTTTTTCATGTTTTTTACGTTATTTTTTTACATTAAATTTCGCAACAATGTTGCCAGCAATGCATTGTCAATCATCAAAAAATAAAAAGCAAAAATGTGTTGGTTGTTCCGTTCTCCATCAAAATATGTGGTTGCGTATAAATGCGCTTCAAGCGTTGAAGCGTTCCCGCCGCCTTAATGCGTTCACATATTTGTAGCGAAAAAAGAAAAATTGTCATAAAATTTTAGAAAACATCCATGGCTACTCGTACGCAATGCTTTGAAATGTGCAGCAGCAACACCAAAATCTAAAAATATTTGTTGTTGTCATGGTGGGAATGGCGGTTATGATTCTGTTGCCTGAAAATCACATCACATCGGCGCAGCACATGAGTGAACAGACAAGACAGCCAACACGCGATTTTAATTAATGGCTTTAGCGGTTCTACTTCATCATCATCGACATCAACATCATCATCCACAACATCATCAGATTGATATGAATTGTGGCGGGCGGTCGGTCGGTCGGGCGTTTACATTTATTGCGTGCCCTGCAAATAATTTTTTTATTGTAATAAAACCAGAGACGAAAAGGAGTTTAAAATCTTACTCTTTCTGCTGTTCATTTTAATGTTTATTGTTGTTGGTCTTGTATTACCACACAGTTTCCTTTTTTTTTATGACCAACATCATATTGTATTTGAATGATTGGCCCACAGCCAAGTCATAAAACTCTGGGCTGTTGTGTGTGCATGTGAGTGTGTTACCGGTTGCGCTCTCTTCAGTTTCAAAAATTATGTGCAATTTTCATGTGATTTCTTTTGGTTTTCATGTGTAAATTTATCATGTTCTTCATGTTATGTTTACAAAATATTTTCGGAAAGAGATTGAAATGGGAAATGTTTGTTGTTGTTGTTATTATTGTCTTATGTCTTGTATGCACTGTTGCTCCTCTAGAGGAATGTGGTTTATGCACCTGTTTTTTATGTTCAATTTTCGTGTTTTTTGTTTCATTTTTTAATGCACTTCACCGTAGGAGGGCGTTTGCATGATAAAGTTTGTCAAAAAAAAAATGTTTGAAGATTTTGTTCCAAATATTCATTCTCTCCATTAATGAGCGGTTGACAGGCAGCCACGTGTTCCACATTTAGTAAATTGTATGCATTCTTGTGAAACATGGCTTGGGTACTATAAACAGAAAGGAGGGTAATACCGCTGATTACTCGCCTGAATTTCACTGTATTGGAAATGAAGTCTTTGGTATTATAGCGCATATATAGTGGTAGTTACATACATAATTGGCCATTACAACTCTTCAGTCAGGATTTCGGCCTAGCTTCTCACACCACTTATGTTGTCTGTGTTAATTTTTTGTACATGAGTGGGGCAGCCTACAGTTTAAAGTCGACTCCGAACGAGAGATTTTTGAGAAACTTTTCATGGCTTTTGTACAATGGGTCAATTCGACCTCCGGGTACTGTACTTATCACAGTTGACAAGCACACGTCCTCTAACCTAACCTTTCATGGCTATTTTATTTACTCTTAGAGTTTTTTTTTTGCTAGGAATCTGCTGAGAGGAAGCCGCTGAACTAATATTTTACATTTTCGTTTTGATTTCTGACCTGGGATTTGAATAGTGGCCTTACGTCTAATAAGCCAAGACACTACCTACTAGACTTCTGTGGCTGAATTAGTTACAAACCCCTATTTACACAAGAAGTTTTAATTTAATGAAGGGTATTATTGAACAAAAAATCCTATCTCTCCTTGGAAAGTGTTTGCAAGTTCTCTGGATTATTTTTTACTTTTAGACGTAAGCAGGAGAGATAAACTTTTTATCGTTGAATAATATTTGTTTTTCGAAAAACAGAATTGTTGTCGTAGCATCCTTATCAGCCTATCTACGGCATTTTCACACAGCCATTTTCTTTCAGTGTAACACCATACAATAACTCCTAAGAAATTAATTTAAAATTATACTCGTTCTTTAATAGTTTTATTTTTAATATTAAATTCGCCGATAAGATTATTTTTAGCAGAGAATCGCAATACAAAACAAAACCCAACAAAACAGCCAGTCATAGATGTCTGCTGATTCTCTGACTTGTTTTTAAAAGACAACAAATTAATCATTGAAAGAAATGTATTCCATGCCTACAATACACACACCCCCTCCCCTCTATTGGAAACATTTGGAAGAGAATGAAAACAACAACGTCATCATTCTCATCATCATCATCTTTGCACCATCTATGGAGAGATGAAGAAGTAGATTAAATTCAAATGGAAAAACTTTCTTTTGCGATACAAAAACAAAAAACAGAATAGAAGAAGAAAATAAAAACGATAAATTAACTTTTCATTAACTTTTCTACATTCATTCATTCATTCATTAATATTCAAAGAAATCCGGAAACTATTTTTGAAATTCTTTAAAAAAAATCAAATGCTAGACGTAGACACACACAGTTTGAATTTATCTGGTGGAGACCAGTCTCAACTCCCCAGTATAAAGATGTTGGTTGGTTGGGTGGTAATGTAAAAGTTGAAAAGTTGTCGGTTTTTTAGGTTTTAAAAAGCAAGTTTTGTTTGCAACAATGTTTAAAGTTTGTCAATGAATATGAATGGAAATGTGTATGAATGTATGGAAACTGAATGTATGCCAGCCTATATGTGTTGATTTTCTAAAATACATACTTGTGTAAAAATGTTCCATAATAGAATATGATTATATCAAAATCTTGGTACTGTAGTTGGCCAATGCCAAGGAAGCAATTTTCTTAAGTAAAGTGGTCCCCAACACTCTTCTGGCTAGAACAGCTAAAAAAATATTCTCAAAAATCTGTCGTTCAGAAACGACATTAAACAGTAGGTCTCGCCAATCATGGTAAAAATTAACACAAACAATATGAGTGGTTTGAGAAGCTAGGTTGTAATCCTGACTAAGCTATGTAAAGGAATCGGATAATAATGCCATGAAGCTAGTTTTCTGTGATTTTTTAAGGGCGTTATATACGTTGATTTAGTCAGTCTTTGTGTATATTTGTATTATTAATACTCATTTCCTAACCATTTAATAACAAAAATAACAACGTTATCATTGAAAATAGTTTTTTGGTAGTGTGGTTTTTTGAAGATGTGAAGGCCATTTGACAACTACGGGCCCTAGGATAAGATAACAATTTTATATAAAAAAAAAAACAAAATAAAGTGAAAAAAGTGCTATTATGATGGAATTGTAATAACATTTATTAATAATTTGTTGGTTTTTTGTTTTTATTTTTTATCAACAAAAAAAAAAAAAATATTTAATGACGTCTGATGGACGGTTGTTTCTGTCGTAATCATTATAAATAAATACTTGGACTGGTAATGTTTGCTTAATAAACTAAACTAAGTCAACTAAATAAGTCCAACAAATTAATTAATTAATCATCAAAAATTAATTATAAAATGAAACCCAAACAAATTTTTCAGATGAAAATAAGTCTTTAAAAAATGAATCTTTTTGGTAATTGTTACACAAGAAGACGGAGAATGAAAAAAATGAAAAAAGAATTAATTTTTCGGTTTTTCTATTTGAATAGTTTTCGGTTTATTTGTTAAAGTGTCAACCAAAATCAATATTATTTCACGTGTTGTGCATGAACACTCTCCAAAAATTTCAGTTTTATGCTGTTATTCTGTCAGCGGCATGGTATTTAAGGCAACAAATGTTGTATATTTCGTTCGTGGGCCCCGGTGTGCGTGTGTGTGTGTCTATCTATTTTTGGGTCAGTCGTCGAACTTATTACAACAAACGATTGCATCACAGTGTTAATAATGATGTTGCATTCATGCAGCCAGCCATTTATCTATTTTTCAATTTGTCCATCCATCCACCCCTGCCTGCTATTCAACATTTGGATATCTCTGAAGAAAAGGGAATACGAAGACAACAAATGTTTGAAAAGAAACAAACAACAACAAATTCAATATTTCGTTTCAATTGTTCATAGATACAACAACAGACCATCCATCCATCCATCATAGACAAGTATTTGGTGTTGAGTTACCCATGGTGTTATGCTACATTAGCGTATGCCATGCCTTATGGTTGCATTTGTCACTTTCGAAATTCGTCGTTTCAATAGATTATTTGGTAAAGATGGGAACCAATTAATGTGTTCGATTGTAAATAAAAGAAATCCCAGGAACGAGGAGAGAAATTAAATTTTATTTATATTCCAGTTTCACTTTATTTTCAATTAATTCCATACCGAAAGGGAGAAGAAAGGCAAAAATTATAGAAAGACTGTGTTCTAAACAGTGAACTGTTGCTTTAAACACATTAGACGCAGCACATGCGGTGCGGCAATCTGTCAAAAATAGAATACATGAGTTAATGAGGGCATTAGTGCTAACAGTGAGAGTATTATTGCTGTCAACATACATGAACGCGAAAAAACATTTTAGTGGCATGAACTTGAACTGCTCATCTGCAGCATGCTTGTTTTTTCCATGCTGCTTTCCTGAGGCTGCAATTACATAATTGCTGCGCTTGCCGCGTTGCGTTTATTGTGTTTATAGCATGAAGCTAAACAAATTTACCGGAGTGTAAATTTAATGCTCTTCAATACGATAAGATAACCCTTATCATCCTTAAATAATTTCTCTTTCTTATATGACGTGCAAACAGTTTTTTTAATATTGATAAAGTTACTCTCTCTCTCCATGTCTCTCTGACTTGGTCTGGCTCCATTAATTATTCAGTTTTCTTGTAAACATTTTATTATTTTTACTTTTCTCTTCGGTTTTGTTTTTGATCGATTTGTTGTTGGCTGCCAATCATTTAAACTTGCAATCACTCAATCTCATCAACAACTTTCTCTCTCGCACTCTCTCTTTCTTTTTCAATCTTTTACTGTATTACAACACTTATTGGTTACCATGTCAGCTTCTTAATCACTTTAATGGCTGGATGGCTGCCTGGTAGTCTGTCTATCATTTTTTTTGTTCTTTTTCTATTCTATTCCTATTTGTTTGTCTGTCTATCATGTCAAATCAAGAGTCGTCGTCTCTTCTATATTTAATACCTCAACGACAAGATTTTAGCGTCTGCTCTTTGCCTCTGTTCTTTCTCCTGTTAATTATTTACTTGTGTGTGAATAATTCATGTTTTCAGATTCTTTTGCAGCAGACACCCACCATGGCCACACACACACACACTTGCACAAATTATTAACATTCCGTCTAAAAGTGTCAATGTACAGAGAGTAACAATATTGTAACAACACTAACAACAACATTGGCAAAGTAATACAGTTTTTTTTTTTAATGTGAATACATGCATGTGTGTATGTTTGCGTGTGAATTTAAGAGAACAAAAAAAAGGAAAAAAAAAGAGTACGATGGGAAATGAAATGTTTCCGTTTGACTTTAAATAGTGCAAATTAAAAAGGAAATGGAGAATAATTTAAACTACAACAACAACAAAAACAACAACAGCAACAGTATAAAAAAAAATTGTCTCTCATACTAATGAACTGTAAACTACACAAAAATACTACATCATCATCAACAGCAACAACACCAACAACAATGTTAATAAACAAACAGGTGATTAAATTGAATTGACGACTGTGACGGTGTCGGTGTCGGTGTCGCTGTTTTACATACACTGTGAGAAATAATTGGCGTGTAAGCGAAGGGATTTTGAAAAAGAAAATAATTTTTAAACAAATAATTTTATTGTAGCGCTTAAATTAAGTTTACAGGCTATAAGCAGACGCCGACACTAATGTCCCCCAGGGGAAGAACATCTTCGGCTTTTTACACACATAGAACACGAACATCAACAATGTTCATTAAAAAGAGCGCAAAAATGCGTTCAGTTGCTTGTCAGCTTCTAAAGAAGAAGATTCATGTCGCTTTTTTTCAGACTTCAATTATACACCCAAAGAAATATTACAGTAGGATTCACTAATATCAATGAGAAATGATTCCGATTTCTGGAAGAATACTTACCAAGCTAAATACGGTGTCTTTAGGGATTTAGCGCAGTACAATTTTTCTATATTTTTCGCTTACATATATATGTATGTTATTGGGTTAATAAGTATAATTGAAAATATTACTAACAATTTTCCTCTGGGTTAACCCATGCCCCTCATAAATACACTCACATTTTTATCATGTTTTCTTTGTGCCGACGTCTGGCTATAAGGCACTAAATATCTAATTAAACCGAGTTGTGTTCTCCTCTCCATGTGCTCTTCTTTGTTCTGATTTGTTTGCTCGTAACTTCCTGTGAATTGAAAAATATTGGTGAGTGGGCGTGGCAGAAATTGATTTTGAAGAGTGGACCTCCGGAAATTGTAGAACGTGGAACTACTAGAAGCTCTTTCCATTACGTACATATGTACTTACCTAATTGATCATTAAAACTTTTCAGCCAGGATTACGACCTAACTTTTCACATCATTGTATTGTTGGAAGAACATACAACAGTGTATGATTGTTGTTGATAATTTTCATATAAAAATCCGATACACTTATACACTTTTTTTCCATATGTTTTTAAAAGTTGTATTGGTTTCGTGCTATCAAATTGTGTGAATGAAAAAAAAATGTATATATGTTTTCATATGTTTTTAAAAAGTTGTGTTGGTTTAGGGCTATCAAATTGTTTGAATGCCACGAAATACACAATACAGCATAGCACGGAGCGTTCACAAACAAGTAAATGTATTCCATACAACATATACGATACAAAGTTGTGTGAATTGCCCATAGATTTAAGAAACTTTACGTGACAATTTCATTAACTCTCTTAGTTTTTGTCAGAAAACTGCTAAGAGGAAGCCGCGAAAGAAATATTTCTTTCATATTTCGATTTGTTCGAGATATATAAGCTGGGGTTTGAACCACGGGCTCTTGTGCAATAAGCTAACACATTACCTACTAGAATACAGACGACGAATCGACGTTAAACTGTAGGTCCCTCCGTTCAGGGAACAAATTAATACACACAACATGGGTGGTGTGAGAAGCTAGGAGGTAAGGTTTATAATGACCAATTAAGTTAAGTAAGTTTGTCCAAAATTTTAATCGACTATGCAAAAAGGTAGTGCTTTTAGTGAGGTAAGCAGTGTATTATAACTTGATTATTAAAAGGTTTTCCAATACAATTTTTTCAAGACATATTTACATACAACAGTCAAGAAGTTAAGGGAAGGTATGGCAAAAATGGTTTAAAAAAAAAATCTTTCAGAAACACTTGTTTCAACCATTCATATGATGCTGTATTGTATTGTTGTTGTTGTTGTTGTTTTTATTTACTTATTTATTTTTTAATGGCGATACTAAAACTCGTAAAATTTATGAAGAAAAACAGAAAAAAAAAAGACGAAAATATCAGCAACCGGTGCCACCAAGTCTGGCTATGGTTTACTTGATTATTTCATTTAATTTGGATTATTCTCTGGTGTTTATTGAGCAGAGAAAATGTTTCGTTGGTTTTGCATAATAAATATGAAAAAGAAAAACGAATAAAAAAAGTTAAGAAATAAAAGCCCATAAAAAAAATGCTGAAATATTGTTATGTTTTTATAGCCGTGACAGATTGTGAGAACATGATTAACAAGAAAATACAAAAAAAAAGTGAAATAAAAAGAAAAATAGAAAATAAAAAAATTATTGAAGAAAAAACAAGGTGACCTTTCAATATTTGTTTAGAAATTCAAAATTTGTATCCTTCTTACAGCAAAAGCACATCAAAGAAAACATGAAAAATTTAAATTGAAAATGAAAATGTCACACATGACATCTCAATTGTTTGTTTAAGAGTAACTTCTCTAACAAGTTTAAAAAAGTTTCCACTCCGTTCGTACGGATCAATAACATCAACCAAATATTCAAACAAACCAAAAATTAAATTTTAGTCTTTAAACTACGCACTACAAAATATTTTTTTAGAAAAAGTACCTTTTGAACTCCATCTTAGCATCTTTAAGTGTTTCGGCAACACATACAAAAAAACGCAAAAAAAGAAAATCTTGCTTTAAATCTTTTTTAAAAATGTTAAAAGTCCAAATGATGGATCAGCAGCAACCCCAATCCCAACAGCCACCACAAATTATCAACAACGATTCAAATCGCGACTCTCTAGGGGGTGTTGTTAAGTCCCAAATGGATTCGCCATCACCGAAACGTATGAGCTCCAGTGGCAGTATTATAAATAAAACACCCACATCATCGCCGCTGCATCATCCACATCCCGTGCCACAGCGACAAATGACTACCGGTAGTATTAAGTCAGCTAGTCAAGGCTCATCGCCAGCAGGGTAGGTACTATTTACAGAATTTTTCCTTTATTTAGGATTTAAACAAACGTATTTACATACGAGTAATGAAAAATACAAAATATTTACAAAGAATTGAACATTTTTGTTATGATAATAATAATTTTTGTAAAAAAAGAAAAAGTACTTTTAAAAAAGGTACTTAAAAAGTACTTTTCATAAGTGAAGTACTTTAAAAATGTAGTTAAGAAAGTACTCTTCAACAAAAAAGGAAAAAGTAATTTTAAAAAAGGTACTTAAAAAGTACTTTACATAAATGAGGTATTTTAGAAAAAGTGCTTTCGAAAAGTGCTTTAAATAGGTGCTTAAAAACAGTATTTTAGAAAATTTCTTTTAAAAAGTTAAATTCAAAAAGTACTTTAGAAAAGTGTTTCAAAAAAGTACCTGAAAAAAGTACTTAGGAGAATAATTTCACAAAAGTACTTTAGAAAAGTACTTCAAAAAGTACTTTTTATAATTTCTTTAAGCAAAATCGAAACTCCAGTAACTTTAATTCTCGTAGAAAGTATTTCTTAATCTTCTTTCTTCTTTAAACCCCCTGGAAAACACATCCCCTAAACCAAGTTTTAACGAAATTTTATTTTCAATTTATCGCTGCTTTATTTAAAAATCTTTACAATTGAATTTAAAAAATATTTTGTTTTTATGTTTTTCTGTTGTTGTTTGTTTTTCGTTTTCCATTCTATTGCCTTGAATCCTTTTAAGCCTTGAAGAATTGTGCTTGAGCATCATTAATCCATTCAATATAGGCAGATACACGAGTGTAAATGGAAGGCAATTGAGCCAAGCCGCAAGGGATATAACCCCATGATACAACACCAATCAGTTCAGAGGGACCATTTCCAGATTCCTTAACCAAAGGACCGCCAGAATCACCATTACAGGCTGAAATACTTTGTTGCAAAGAGTCGGAGCAAACGTTAGTTTCATGGATGGGAGCGTCAGCGGGTAAAATTTCCTTACACTTGTTGAATTCCACTATTTGGGTAGTGACCGTTTGCAAAGTGTTGGCAGCAGAGAAGACATACGATTTAGGTTGACCCCAACCATATAAATGAGTTTCACCATCATGGATTTCCTCGGGAGCAGGCAAAACAGCAGGTTGTACCCATTCGGTGATTTCGAAAGGTTCCGATACATGCAAAATGGCAATATCATAGGGGCCTACACCACCCGTATATTTTTCATGGACCTTGCCGTAGTCAACAACACGCGATTGGGTCTTGGCATCGTAGTTAGTGCGCTTATGAAGGCCAGCAATAACACCCATACCCACTGGATCGCTAATACAGTGAGCAGCAGTCACTACCCAGTTCTTGTTGATGAGAGTGCCACCGCAAATGTGTGAAGGCTTGCTGGTACGACTCAAGGAGACAATATAAGGAGCTGCATGGGGTGCGGCATCTTCACCTTTGATAATGTAGCCGGTAGCAAAACTGGGTATCAATTTCTGGGCAATATTAGACAAGGAACCAGCACTGGCACTGGCCACCACCAAGAATAAAGCACAAACGATTAAAACTTTCATGTTGTTTTCACAAATGAATACTGATTTGTTGTCGGTAATCGGGTCAACTTATATACTGTTCTTGGCAGAAATGCAATTTCAAGTGGATTCTCCTTTAATCAGTTGACTTTAACTACTTGAGTATGATTTACAAGCGGGCCATAAAACTTTTAAAATATTTTACACCCCAAAATATTTTCGTCAATTTTTTTGGATTTTTGAACGGTTCATCGTCTTTGTCTGGCGATTAGATACGATTACGGTTGTTTTGTGATTAGAAAAACTGCAATATTTGTTTATAGAGTTTCTAGAGATAATCACCGCAATTGGATTTTTTGTTTTTATTTTTTATTTGGAATTAATTTTTAAAAATAAACTTTCAAAACAAAGAAAGTTGTAGGAATATTTTTTTATCATTCAATCGGAATTTTTTCCAAATAATCTCTTCTAAAATCAATGAAGTAAAGTCATGGCGAGACTAGTCTCATTGATTAAGCAGTTTGACAACAATTTATGGCCAGAGAATTTTAACTCTTGCATCAGATGTCTTATGAGTTACAGTTTGATGAATTCAAACAATGCACACATACACATTTGATTTTTTTTAAGTTCAGTTTGGTGGTGATGTCTGAGCTGGGGTTTGATTCATGCCCTCATGTCTAATAAGCCAACATACTATCTATTAGACTATGGCAGCCGCTAATGGAACAGGTGCCGTCCGTTAAATGCATTTGCGTTTGATTGCCCAAATTCTTCCAGAATCATGTCTGGAACTATTTTTATGTGTAGAAAATTTGTAAATGTTTTTCTCCGTGTACTTTATAGGGCTATCTTTCCCCTTAAACCACATAAAATTCCCAATGTTTGTAAATGGATTTGAGAAACAATATTTCAACATTTTATTACAAACAATCACATGTGATTTGTTATTGATTTATATTTTTATTTCTATTTTTTTATGAATTTGTACTAATCTTTTATAACTTTGGGTACCAAGTACTTTAATTTTATGATAGTTTTAGTACAAAATAAAAACACAAAAACACTTTAATTTTTAATGGTACTTAATAAACCACCCGGTAAACATACGTGCGCTTCACAATTTAAACACATTCATTACCACAACTGCTGCTCCAAAAAAAAAAAGCCATAAAATTGTAATAAAAAACATACTTTTTAAAATCCACAATCGTTTTTTGTATAAATAGACCATGAAAATTAGATTTTTTGGGGGTTTTTTGTTTTTTGATTTTCCTAATTTCCAATTTTCTGCTTAAGGAACTTTCATAAGAACTCTTTATTGCGATGAAAAGCATTGGAATTGTTTTCTGAAGAATTTCCCAGAACAGAACAGAACAGAAGATGTGTTTTCCTAAACACGTAAATAAATGGAATTTATTATTTAGAATTTAATCGACATGTGTTTTCCAAAGAATATTTATCAAAAGTATTCTGATTTTTATTTTAAGAATTCAAAAAAAAACGAAGAGAAAAATATTTTCCCCTTTCGGAAAAATTCTAAAATGAAAGCAGCAAATAAAAGTGTTTTTAGACGTTGAATTCTTTTCACGGCCTAAACGTTTGATTTATTATGACATGCGGATTTAAAATAATGAATCAATGAATCAACACAACAACAATCATCAGTGAATGAATGAATTTATTGTTGTTGATCTCTATTACAGGGCAAATGAGTCGAGTTGTCGGTCGTCGGGGTGTAGGTGGTGGTTGTCAAAATATTGTTAAGACTGGCGCGACTTTTTGTAACTTTTTCTCTCTCAAATCCCTTATTTTGAAATGTTTACAGTGTGTGTATATGTAAAAATATTTACATTTTAATTCGATTGTTCTTCTTCTCTTTTCAATATTTAAATCCGTTTTAATTCTTAAACAATTAACTACTGGCGTCGTTATTGAAGGCATTGAAATCTTTTCATTTTCCCGTGTATGTATTTTATTTTTTTGTTTGTTTTCTTTAGACTTGTCTGTTGATAAAGTATTAATCAGTTGATGTAACAAGTTTGTTTGCATATGGATTTGTGCCAAAGGTTTGAGTAAAGTTTCTTACATTTTTTTTTTAATTTTGTAAAATTATTCACATGTATGGTTCTCCATGTAAATAGGTGTAAATAAGTTTTTCTCATGTAAAATATTCCATACGAAAAATTTATCCCATGTAATATAGACTTTTACCTATGTAATATAGACTTTTACCCATGTAAAATAGAGTTTTCCCATGTAAAATAGAGTTTTACTCATGTAAAATAAAGTTTTACCCATGTAAAATAGAATTTTACCCATGTAAAATAGAGTTTTACCCATGTAAAATAGAGTTTTCCCATGTAAAATAGAGTTTTACTCATGTAAAATAAAGTTTTACCCATGTAAAATAGAATTTTACCCATGTAAAATAGAGTTTTACGCAAGTAAAGTAGAATTTTACCTATGTAAAATAGAGTTTTGCCCATGTAAAATAGACTTTTACGCATATAAAGTAAAATTTTACCCATGCAAAGTATAATTTTATCTATGTAAAATAGAGTTTTACCCATGTAAAGTAGTAGTTTACCTATGTAAAATAGAATTTTACCTATGTAAAATAGAATTTTAACCATGTAAAATTGAATTTTACCCATCTAAAAAGAATTTTGCCCTCTGTAAAATAGAATTTTACCCATGTAAAATAAAGTTTTACCCTGTGTAAAATAGAGTTTTAACCTGTGTAAAATACAGTTTTACCCATGTAAAATATTTCTATGCGAAATTTTACGCATGTAAAATATGTAAAATTCAACCGAGATTCCACAACTTATGAGAAGTAACATAAGTGGGATATGGAGAACAGGAACTATCCAGGAGTGGCACTACCATCGAACTCTCCGCTGTGTCCTCTACATTGGAAACCTCGTTAAAAACCTGTGAACTTACAATAGGCAATGTAGTTATGGATTCGAGGATTCTAGTAACGGACAGAATTGTGCAGTAAATCCAGCAAAAACTGGAGTTAGGGCTGGTAAAAAGTCTGCTAAAAGTCCAATACAAGTATGCTGAGTATTGTTGCTGTAGCCATTACTGGACATTGCATCAGAAATACTTATGCGAGTCGCATTGGTCTTGGATTCGTAGCAAATACGTTCTATAGGATCTGTAGAGAGAAGGAAAAGAATGAAACTATTTTTCATCTGTTTTAAGCGGGCATTAGAAATTGAGCTCAGGATAGGAGCTGCTAAGGTTATTGCGGTGGGTCTTATATTATTTATTGGTTAGACATCTCCAACAAAACAAAATATGAAAAAATATTTCTTCCTCGATTTCTGGTAAAAACTCTTGAGGATAGAAAATAAAATTGCCTCGAAAAAGTTTGTCAAAAATCTGCCGTTCGGAGTCGATCTTAAACTGTAGGCTGCACCACTCATGTACAAAAAATTAACACACACAACATAGGTGGTGTGAGAAGCTAGGTCGTAATCCTGACTAAAAGGTTGTAATGACCATTGTATGTATGTACATACATCTACATATGTTCGTATCTATCTGAGAGGGAGATTTCTTATCTGGCACCATTACAATCGAACAGAAAGTCTCTGATGATCTCCCATCTGCAACAAAGAAGACTGGATATATGAAAAAAAAAATCATTCCAATGTTTATAGACACCAATGACATCATGAGCATTTTAAATAAAAAAAATTTCTGTCATATGAAATTGCTCTTCTTACAAAAGCGCAGGCTATTTTTCCCCTTCCCCCACACAATACAAAGACAATTATGACGGAATATTTATGTTTTGTTTTAAATGAAATAAATTTTTATTTTTTTATAACTTAATTAAGTTAATAGTCGTCGTGGAAGTCGTCGTGGTCTAGTAGGTAGTGTGTTGGCTTATTAGACGAAAGGCCCGAGTTCGAATCCCAGGTCAGACATCAAAAAGAAAATATGAAAATATTTCTTCGGCGACTTCCTCTCAGCAGATTTCTGGCAAAAACGCTGAGAGTAAAAATTGCCATGAAAAGTTTCTCAAAAAATCTGTCGTTCGGAGTCGACTTTAAACTGTAGGTCCCGCCACTCATGTATAAAATTAACGCACACAACATGAGTGGTGTTGAGAAGCTAGGCCGTAATCCTGACTGAAGGGTTGTAATGGTCAATTATGTATGTAATTAAGTTAATATATTTTTATAATAATAATATTATTGTTTTTGTTAAATTAAACTATTTAATATTCATAACAATTTTTGCATTGATTTATATTCGATTGTTGTTTAATAATACATAGGTTTTGTTTGTTCAAATTATGAACAAAATAACTGGATAAAGTAAATATTAATTATATTATATTTATTATATGTGTGGATAACTTTTTTTTTTATCGATATAAACAATTTCTGCATTTGATATTTTTTTTTTTATAAAATTTAGACGTGTTTCGAGTTTTTAATAAATAATTGTGCCATAAACACTCTATTATTCTTTAATTAATTTGATTTTTCTGTTTTGTTTTATTTTCTATTTATTTTATAAAATAATATTATCAATGATAAAAAAATAAAACAATAACTGCCAAATTAAAAAAAAAATACAAAAAAAAAAATATAACAGTTGTCAACCATATTCGTATTCATTGTAAATGAATTTGAATTTGATTTTTTTTTTGTTTTTTTTCACCACAATTTATTCATGAGAGGATGACACTCGTCTGTATTTTTGTTTATTTAATAGCGAAATAATACAAAAAAAAAAACAATAAAAAAAAAACAAAAGAAAATTAAAATTAATAATAAAAAATCTAAAAAAGCTTTATTGTAATGTAACAATGACAATAACTAGTTAGTGTTGTATAATTTTACTTTTTCAAAACTGGGGTGAAATTATGTTGAATAAATTAAAATCAATTTCATTTTAAATATTTCTTTTCATTGTTACACAGTGTAACCATATTGTCACCATATTGCGTTTGCAATTCCAACATCACAAATTTATTATAGCAACTGGGAGGGGGGCAGTGATTGTATTCGAATTTGTTGCGGATTAATTTGCTAAAATCAGATCAAGGTGGCGGCAGTTTATTTCAAAGCTCTTGAAAATATGTTATCGAACACTGGACCACCTTTATCATGCCTAGAAAAGCTGAAGTGGATGACGACGTAAATACCTAAGAGTGGAGTCATTACATATAGAAGATGGACGTAAGAGGTGGAATCTAAAACTGCATAGCCAAAGCACGAGATATGTACACTGCTGTTCAATAAAATAGATTCACAATGATCAACATCTTGCAATTAATTAAAGAAGAGTCACGCTTCAAATTTTTGAAGTGTATCGGAATTATATTCATAAGAGGCCAGTAAACAAAGTGCAGTTAGTTTTTTACATATACTTCTTTGCATAAGAGATGTCTAGTAAACCTTTCGGAGAGCAGGTGAATCTATTTTTTTGAACAGCACTGTATGTTCATTACATCGTGTATAACATAAAAAGGGGGTTTTGACCAAATTTTGGATATCTATTGGCCATCGTTGACTACAGTACTTCTCCTTTCTTTCTGACAATCAAAAAAATAGATTTCTCGCCCAAAGAACTGCTATATTCTTGAGGCCTAAAACGATTACCTATTCTGAACTGAACTATTTATCAATAAAAGCACTCTGTAGATCACGAACAAAAAACAATATTCAACTGGTACAAAATCTGAACCGATTTTGTTGAGGATCAACATAGCGCTTCTTCTCACTGATCTGGGTCCCCGGGCACATTAATATTCCGGGAAATTGTAGGGCCGACGAGCTCGCCAGAGCTGGTGCACTCCTTCCGGAATCCTCTTCAATTGAATTGGATATGCCACTTGCCTCGGTCATGTTGGCCATTGCGCGGAAATTCTTTCGGGACGCCAACCTATCCTGGGTCAATAAGGAGTCCTGCTCCACCGCTAGACTCACCTGGTCCCTGATGGATAAAAGGCGTTATTTGGACTTGGTCGTGACATCATCTCAACCACAGTGGCCATGCTTACAGGTCATTGCGTTATGGGTAGACACGCTAAAAGGATGCGGCTCCCATTTAACGACTTCTGCCGTGGATGCAGATCCGCTGCTAGGTGCAGATATAGGCTATTTGGCTCTCCATTTCGTCTCAGCTTGACGGAGCTATCATCTATTGACATCAAGGATATAGCTCCGTTTAACAGACTTTCTGATGGTTTTCCAGCGTGGAGTAGTCGTGCTTTTGATGGACAGCCTTTGCGCTGACCAACTTCTTCCTCTTCTCTAGTTTTGGTAAAGCTTGGTCAGTACAAGCACTGCGTTCACCTGTGGCGTCACAACGGGCCGCTATGCGCGTTCTCAAGTGAGCTTTGTAATATCAGCGCTACCATTCCGACCTAACTTACCTAATATTGCGCTTAATGATCGTCAAAACCAGACGACGCCCACTGGGCTGTGTTCTTTTACCAGTAATGTAAAGCTTGATTGTGGATGAAGTCGTGATGACACTACCTGAGGAGAGTATTGACTTCCAAGGGTATGCAGACAAATTGCGATATCATTCAAAAAAATCGCTTACGCTTGTCGGTACGACTGGTCGTGCTTGCAGGCGAAGATCGCTAGTGTAATAGCCGCTTAAGACACCCTTTTAACACTTTATTTTTCTGCCAAAAAAAAACAGTTTCTAACTACTATTTTGACCTCTATTTGTACAATTTTATATCATAATTATTCTTTATTCTGCTTCATCAAGCAAAAATTATAAAAAAAAAAAAACACACAACCAAAGAAACAAAATTTTGTGGTTTTTCCCCCATATTGAGCACGAGAATAGAACCAAAATCATAAATTCAACAGCAAAAACCGTTTTTTCGTTTTTTAGTATTTAAAAAGCGCACATTAAACATGACACTTGAGGCATTAAACAATCGTATGTGACACTTGAAAATTTTGCGAACAAAAAAAAAATTATTATTTGTTGACTGTCATATGCCAAGTGACGCTTAAAAGAATGGCACGACGGTGGACGGACTGGATACGTGTGAGTGAATGAGTGAGTGACACAAATAATCGCTAAAAGTCAATTTACAGTTGCCAGACACAGACTCTTATACAAAAAAATTATTTGAGAAAAAGAAATTTCAAAACTAAACTTTTAAATCATCAGGTTATACCCTAGGGGGTGGATTTAAAAATAAAACTTGGTATGAAAAGCGGCGTTTTTTTAAGAGAACACAAGGTTACAAAAATATCTTTTAAAAAAAGGGGATGCAGACAGAATTGGTCATTATAACGCTTCAGTCAGGATTACAACCTAGTTTCTCACACCACTTATATTCTGTATGTTAATTTTATACATGAGTTGCGGGACCTAGGGTTTAAAGTCGACTCCCGACGACAGATTTTTTTTTTTTGAGAAACTTCATGGCAATTTTATTTGCTCTGAGTGTATTTGCCAGAAATCTGCTGAGAGGAAGTCACCGAGGAACTATTTTGTAGACTACGGCGACAAAAAGGATTATTTTCGTGTAAATTACAAAGCATTTCAATAAAATAATTTGGTATTCTAAATGAGTTGAATTATATGTTAAAAAAAAATTTGTCCATTATGCTTTGAACTTTGAACTGTAAACAACAATACATAATTAATTCTACAATATTGTGTGGAAAATTACGTTCTTATTGTGGCCACACAATGTGAAGAAGCTTTAAAGATTGTGTAATATTTTGAACACAGAGGCTGATGACTTTAAAGAGTTAAAAAATTTCCTAAAAATTTTCATTTCTTTTGTAAGATTTTTATGCAAAATTATGCACTTAAAAAATATTTGCATATTTTGCAGAAATTTACCAAAACAGGATAAAAACAATGAATGTTACGTATATGCTTCTTAGAAATGTCATATCCTTTGGAAATATGTGGGTTTTTATTGTATTCCTCTTTATAGGTGTCTGTGTTCTTCTACTTCTTCTACTGCTTTTGCAACATTTAATTTAATTTGTGTTGCCAGTAGACGTGTATACAATTTAAAATGCATTTAAATGCACGTGACATTTGAGAAGCTATACGCTGTGGACGGTTCTTAAAGCTCCCCCTGTTTATGTTTTTTTTCTTTGACTTAAAAAACGAAGCTTATACTTGTCGTATTGGACAATGAAATCATGCTGAAACAATAGTCAACTTCTTAAGAAGCATACATACATACGTACATATGTACATATATTCAGTGGAGAATTAAAAAAGAGTACAGAGTTGTAAGAGTAAGAGAGTATGGTGTGGATATGGATGGATGGCATTGTATTGTGTTATTTGATTCTCTCTAAAACACTTTCGCAACTTTTCATGCATGCCAGGATTAAGTACCCTGCCTAGCTGCCACAGCAAACACATCACTGACTTCACTGGCTGTTGTAGGGCTCGCTGTAAAGTTGTTGTATTTGTAAGCAACCCTTGTAAGCGCTTCTTTTTTCAGTCAGTCTTTATAGATTTTCTTTACAAATTTGTTCCCCATGTATGCCGTTTCTCATCTCTATTCAGCCATGGATTCTATACTTCACTTAGCCTTTATTTATGGCAGAGTAAAGAGGTTTCAATAGGTGTGTTTGTTTGTATGTTTTTTTTTGTTTGTTTGGTAGGTAGGAGTTAAATGGAAACGTGATTTTTTCAAAATTGTTTCTTTCTTAAGCATTCTTTTTTGCCATTGTTATTGTAACTTTTTCTTGAAAGTCTATAAAAATAAAACATTATTTTTGTTTTCTTCACTCGTTCTCTTAAACAAACCATGACATTATTTGTCAAGTATCAGGGTAATAAAAATAAAATTGACTTCATAACAGAAAAAATGAAGAAAAAAAAGAAAAATACTTCTTGTTTTTTGTACATATTTTGTCTTGTGATTCTTTTGTTTGCGTAACAAATAAATCCGTTTTAAATCAATTAAACTTTTTTTGTCTCTACCGTAAAGATTTATGTTTAATGATAAGCAAGAAACACAAGAAAAAAACAAAAAAGTATTAAAGTTTTAATTATTTTTTGCCTTAAATAGTGACACATGTCAATATTTATTCAAACAGATAGACAATCTATAAATAGAGACAAAAATAAAAAAATAATTAAAAAAAATATTTAAAATTTTTTTTATAAATTTTTAAATACTTAAGCGGCGTTTGACATTGATCATGAACGGCATGCTTGAAGGCAAAAGTAATGGTCAATCTTAAGAGGCAAGAAAGAAAAAAAAATATAATTTGAATACAACTCTATGCTTTCTTTAAACAAAAAAATAATGTGAAAGTTCAAAGGTTAATTTAAAAAAAAATATTTAATTTTAGAATACGAAATTGATTTTAAAATTACGAAATATTGATAATTTTTATTACAAATACAGAATAAACACTAAAGAAAACAACAAAGAAATTACGAAAACAATGAATAACGATAACAAAGCAACATAAAAATTACGTGATCAAAAAATCCATTAACAAAACTGTATAGAAAGAACAATGATAGATAGACAAGAAATTAAAATAACAATAACAACTCAACAGTAAAGTTCTAGAAGTTGCCAAACCAGGAAGAAAAACAGGTATAAATACATCGACAAGCAACGTTGTCAGTGAGTTGCTATAAAATACGGTCGTATATACAGTTTAAAATTTCAACATGCCAACGTTTGATCTTTGTAGTAAATGGAAAGTCAGACTTTTAAGTGCAATCAGTGCATACATTCATAATTGGCCATTACAACCCTTCAGTCAGGATTACGGCCTAGCTTCTCACACTAATCATGTTGTGTGCCTTAATTTTATACATGAATGGCGGGACCTACAGTTTAACGTCGACTCCGAACGACAGATTTTGAGAAACTTTTAAATGGCAGGTTTTATTTACTCTCAGAGTTTTTGCCAGAAATCTGCTGAGAGGAAGTCGCCGAAGAAATATTTTTTTTTTTCATATTTCGTTTTGATGTCTAGCCTGGGGCTCGAACCCGGGCTTTACGTCTAATAAGCGAACACACTACCTACTAGACCACGTCGACTACAAGTTGTGCAAGTTGTCCAATCAGTGGCTTAATTAATTAGTCATTACAACTCTTTCGGCAGGAATACGATGCAGCTTCTCACCCCCGCCAAGTTGTGTGTTTCAATTTTCTCTACGAGTGGGGGAGGGAGCTACTATCTGACAGATTTTTTAAGAAGCTTTTCATGGCAATTTTACTTACTCTCAGACAGAGTTTGTGACTGAAAACTGCAAATCTCTGAATATTTTATCATACTTTGTTTTGTTCGAAATGTCTGGCACACATCTAGTACAACACACTGCTAACGAGACTACAGTGACTTCAATCAGTGACATATATCTCAAAACATTACAGAGTGACACAACCTTTTTCCTTAAATAATTAATTTTGGTTCGAATGCTGGACATGGGAGTGTGTAAATTAGGCTCTCGTTATGCAAGGCCGCTAGCAACTACAGTGAGTTCATGATACATTTTTATCTGCACAGAATTTGGCATTTAAGCGATATCAACTAACATAATACCTTCTAAGCTAACTCCTAAAGTTGTTGAATTAAGCATATTAAGTAGAGAAAATGTGTGTGAAGATAGATTTTAAAATCTATCTCTCCATGTTGGCTAATGTTATTAACAGAACTAACAGAGCTCTGTTATGTTGCTCACAGAACTCTGTTAAAAAATTAATTTAAGGTTGGGAAAGAAAAACGGGGAAAATTAATTAAATTCCCGGGTAAAATAAAAAAAAAAAGCAAAAGTTCATAAAATAAGTCCTATAGTTAATCACTGTTACAAAATATTGCGAAATAAGAACTACAATTAACAAAAAATCATACATTTCCGAAAGGTATTGTAATCCGATAGAAAAATCAATAGTGTGGGAAAACAGGACAACATGGGGGGACAATGAATGTTGTTTTTAAAGCATTGTACGTCCCTTTAACTAATCGAATCGCCAGAACATTTAATAGATCGTGTTTTCATAGATTTTGAAATTTTCCCAGATTTCAGATTTTAAAATCCACTGTAAGTCCTTTTGTCCCTCACACCACTTTTTGGTGTCCCTCATACCGCGTCCCTCACACCACTTTTTGGTGTCCCTCACACCACGTCCCTCATTCCACGTCCCTCACACCACTTATTGGTGTCCCTCACACCACGTGGCTTACACCACGTGTCCCTCACACCACTTTTTGGTGTCCCTCACACCTTGTGCCCCTCACATCACGTCGCTCATACCATCACTCATACCGTCCCTCACACCGTCCCTCACACCGTCCCACACACCGTCTTTCACACCGTCCCTCACACCGTCCTTCACACTGTCCCTCACACCGTCCCTCACACCATCCCTCACACCGTCCCTCATACCATCCCTCACACCATCCCTCACACTGTTACAGGGAAGTGATTTGGCATTTGAATTCTTTCATTTACAAATTAAGTTTTCTGGTTTTATTTCTGTTTTTAACATGTGCTAACACCAAATGAACTAAACAGAAATAATTAAAATTTTAATAAATTATTATTTTATTATTATTTTTCTGAAATCATTCACAGCCAGCCACAAACAATTGAAAAATTCAATGACACCCCAAAACCGCATGATTAGAAAATTATTCACTCGTGCGAGGGTGAATGGCGGGGTGTGTTGACTATTGGAAATTGTTGTCAACCACTAAAATTAATTTTTTAAAAGTGACAAAAATATGGTTTTTACAACACAATTGGGGAGTAGGCCCTCTTTCGCTTAAAGCACACAAAGTAAGAGGGGAGGGGGAAAAAGTGTTGCCTAGTTTTACAAAAGCACTGGCACTTGATTTGAAAAACAAATTTACTAAAGCCTAAACCTTTTGAAACGTGTGTCGTTAATGAGTTTAAAATTTATCTTTCCAGAGGTTAGGGGAGAGTAATTATGTCAACTTCTGGACTTAACGAGTTATAGTTTATTTGAATGCTGTATGGTTCTTGTAGCTAGCTTGAATACTTAAGCTTGGGTTATTAGTAGAGTGTGTCAAATACCTTTATTTTTTTCGTTTTCGTTTCTTTAATTATTTTTTTCTTTTCTTTTTTATTTCCTATTCCTTATTAACACTTTTTAGCCAATATATTGGTTTTGTTGACGAGCTTATTTGTGAAAATTATTCAAAAAATTTTTGTTTGTTTGCTTTTTTATTTAATTTTTTATCTCAATTAGTTATTGTGTATCGAGTTTTGTTTGGGATTTTTGCGTCATTTATTGAATGATTTTTTTTCTTTTCTTCTAGACATGAGTTGATCAAATAAAAATAGATTGATTTTCAGAGATGTGTGTTGGTTTTTTTGTTAAAAGAAACCGGCTTCTTTCGTAATAGTATATAGAACACAGCTAGAAAAGAGATTGGAATATGTGAATTTGAAAAGATTTGATAAGAAAATATACAAAAAATGAGCAATTTTTGGTTTGATATGAGATGTTGAAATAGTTCTGTGTTTTATTTTAGGTTTATAAATCAAGCAGGTGTCTGGTAGACCTTTACGAGTGTATGGCTCAGGTGACAGGGTTATCTGTTATCTCATGATGCCTGGTATTAATATTATCCCGATTATGTTTCGGTTTTGCATTTCACTTTTAACTAAAGCAATCCAATCAGATTTGGTTTGGATTACCATTTGTCTTTTGTTTTTTTTTAACATTAAAACAAAGAATTAATCAGCCAAACATTGTAATGTCGTTTGTCATTTAAGGTCACAACTCAACACAGGTCAATCACATGAGTTGGTTTGCATTTTATATTAACCCAAGTCCATAATGCATACCAGTATGTATATAAAAATCAATTGAGGTTTTTAATTTTTCCAAAATAGAAATAATGATTACCAATGAAGTCTATTTTCGACTAAATATTGGCAGAGAGACAAAAATAAATAAATGCAGCAACAAAATGAAAACAAAAATAACACTGTGGTGCAAATGTTGCGAATCATCATTAGTAATGGATTGCTTTTAATTATACATATTAAATAACCAGCAAGTGATGACAAGTTCGAGATCAAGCACAATTTTAGTAAAAGAAACTAGGTGCATTTGTTATTAAAAGGTTTGTGAACTGACTAAGTTAGTATTGAGTGTATACCGTACAGATATTTGGTTTCTTTCTAATAACTAGGCGAGCATAGAGGGCTTGCGAATACAATAATACTGCTTAGTCAAGTAAGTCTAGATATTCTGAATGAGATGATGAGGTATTCTACATTGATTTCGAACTTGTTTTCTATAAATTTATATTGGGGAGGTCTGTAATCTAACTACGGATGAGATGGCAGTGGTAAATGTTCCAGAATACTTTATGTCAGTCAGTCCGCTATGGGCCAGTCAATTAGTGATCTGTTTGTAACGCCCTGAGATAGGCTTCATTTATCTAGCTTGGGTGAATGATAAGAAAAATCTGCATGTGCGCTTGCATGCTTATTGTAGTCGCCGTAGTCTAGTAGGTAGTGTGTTCGCTTATTAGACGTAAAGCCGGCATTCGAGCCCCAGGCCAGACATCAAAACGAAATATGAAAAAAAAATATTTCTTCGGCGACTTCCTCTCAGCAGATTTCTGGCAAAAACTCTGAGAGTAAATAAAATTGACGTGAAAAAGTTTCTCAAAAAATCTGTCGTTCGGAGTCGACGTTAAACTGTAGGACCCACCACTCAAGTATAAAATTAAAGCACACAACTTAAGTGATGTGAGAAGCTAGGCCGTAATCCTGATTGAAGGGTTGTAATGGTCAAGTATGTTTGTATAGAGGGGCTTAAGAATACAATAATACTGCTTAGTCAAGTAAGCCTAGATATTCTGAAAGAGATGATGAGATATTCCACATTGATTTCAAACTTTGTTTTCGAGGAATGCATATTGGGGGGAGGTCTGTAATCTGACTATAGATGAGATAGCAGCGGTAAATGCTCCAGAATACTTTATACAGTCATGGACCAGTCAGTTGAAGATGTGTTTGTAACACCATGAGAAGAGGAGACTTTTCGATGAAACTGCCATGAATGGTAACGAAAACCTACATGTACTATTGCATGCTTATTGTGATTTTCTTCGATCTTTTATGATCAGGAACAGACAGAAATCTATTGCAGAACTCTTGCTTGGTTTTGCTTGTGTAGCACAGTGTAATAGTAAATAATACACAAAGATGATGATGATGATGTTGACTGACCGCATTGAATACCACAATAAAAAATAAAAAACAAAATAGAAATAATGTTGTCTGTCTGTCTGTCTCTGTGTACAACTAAATTTAGTTTCAAATGTTTATTGCCAATTTATAGCCATCACTGGCACGGTAAAAGAGTAGAGAGTTGTGGAGTTTTAGCAACAGTTGGCTTCTGTAGTAGCCAGCCAATACCAGGCAACAGAGAGATTTACAAAAATTTTAATCAAAAACGTAAAATGTTTTAACCCAACTATTGCGGTCGATTATTTTCGGATTATTAATTTAAATTTCTTTGAATAATTTTTTCTTTTTTCTATTTGGAATGAATGAAAAGAAAAAGAAAATAAAAATTAATTTCCATGTGAATAAAAAAGCAATACACACCACCAATCCAAGCCATTAAGCCTATAGTTTTAACAACTTTACAAGGCATTTCAATTAAAAAAAAACAAAAATTTTATAATTCAAGAAATTTTGCAACAATTTGTTGTAATTGTTGTGTTGTTGGTGTTATTATTAGTTATTATAACATAGCATAACAAATTAAAACAATAAACAGCAATAAATCATATTAAAAAAACGAAAGAAAAGAAAAAGCAAACAAAGTGTGAATGACTGCATAATCGTTGGTAGTAATCGCATGAAATTATAACACATTCATTACTCCCATCTATGGATCTGTTGTTTACTCTGTGTTTGGTCAGCCTGCTTTTGCTACTGCTGTTGCCACTCGTTGCTACAGCAGACGTCTTTCTTCTTTTTGTTTTTCTTTCAAAACCCGCGTTTAAAGTGGTTGTATCATCATCTTTAAGGCTCTTTATTATTATTTAAGCTGGCCATTTTAGGCCAAAAACAACAACAACAACAACAAAAAGCATATTACAAAAATATTATGACCAGTTTTTGTAAGAAGTGTGTGTTGTATGTGTGTTGTTTGCTTCTTGTTCTCATTACAATTATTTGTTTTTTTGGCATAATTTTGTTGGTGCCTTTTGCTGGTTTCTTTACAAAATTTTGTTGGCTCGCGTGCCACATGCAAACTGTTGTTTGTATTTCAAAAACAAAAAAAAAAATTTTTAAAAAAGAACAGAAAACAAGTGGCAAGTGAGTAAATTATATGAAAACGACTGGAAAATACTCTGCTTTCATTTATAATTAAGAAAATCCTGTGTTTAGAACTCTTAAATCCGCCAATTTGTGTTGGTATTACAAGAATTATACATGTTGGCCAAAATTTTCATTTAAAATTAGCTAAACTGTAGCACAGTGTACTTTAGAAGTGGTGTTGTTAAGTAACATAAGGCTTAGGCTACCAAAGCTCAGTAAAAATTGGATTGATCGTATGATTTTGAATAAAATCCAGTGCAGGATCATATCGTGTCTAGTCTCCATATGACGTTCTAGCAACCTCCAGCACGAAGAACTCCCAGAACGCCATGAGGCGAGAAATAGTTTATGGAGTGAGCTGCTTCAAGACCAATGCTTGTAAACTATTCAGCTCAGAGAACAGCTTTGTATTGAAACCCTAAAAAACGTGTATCTTTTCACGAAAGGTCTCCTATGATAGGATGTCTAGAACATATAAAACCGAAAGCATTTTCGCCATGCGCTTATTCCGCCTACAGCGCTATCCATAGGGGTCAAAAATTAAGAAGTAAAGTGCTTTTCCGGTCTTGTAATGTGGACAAACCGGACATCACTGTTGCCTGTATTATGGAGAAACATTCTTACTAAGATGCAATTGATTGCTACATAGGCGTCTAGGTCCTTGATAGACAATGCCCCAACTATCACTAGGCGAAGCAGAAAAAAGTTGCCGTGACCTGATCCTCATTTCAGTAGTCCTTTAAGGCATTTTACTGAAGAATTAATGAATATTCTGCCAATTATTGAAAAAAACGGAACTCCTGCCACCACTATAGTAGGGTAAGCTAAAAGTCATTGCCTTTGCTAAGAGCTTTTTTTGCCTCTATTTTGTGGAAGCTACTGCTGCAAATTGATCTAAATTTACTTTTTTCCCATTTTTTTGTGCCACAAACTGCTGTAGCACCATTAGCAACAATAAATAAGAATAGTATGCACCATTTCTATTACCACACCACACCACAACAGCAACAGCAATAGCAACAATTGCAAATAAACTTTGTGTTGCAACATAACAAAAAAAAAAGCGAAAGAGAAAAACACTCCAAATTGTTACAATATGAGTATCATACATATTTGACTACACAAAATAAATAAATAACTAAAGGAGAACTGAAGGCATGAGTGAATGAACGATGAATGTAGGCATGAACAAAAAAATATTGCCATTGCAAAATGCTAAAAAGTGTGCCAAATTCTCAGTCTATATTTTTGTTTTTAGTTTTTCTATTATTTAATGATACTCCCAACAGTAAATTTAAAAATGAAAAATTAAAGTAATAGACCAACTAAACTAAACTAGGAAAACTATTTCCTTTTTTTTAATCTTAGTCGACTACAAGATACCCTGCTTAAAAAATTAGTTTCTTACTAGTATATAATAACTGAAATGCTCTCATTGAAATTGTCTGTCTTAATAATTTTTATTTATATTAATAAAGTACTTACTTACTCACTTAGGTGATCATTACAATTCCTTAGTCAATATCAAAACCTAGCTTCTTACTCAGCACCCATGTTGTATGTGTTAATTTTATACATGTGAGTGGCGGAACCTACAGTTTAAATTCGATTCCGAACTACAGATTTTTGAGAAACTTTTCATTACAATTTTATTTTGCTCTCGAAGTTTTTATTAGAAGACTGCTGAGAGGGAGAGAAAGTATTTCAAATTTCGTTTTGCTCAACATGTCTGAGTTGGGGTTTGAACCACAGGCTCGCGTCTAATAAGCCAAAACACCAGACTACGGCGACTTCTTCGATTCAGCCTAAGGATATTGTGGAAGAAAGCAGAAAGTTTTCTACAATTAGAATCCTTCAGTCAGGATTACGGCCTAGCTTCTCACACCACTCATGTTGTGTTCCTTAATTTTATACTTGAGCGGCGGGACCTACAGTTTAACGTCGACTCCGAACGACAGTTTTTTTGAGAAACTTTTTCATGGCAGGTTTATTTACTCTCAGAGTTCTTGCTAGAGATCTACTGCTTCATATTACGTTTTGATATCTGGCCTTAGGCTCGAACCCGGGCTTTACGTCTAATAAGCGAACACACTACCTAGTAGACTACGGCGTCTACCACCCATTCTATTGCAAAATTTATATGAGGAGGGTTATATTTGGTAAAAACCGTACGATCAGAATTCAATCCTATAGGAACGAAACTAATCCTAAGCATGATTAGGTAAAATACCAACGGGGTATGGCCCCTTTAGACAAAAGATTCGCAGATGAAATTGAGATATGTGAATGAGCAGAGGAAACATTGGATAATTTTTTATGCCGCTGCTCTTGCCTATAGATACGTAAGCAAAGATGGATAGGTAGTGGATTTGTTGAGGAACTGGTAGATCTGAATACACACTTTAACAAGGATCAACTGGTTATGGAAATATATTCTGAGGAATGGCTTATCTATGGGTGCCATAATGACTAATTGTTGTTTTTCTCGTACCTTTCCTTCTCTATCTTTTCTTCTTCTAATCTTTTTCCCCAATTTCCTTAATCTTCATAAAAGCTCACAATGGGCGTCTGGGAGAAGGCGTGGAATCTTTCAACCTAACCTTCTAAGTAGATTAGGATAAATAAAGGTGGCTGTAGATAAAATGTTCCATTTTCAAAACTTTGCACAGAATTTCTCCGCCACTTATGGTGTAGGCTGTAGAGTGAATAAATATTTCTGTTGAAAATCTATTCGCTGTTGAAAATGTTAAAAAAAAATAATCAGCACTTAAACAGCGAAGGTTATAAAAACATCACCCTTAATTAGATTTAAAATCTAATCATTTTTCTATATTCAATAGTGATAATGCAGTGTAATGGAATTGATTGTTAAATTTTCTTTTATTATTTACTTTAAAAAAAGGTACAATTGTTTTTTCAATATTAACTTTTGCCCTTCACTGTTTTGTGTTTACAAATTGCCCAACTATTAGCAAATTAGTACAAAATACTACAAAATATAACGAAACAACATTTAAAATAAAAGAAAACTTTTTTAAAAATTGAACACATCCGCTAAGAGAAACTCCATGATATCCGGCTTTCGCAGTCAGATAATTACGTACCTACCTGACCAACCACTTTCGAAAACATATGGAAAAAGCGCTTGAAAATTAAGCGTTATTTCTATAACATTAGATAACGTATGTATGTACATGGCAAGAAATGTTTATTTTAAAGCATAAGAATATTTTCTTTGTATTTTTTTAATCATAATTTAATACGAGAATATGCTTATGACACGCGTTAGTCATGTTAGTACTTGTCCACCTTTGCGTTGTTGTGTTGGCCTTTTAAGGAAGTTGTTCTTGTTATTTCACTCTTAAATGTCAAAACAGCTCTATTTTCCTGTTTTCTAACGACGATTTCAGTTTCGTTTTTCGTTTTCATTTCCATCATCATATTTTAGCATATTTTATGCGCATAAACGACGACAATACATTGCGTATGTGCAATGTGTATGAACTTTTATGCATAAATTTATGCATTCATGGCAGTTTTTCCTTTTTTTCCTTTCTACTGATAAATTGAGTCTTAAAAATGCTTACATATGTATATGTAGGTATGTATGTATGTAGCATGTGTGAGAAATGTTATGAAATGCGCTTATTTTGCCATTTTGTAACAAAAATTCCAAATTTGCAAGTCAAATTTAAAAGCAAAACAAACGATTTTTTTTATCGTGTTTTTTATAGAGAAAAAATGAAAAAAAAAAATATTTTGTTTTGAAAAATATTTTCGCATTAAACTCGCATTTTACTTTGAATATTTTACAATAATAATGATATCGAGATACCATATATTCGATTTTTAAAGTTCAATATGTGAAATATTTCTTGTATAAAAGGTTTCCATAGAGAGACAATCAAAATAAAATAAAAATAAAAACATTTTTTTTTAAAACAACAGGGAATAGAATTGTTTTTATCTTTCCTAATAATTAATAATTAAAATGAAAATAATAAAGAAAGGTAGTAAAAAGAATATTGTTATGAATAAAAGACTGACATTTGTATTTTGTAATCTCTTGAGAGCAACAACTGGCATTTGCTAAGAATACATTTTTAAAACAATATATGTTTTTTTTGTTTTTGTTTACTAATTAATCAATTAATTATTACTTTAAGTTATTAATTTAAAATGTTTTGTTTTCTTTTTCCAGGTAAGTTCTCTTTGCTTTTCAATTCTACCAAAAAAATTTTGTCGTAAGTATGAACACATATTTGATAATGAATTTAAAATTTGAAACTTTGAAAATCTGCCCATAAAACAAATGTTTATGTTAAGTGTAACGTAGGAAAAAATTATTTAAGTTCACTGTCATACATACATAATCGGTCATTACAACCCGTTAGTCAGGATTACGACCTAGTTTCTCACTGTCATAAACTCAAGCAAATCAAGACTACATCATATCATATGGCTCCACGTAATAACAGCTTAAGTCGAAAATGATATTATCGAGAAATCATAATTGCTAATTTTAAAGGGTGTTGTTTTTATAGAGGTATAGAACTTTAAGTTGGCATTACTTTTCAAGATGGCGGCCGATTTAACAGCTGTCAAGTGATTTATTCTCAGTTTGGTTTGGCAATTCATCATGAATAGACTCATGCCAGAACAACGCTTGCAAATAGTGCAATTTTATTTCGAAAATAATGGTTCTGTGCGGAAAACGTATCGCGCACTACGTCCATTTTATCGTTGACAAAATCGTCCATCAGAGCAGTTAATTCGATTAACCATGGAACGTTTTCGCACCACGTTCACTCTTATTGATAACTCGCATCCCCAGAGACGCTGTACGGTGCGTACAGAAGAAGCTATTGCTGCTGTAGAGCGTAGCATTGAGGAAGACCCGAATGAGTCCATCCGCCATCGAGCACAGGAATTGTATCTGTATAGAGCCATGATTACTAACTTTTTCATTCCTGAATTGAATAACCATGATGTCCAGGAGTTTCAACAAGACGGCGCAACATGTCACACAGCTCGTCCCACAATAGATTTATTGAAAGACACGTTTGGTGACCGCCTAATTTCACGTTTTGGACCTGTGAATTGGCCTCCAAGATCTTGTGATTTAACACCGCTAGACTACTTTCTGTGGGGCTATGTAAAGTCATTATTCTATGCGGTAAAGCCACAAACGCTTGACCATTTGGAAGACAACATTCGCATATGCCAGAAATCATATTTAAAATGTAATGCCACAAGATTATCTTTCGGATAAATAAAATTCATGTCAATCGTTGTTTTATTGCAACTAAAAGTTCTATGCCTCTATAAAAAACACCCTTTACAAAAAAAAAAAAAAAAAAAAAAAAAAAAAAAAAAAAAAAAAATTGTTAGAGAAATGGGGATTTCATGTCAATGTGAAGTTTTATCAGTAGACTAGCATGTATAACTCAAATTGACTCAAATCGACTCAGGCTGTTATTGCTTCGGATCACAGATATACATATGTATGTATTTATAGGTCTATGAATACCATGTAGTGGCTCTGAGGCGAAACGAAATATGAACAAATATTTCTTATGCGGTTGCTTCTCAGCAGATTTCTGTCAAAAACTCTGAGAGTAGAAAATAAAATTGCCATGAAAAAGTTCCTCAAAAAATTTGCCGATCGGAGTCGACTTTAAACTGTAAGTCGAGCCACTCACGTATAAAATTAACACACACAACATAAGTAGTGTGAGAAGCTAGGCCGTAATCCTCACTGAATGGTTGTAATAACTAATTATATATGTATGTGAGGGAAGAAGTGTGAAGGAAGCTCTTTAATAATTCAACTGTCAACTGGAACAAATTAACGCACCTAACATGGCTGGCATTAGAAGCTAGTCCGGGCTAAAGGGTTGTAACGGTCAGTAATTACTTTTGAAGCAATTTCAAATAATCGAATGAATGTCACAGCAAACGGCTTCTTCACAGTTTTGCTACAGAAGCTTTAGTGAGAAAAAGAAGGTTGTTTTTAAATGAGCGAAAATGGAGGTTTGTGGGAGGGGGCTTCCCTGTTCTCTCCTTAAAACAATATTTTTCGCAAAATTTGCAGTATTTAGAGGCGGCCGTCTTTACATAAACGAAGAAGCTATGAAAAGTTACGACATTTTTGTTTACAGAAATTGTAGAAAAATTGTTTTTAGGATCTTAGGAAAACACGTGTTTTCTTTTACAGTTTTGTAGTACATAATTTTTATTAGGAACGAAGGCATGGACTGAATGTCGGCCTTAAAACGAGAAAATCGTTTGCAAACGAACTTATTTACATAGTAAGGGTGGCAATAGAGGCATATGTATTATTTAATTGAACCTTTTTGCTTAGTTTCCAGTTGAAAAATCAATTATTTTTGAGATAATACAGTTAATGCTGAGCCAGATATTACTTTATTAAAAGAAATTCTTAAGCATACAAAAAATGCCAATGTTTGGTAAAGGAGAAGTCTTTATTAGCATGAATCCAAGAATAGAAATTTTCTTTGCCTTTCAAAATAAATTTTAAAACAAATAAAAATAAACGATTGTTAATAAATTTGTTCAAATTAATCATTAACAAATAAGACCCTCAAGTAATAACACCAACAAATAAATTTTGAAAACAAAGAAAAACAACAACAAAAAGTTGTTTTTATCAGCTCAAGAGATTTTTAATCATCGCTTAGGGAATACCACAGCCGCATAATAAAAATTATTCCAACGAGCAAAAAAGTAAAAAACAAACTAAAATTTTTAACAAAATCATCGCCACAGAAGTTTAAAAGTTTAAAATCTGAAGAAACAATAGCAGTGTGATATTCACATACCAACACTCACACACACACACACTGTAACACCTTAAGTTCAAGACAAAAAGCGAAGAAAAGAAAAACCTTCAGTCACAAGAGTCAACTGTTTAGCATTGCAAATGAATGAATGAATTACAGTCACAATGATTGTATGACTGACTGTATGGGGTGTACGTCTTCAGTCTTTTAAAGAGGAGGGAGTTTATTTTTCATTCTTAAGACGGGGGCATATTTTATTTTCTTTAAAATTGTTTTTCGTTTTTTTTTTTTTTGTGTTCTGTACTCTTATATACATATATGTATATCCCAAGGGAATAAAACAATTCAATTCCAATTCAATTCAATTCGTACTTCAACACCAGCCAGAACCAAACAAATGCTGTTTTCTCACATGTAACGACAATTCACTCCACTTCACCACACCACACCACATGCCAGTTTTCTCAGGCCATATTAACACTTGCGATAAATACGAGAACTTGTTGATATAAATCGTGCTTCCACTTCTTTTTTTTTCTCCATTTTTTACTCGATTGTCAAAAGATCCAAATCTGTTCAGAATTTCCTGAGGTAAGAAACAACAGAGAACAACACATACACACACATTACAACACACAAACTTACTTACATTTTTGGCGGCGTTGGTAATTATTGTATTCAATATCTGGTATAACTTTTGGCTGGAGGAGAGTATGGAGAGAAATATACATAAAAAATAGAGTGAATAATTCTTGTTGTTGTTGTTGTTCACTCCTTCTCTTGTTCTTATTTAATACTCATGTACAAATCACACACAATCATTGTATAATTTATGCCTCCAAGTACTGCTGCCAAAAACAAAAACACATTATCAGGTGACGGAAATTTCACAATGAGACACTGATGATGTTGATATTAAAAAAAAGGAAATTCAGTCAGTCAGTCAGTCAGTCACTCGGTCGTTTGGTTGCTTGCTATTGCTGTTGTTACGAATATTTAAATAATTTTATTTGATGAATTTATTAACAGATACCCAGGTATTCATTCATTCATTCATTAATTATCTGCGATAGACAGCCACTTAAAGTGGCTTAAAGGCTAACGAATAGGGCAACCAAAAATATTGTGTCTGCAGCTGTATATGCTTAATTACGTTTTTTCCCCTTCATATTTGCTTTATTGAAACACTTTTTTTTAAAGAATTTTTGCGTTAAATTTTTAGAGCGTATTTTTGTATTTTGGTCTTTGGAGTTGTATTTACATTTTAAAAAAATATTCATCCTAAAATTTCTATGTAGTTATTGAATTTTTAGAGCATATTTTTGCATATTTCGTCTTTCGAGTTGTATTTACGTTTTCTTTCTTAAATTTTGTTGTAGTTATTTAATTTTTAGAGCATAGTTTGCATATTTTTTAATTTCGAATTATATTTACATTTTCAATACCTATTCTTTCTAAGTTTTGTTGTAGTTATTATATTTTTAGAGCATATTTTTGCATATTTCGTCTTTGGAGTTGCATTTACATTTTAAAAAAGTATTTTATCTAAAATATTTGTTGTAGTTATTAAATTTGTAGAGCATATTTTTGCATATTTGGTCTTTGGAATTATATTTACGTTTTAAATACGTATTATTTCTGAAAATTTTGTTGTAGTTATTAAATTTCTAGAGCATATTTTTGCATATTTGGTCTATGGAAGAATATTCTCGTTTTAAAATTCTATTCCTTTTAAAAATTTTGTTGTAGTCATTAACTTTTTAGAGCATATTTTTACATATTTCGACTTTGGCGACTTAATCATGTTAAAAATGTATTTTATTATTTTTTCTAATTGTTTTCATTTATTTGAACTATATTTTTCAAATATTTTGAGATTTTTTGGTTTTTTACCACATTTTCCTCTTATTTTAGAGCATATTTGTAATTTAATTTATTTTTAACTGCATATGTGAAATAAGACAAAACCTGTTTGGTTTGTTGGTTTAATTTTTTAATAACATTTTAGAGCATATGTCTCAGATCCCTATCAGGGAGCTTACATCACAATGCCCAATAAAGTTTCTGATTACCAGTCTCCCGTTTGTTTTACTAAGTCATAGCAGAGAACGGATTGTACTATGTACGTTCGATAAATATCCAAAGGCTTTTGCTTCAAAGCCACCCGATTTATTTCTCCGACTTCTCCGTTCTATCTATCGGACCCATTTGCCGAAGAGTCCATACGACTAACAGTATTAGGACCAACAATCATACCACTAATCGAATCAAGTTAAGAAGTATGAGATATGTTCAACAGCAGGTTTCGAAGCCATCTGTTTAACCACTTCAAGTTTATCCGTGTGATGAAGTCAGCTAAGTGTTCGGCGGCAAAACTTTTTGTTGGAATAAATATGCCCATATGAGTCGGTTTCTTAGACATTCTACAAAGGATATCATGCCATTATGACTGCTCTTTAACAAGATATTCAGAGTTGAGTTATCACATCGCGAATGGTAATCTGTTGGGCACTCAGTTGGTAAATGTAGGATTTCGTAATGGATAAACGCGTTGGTGCTCTGCTGAAATATATCGATCCCACTGGTATCTTGCAGCTGTTGCTGTATGAGATACCTCTTGATAATGTAATCAAGGGAAACGCCATTAATCAGACAATCATGTATACATACTTCATTGTTTATTACAACCATTTAGTTAGGATTACGAACTAGTTTCTCACACCACTTATGTGTGACTGTGTTAATTTTTATACATGAGTGGCGGGGCCCACAGTTTAAAATCGACGCCGAAAGACAGGCTCTTGAGAAACTTTTCATGGCAATTTTATTTGCTCTCAGAGTTTTTGCCAGAAATCTGCTGAGAGGAAGTCGCCGAAGAAATATTTTTTTTCTTTCATATTTCGTTTTAATGTCCGAATCCGGGCTTTAAGTCTAATAAGCCAACAAACTACCTACTCGACTACGGCGACTTCACGATCATTTAGGCAATCAGCCTGCTTAATATTACTTGACTTTCATTGTATGACATCTAACTCGGTAGAGTATTGCTATGAAACGTTGAAGAAACTAATGTTTGGTAATAACCCCCAGTTATTTCGGATTACATAAGCACCGCAGAGTACTGTTCAAGGGAAACGAAGTTGCGTGTGTATTGGCTAGGAATAGATCAGTCCAGAGTCCTATTATACATCACCGATTACTACCATTGTTGTTAATCTAATGAATCTGAATATTGAATGAAAACTGGAACGCTCAAAGACGGCGATCAGTCTGCAATTTGAGCTAATGTTACAAAAAAATTTGCTTTAAACCGATAAGGCAGTCAATTAATTCTGTTTATCTACAAATCTGAATGACATTTTAATTTTCCCGGCATATTTTAACATTCAAAACATTTTAAAGCTTGATAATAGTTTTAATAATTTTAATAATTTATTGTGTTGTGCTTTTGTTTTGTAACTCTGCATAAAAATGAATGAATTTATATTTATTTTTCACTCTTTACAAACAAAATCGTTATAGAGTACAAGAAGAAGGTATGATGGCTACATTTACTTACTGTCTCTTACAATTACTTACTTCATCCATCATTCACTACCCTACCAACCTCCCCCTCCCCTCTACCATTGCTATCAAATATTCCAGAAGAAGAAGTAGAAGTAAATCCCGAACAAAAATCAACAAAAATAATCTTCTTTGCAAACATGAGCTCCATGAGCTATTGTATAACGATTAAATGCTATTGTTGTTGTATGTGGAAAACAATAAAACCAACTGGCAACATGTAGCAGTAGAGAGTAAAGAAAAAATGAAGAGAAAATTACATCAACATCTTGTTTCTGTTTTCTTTACATCAGCTACAAGTGGAAAATTGCCTCTGGCGAATATATAATTTGAACATGTTCTTATTTAAAACGTAGGAAGCAAAGAGGACAGGAGAAGAGAAGTGGAGGAGAGGAGGAAATATTATCTTCCCTATGAATGAAATGAAATGAAAATAGAAATGTAAAGAGAAGAGTAAAAATAAAATGTAAACAAAATTGGAGGCCATTGTAACTTTGCGTGCAACAAACAAGACAACAATAAATAACTACCCAAACCCAATAACGTAACGTAAATATTGTATGCTGCAGCAGCAGCACATTAAAGTAAAGTGTACACGTAAACTACAGCCAGCGAAAAGCAGCTGCTTTAAAAACGCAAACAAACAAAACCCGGTAGACTTTAAGACGCTTTAACGCTTAACGCCCATATTGTAATGCTTGCAATGCTTGGCTGTTGGTTTGTCGTTGAAATGTTTACATTGACTTTGACGGATCCGTAACATGGTAAAGAAAACGTTCATTGTTGTTGTTGCTTTTGGTTTATCTACACACTCACTCACTCACTCACTTACCTTTAAGCAGTTGAAGTGTAACGAAATAATTTTTAGTTTTCCTTTTACGTTTTGCATCCCTTTTTTTCTTTTTTCTTCTTTGCTATTGCTTGCTTAACATACGATTAAACCAACAGCAGCAGCAGCAGCAGCTAAAAGTGCAATAAACTAACAAGTGTTTAGTGGAGGCGTAAACATGAGTACGCAATAGGTAGTGTGATTTTGTTGTTCTTTTTTGCCTTTGAATAGATTTTCTTAAGGTTCATATTTGGTTTACAACGATCTAAACTTGCTAGTCATAGGTTGATGAATGAATGAAAGATAATTCAACGCAAAGGCAAGTTCATAATCGTGCGTTTCCGGCTGGAGGCTAAAGGTTAAAAATAGTAACCGAAATTATTCCTTGAATCTTGTTCTGTTTTAAGATTTAACTCACCATAGCTAGCCCACTCTGTCATTTAATCTTAATAAGTAGGATCAAAAATATTGAGAATTTGAAAAATTTCTAAGGCTAGTAATATCAATTGCTTCGGACTACACTATACCCTGTTTGAAATGTGTCATGTAAAGCTTCACTTTGTTAGAAGGTGTTGTTGAAATCACAATATTCTAATAGAAGTTGTTTACTTTTAAAAATGAGTACAAATTCGAAACAAACATTTGTAATATTTGCGGAAAGGTCAAGATTAGAAGAAAAGGTAGACCTTGGACCTAGTCAAGGCAAGTACTATTTGTTGTAGAACTAGCTCATGGAAAATGCACTTAATGGAAAAGTTCTTCAGAGCGCTGCGTTACGCTAATGATCTTTACATAGCTACTTATTTCAGACATAAACCCAAATCGCTTTTGAAGAGCCTTAATACTGCTTTTGTGTAATTCTCTCTAGGAGGAGTAGAATCCTAATGAGTAGAATGACTTGGAAATATAATATCTAAGGAATCAATCCTCTAAACTCTTGCTTACTTAATTGTTCATTTGAACCACTTAGTCAAGACGACAACCTAGCTTATCACACCACTCATGTGTGTAATTTTATGCGTAAGTGGTAGGGCATACAGTGACAGATTTTAGAGAAACTTCTCATTGTCATCCTTAAATATTATCACCTGAGTTGTGAGAACCATTAAAATTAACAAAACAGCGCTAAATTAAAGGGTTATGAGAGCTATTTTAACCTGAAACATTTGTGTTCAAAGGTTTCAAACATGAAATAATCAAGTTATACAAACAAAAATTTAAAATTTATTCCGTTTAAAGTTATTTTAGTTGACAATATCATTTAAAAGTTAAAAAAAATTTATCAATTTAATGATCAACTAAATTTATGATGTGCTTTCAGTAATTTAGTGTGTCAACGAATTGCAATGACAATATATTTCACAAGCCAGTATCAGTATATCAGTCTGGTGATGTCCAATTACCATTTACTGTGTCGTAAATTTCGCATAAAAATGTTAAATTTAAAGCCTGAATTTATTTCAAATAAAACTATACTTTGGTTTAAAAAAATTGTTAATTATTTTTCTAAAAATTTATTGTGACAACTAACAGTTTTGCTCCAGTTTTTCCCTTTTTTTTCCTTACAAATTGAAAACAAAACATCTCTTTAGTAAAAAAAAAAAAAAAAAAAAAAAAAAAAAAAAACAAAAAGAAAAACAATTATTTCCGACCTATTTCTGCCTATATCTGCCATTATACCACAACACCACCATACCATATCGACATATTGTGTTGTACTTACACGTTCTCCGCTTTACAATAAAATTTAAACAAAACTACTCAGTTTACGAGTACGAGAATAGAAAAGAAATATTTTGAGCAAAATATACGAGTGAGATGTACTCATTTTCAAATAAATAATCAAAAATAAAAATGAATTTTATTTTCATTTCACATTTATTTCTTTATTTATTGTGTTGTTGTTGTTTTTATTTTCATTCTTTTTATTGTAAGTGATACAATAATAAACCACGAGGTCATCATGTGGCAAAATGTGCACACATCCAGAATTTCATTTCCCCCAAAAGTTCCGATTTTTTCCGTTTTTTGTTGTTTTTGTTAAAGGAAAACAAAATTGCTGGCACCACTACCACCAACTACTCGTTCATTCTTCATGCATGCGATTATTTATTTTTATATTGTTATTGTTGTTGCTGTTGTTTTTATTGCATTGATACAGGGTACACAAAATTTTGATGGTTTTTCTTTTACCCCCAAGGGTATTTAATTTCTGTGTTTTCTTTCATTCATTCATTCATTCGTCGGCATTTATATTGAATAACTAGTGCTGAATGAATGGTTGCATTCATATGTTTTCCTTCGTTTATATTTTCAGTAACCCACCAACACTATCATATAGAGGAGATATGAGAAGTCCAATTTGTTTATTCAGATGTTTGTAACACACTTCTTAAGACTAAGGGTATCAATTCAATTCCAAAATTAATGCTATTGCCACTCTTGTCACTGCTGTTTACTAACTTACTTACTTAATTGATCATTACAACCCTTCAGTCAGGATTAAAACCTAGTCTCTCACACCACCAATATGCTGTATGTGTTAATTTTATACGTGTGTGGCGGAACCTACAGTTTAAAAGTCGATTTCGAACGGCAGATTTTTGAGAAACTTTTCATGGCAATTTTATTTTACTTTCCGAGTTTTTTGCCAGAAATCTGCTGACATGATTCGTTTTGATGTCTGGCCTGGGGTTAGAACCGTGGCCTTACGTCTATTAAGCCAACACACTACCTACTAGTCTACAGTGACTTCAACTGAATAAAAATAATAGGACAGGCCAAGAAATTTCGCAATAAATGCTTGAAACGTTCACAACCCTGTTATGCTTTCAAAAAGTGTCGATGCAGGGCCGTCTACAATTGTTCACCTAGTTGGTGCACCTGCAATCATTTTAAAATACCATATGAAGACTTGGATTGCAGTCTCATCATCAGACTCGGAAGCAGTAAGGTAATCATTCGTTGATTCGAAAGCTAATGATTTATGAAACCTCTAGGAGCCTCTACGCCTATTTCTTTTCCTATAGGAATGATGACAACATACGTTTATTCTGAAGGAGCAGTGTTAACAAGGGGCAAGTCATGTTCCAATGGAACCCAATTAGAAATCTAGAGATGATTCCGAACGACAGCATGGCATACTTAAATGCTTAAAGTTAGCTTAGTCTAGCAAAGTATGCAATTAGTGCACAGTTTTGGCATCGTTTAGAGATTCTGAGCGGATTTTGTATGTGTTATTGTGTCTTGTAAGGGCTTATAAACAGTGGCAACCAAGTGTGTGGCCCATTTTAATGCGAATGTAGAATTCTTTATAAATTCATTGATACAAAATCTCAATTTCGGATCCGTTAACGTTCATTCGGAAGGTAGTAGGTTTGCTCAACAAAGTACAGACTAAACTAAAGATCACAATATACGGTACCATCTCTGTACGGTGTAACGATAACAATTACAACAATAAGATTCTGTTAACAGCCTTTAGTTTGTGACTATCGGAAAAATGATCCGAGAATACTAAAGAATGTTTTGATACTCTTTGAAAGTTTTTTTCGTGTCTCATCTCTTTAAAAATAAATTGTTTTGTAGGATGCTTTAATGGTCGTACTTGATCGCTTCCGAAATTTTCTATTTTTTGCATTTGTTGTTGTTTAATTTTTAATATTTCGTTTATTTGTAAACATTTCGGTTTCATTTACATTTTTATTTCTGTTAAAGACGAAAGTATTTTTAGAGGGGAAAAATTTACTTAAAGTTTTAAATGTTTGAGGCAGAGATTTAAAGGAGCAGAAACATTTTTCTTTGTGGGGTCATTAATTAAAGATTTTATACTTTTGAAACAGTTTTTGTGTTCTTGATCTGCGCTATTTTATGAAAAACTTTGTAAAATTCTGAAAAGTTCATCGTATTAGGGAATAAAATATTGGGAAATTACATAGATGCATGCACTCAATGCAATGACCCTCAAATGTCATAGCAGAGTATACTCCCAAACAAATCAATCAAATGTTAAATACGTACCTCTGGGTTCTTCTCTATAAAGTCATAACATAACGAGCTTACTTAGTTAAAAATCCTTTAGCCAGGATTCCAACCTAACTTGTCACACCACCCATGTGTGTGTGTGTTAATTTTATCCATGAATAGCAGGACATACAATTTAATGTCACCTCCGAATCACACTACCTATTAGCCTATGGTGACTTAGTATACGTTGTATTTATTACGTTTCGCTCCATAATTTGCCTGAAACTCTGAGGAAACGCTTGGACAAACATTTTGGAGGTCGTCCTTTTCTAAATCAATAATGTACTGCGAATGTGACTTGGCAGTTGCCTCAGAAGAACAGACTGCATTCATCTTCCTTGTGGTGCTCTCTAGTGGTATTACAAGAATTGTAATTGCCTTTGAGGAATTTCTTTTATCACATGTTAGGTTAGGTTAGAGGACGTGTACTTGTCAACTGTGACAAGTACAGTACCCGGAGGTCGAATTGACCCATTGTACAACGTCCTAGCTTCTCACACCACTCGTGTTGTGTGCGTTAATTTTATACATGAGTAGCGGGACCTACAGTTTTTAAAGTCGACTCCGAACGACAGATTTTTGAGAAGCTTTTCATGGCAATTTTTACTCTCAGAGTTTTTGCCAGAAATCTGCTGAGAGGAAGTCGCCGAAGAAATATTTACATATTTTCGTTTTGATGTCTGACCTGGGATTCGAACTCGGGCCTTTTGTCTAATAAGCCAACACACTAACTACTAGACCACGGCGGCTTCCATAATCAATTTATCACATGTTAATCAATTGTATTTGGGAATAATTTTATGACAGCATTGAACAACAATGCAATAATTTTTTTTTAAACCTGGAAGAATGTAATAAAAATTGGAATTAAAATTAAAATTAAAAAAAAAAACAAATTTCGTTTCCTTTTAATCACCTTAAATTGCCACAAATCTTTGCACATCATCTGCTTTCCCAGATATTTTCTACAAAATTTATTCGTACAACTGCTGCTAAAACCAAAAAAAAAAATAATAATAAAATACTCTTCAACAACAATTTGCCAAAATAAATCCATACACTTGGCTTGGGATAATACATAAAGAAAATGCATCTGTTGCTGCTGTTGTCTAACAAAAAAAATTTTTATTGGATTTGGGATGAGCACGTCTGGCTTAACATAAAAAACCATAAAATATTACTGCTGCTGCTGCTATTCCATCCTCCACCAGTCAAAGGAGAAATGGCAGCCAATGTAAATTGCAACAAAATTTAATGCAACTGGAATGACGAAAGAAAATTTTTAAAATTTCTCACGTAGTTCTCTCTCTCTCCCTCCCGAAGTGAAATTATTTTTTTAAAAATTGGTTTTTAGGAAAGAAAGGTAGAAATAGATACAAGAAGAGTAATAATTAGAAAATATATGATTAAAACCGACTAAAGCTGAGCCTATATCATCTGGATATATTGCTCTTGGACTGATCACTGATCTTTTCCGACCTACTTCCGCCTATATCTGCCATTATACCACAACACACCACACCATATCGACATGTTGTACTAACGCTCTCCCGTTTACAATAAAATTTAAAAAAAAACGACTCAGTTTATGAGAACAGAAGAGAAATTTAACCAAAATATGTGAGTGATATGTACACTGATTCTTGATCTACCCGTATACCATAGGATGTTTGTTCTATGAAAAGTGTATGTAGCCTTCAAAGTACACCATTTCACTTCTCTGACTCAGTTTCATTGCAAAGCTAGCTGACGGACATTTAAAGCTAAAATCTAAATCACTGTTTTTGCTCATCGTAGGGCATACAAAAATAAAACTGATGAATAATTTAAAGTCATCATAGACCGCAAACAACAATCCAATCACTTCGAGCTGCTAAAATATTTTATCTAAGAAAAGAAATATAAAATTCCAATTTATAATTTCATTTTAATTCTCTCTCTCTCTCGGTTTTATTTCCACCAACGCTTACATACCAGGCTATAAACATCCACTTTAACCACACCAGCAATAATAATTTTTATTGTACTTTTTTTTCTTTCATTTTTTTCTTTTCTTTTTTTTTATAAGAAATTTTATCATAATTCTGATACTGATTCAGATTCTGTTTCCAGTTCCGCTAATAAATCTGTAAATTACTCTGAGAATTATTTTATAAAGTTTGAACGCCTCTTTTTATGGTTCATCTTGCATTGACTCTATTTCGGTGATAAACAGTCATGGTCTTGCTCTCTCTCTCTCGTTCTGCTGATTCACAATGCTTAGGCAATTGTTTTATAAGAATTTTTTCTACTTCTTCATCTTTGCTTATACATATTTCACACGTTTTATGAGTAACGGATTGAGGCTGAATTTTGTTCTGAAGAAACTGAAAAAAATTTAAAAAAAAATGTGACTGCAATGATGACAAGTGTGGCGTTACATTATTTTCTACATCGCCTGTAAGAATTTTTCAAGTTTTTCTGTTTTTTTTTCTTTTCATAGGAATTCCATAAAACGAATGCTCTTTGTAATCAAAGCCTGGTTTCTGTTTCAGTTTGTATTTCAAACTCTTTTAAATTGTGACTTATGACCTCATGTGATAAGATTTTTTTTTTTGCAACCAGTAGTTGTAATAACCCAGCAAATGTTTTCCTTAAGTTTTTTTTTTTTTCAAATAAAATAAAGTTGTGGTATGTGTAAGCAAAGGCTTTTAAAAGAAAAACTGCATTTATTTTGTACAAAATTACAAACGAAGATATTGCATATTTACTACACATAGCGAGGGTTTGAGCGATAGAGTCAACCAAATCAAGGCTGTTTTCGAAAACTACATTAAAATGGTGTAAGTTCTAGAAGTGGAACATAACTTGCCCCTTGTTAACACTGCTCCTTCAGAATAAACGTATGTTGCCATCATTCCTTCCTATAGGAATAGAAATAGGCGTAGAGGCTCCTAGAGGTTTCATAAATCATTAGCTTTCGAATCAACGAATGATTACCTTACTGCATCCGCGTCTGATTATGAGACTGCAATCCATGTCTTCAGATAGTATTTTAAAGTGATTGCAGTAGCATCAACTAGCATTGTAGACGGCCCTGCTTCGACACTTTTTGAAAGCATAACGGGGTTGTGAACGTTTCAAGCATTTATTGCGAATTTTCTTGGCCTGCCCAATCATTTTTATTCAGTTTAAAATCGGTTGAAGTCACTGTAGACTAGTAGGTAGTGTACTGGATTATTAAACATGAGGCCACCGGTGCCACGGTGCTATCAGTATCGGGACATACAGTTTGAAGTCGATTCCGAACGACAAATTTTTGAGAAATTTTTCATGGCAATTTTTATTTAATTACAGAGTGCTACGGTGCCACCGGAGGCCTCAGGTTTAATAAGCCAGCACAATACCTACTAGACTACAGGTCAGACATCTCTAACAAAACGAAAACATTAAAAAAAATATTTCTCCGCCGACTTCCTCTCAGCAGATTTCTGGCAAAAACTCTGAGAACGAAAAAAAGTGCCATGTAAAGTTTCTCAAAAGTCTGTTGTTCTTAGTCGACTTTAAGCTGTAGGCCCCGCCACTCATAGATAAAATTAACATACACAACATAAGTGGTGTGAGAAGCTAGGTCGTAATCCTGACTGAAGGGTTATAATGACCAATTATGTACGTATGTATGTATGTTAACAGCATAAAACTAATTTTTTCTTGTACTCAACCTTAATAAATTGTTCATTAATTTGGCATTTTATAACAAGGCTGACCAATAAGTTACATTCATTTAAGCGGGTTCAATAAATTCAACTTAAAAAAGAAAATGTTCATCAAATCTATGAGAACCAAATGTGGTGGGAGATATTTTCTAATTTATAAACTCTTACCCCCTTTTGAATGCCCGAAATTAATTGAAAAAACCCCGTCTGCAATCATTTAACAATTAATGATCCATAAAAATTCATTTAACACATGGACTCATGTACACCTCTTGTACAGCCATGATGCAAGAAAGAAAGAAAAAAGAAGAAAGCAACCAAATTAATGAAATGGACAGCCAGAGGTGTAAATGACACCTTCGGCAAAACAGCATGAAGTGGTAACATAAGCTCTCTCTCTCTCTCTCTCTCTCTCTCTCTCTCATTCTCTTTTTTTATTTCTATTTTACTTGTACTGCTACATAGTAAACTTAAACGACCCTTAACCTCTGTAAAGAGAGGCTAAACAAGACTAATGCTTGTACTCTCTATTGTCTTTTTCTTTTTGGGGGGAAATCGAATAGAAAATATTGGATTTTTGTTATTAAGTATTTGGCTTTCAGGCGTTCAGATATGCTTAAGGAAAAGGGTGACCTCTTCACCCCTTTTACACGCAAGAGAAAATTTTATTCCATTTTATTCGATGACAAGACAGCTGTTGTGGTCCTTGTTTAATGGCCAGCAAATGCATGAATGTAGAGCTGATACGTGTGGCATGTGTTCATTACCTTTAGGACGGCCTGAATGTGTTTTTAATTTGTCACTTGTTCTCTCACTTTATTTTCCTTTTTTTTTTTGGAATTAAATTTTCTTCAACATATTTTTACTTTTACAGGAATGGGTGGGAGTTGACAATGCCATCACCTCCACCAAACTTTTCTTTAAAGAAGTGTGTCGTGTCGTGTGTCTTACAGGTTGTTGTCATTCATTCATTTATCCATTCAGCCAATGTGTCAATGTAATTGTCATTGAATTCAAATGCCATCAACAGATAATCGTATTTTACTCTTCTCTGCCTGTGTCCGTCCCCCTTTTAAGAAAATTAATTTTCCACCACCACACATGTTGGCTGTTTGTCTCCTGTAAACGTTGTAATGGAATTTGGCAATTGACAGGTAATTTCTTAAAGGAGGATTAATTTTTAAGTCAATAGGCTTGCCTTTGTGGGTGTCGTCTTTAACATTAACGGCCTATAAATTGTATTTAAGGTGGGAGGGTGGCAATAAATAAAAGAATTTACGTTTTTTTATTGCCCGTGGTAAAGCTATTTGTGACATTAAGAAGTTGAAGGAAAATACTGTAAATAAAACGCTTATGGTGTAGATTAAATAAGACAGCATACTGCAACTACAGAAAGCAGCAAAAGAAATTTATTCAGTGAAGATATTTTTTCAGAATGCCTACTCAGCTTAACTTTCTCAGAAGTCTTAGCAGTTTTGGCTATTTTTATAATCCGCATGTAATACAGCGGTATTGCAACGGATATCGGATATATACACCGACAATCTCGATCCTCTTTTTAAAAATTATTTCCCCAAAACCATTGTTTGTTTCCAATCGAATCGTCTAGATTTCAATGAAAGTTTATTCATAACAATGTTTAAAATTCTTTCATTTCCTTCAGTAAAAAAAATTCATTTATTTGTGTCAATAACTCTCTACCGATAACCATTGGCTGTAAAACCATAAACTTTACTCATATCATAAATCATAACGATTTGATTTTATTTTGGATTCCAGTCGCACTTCTTTAATCTTATCGCCTCGATAAATCTAATCTAAATCCGACCGCTGTAAAGCTAAAGCAAAAGAGATTAGCGGAACACAGAATTGCAACGTATAAAAAGCTCGACAGGCATAACAATCGATATCAGTTAGTGTTTGTACCTGTGAAAACAACACACAATGAAAGTTTTAATCGTTTGTGCTTTATTCTTGGTGGTGGCCAGTGCCAGTGCTGGTTCCTTGTCTAATATTGCCCAGAAATTGATACCCAGTTTTGCTACCGGCTACATTATTAAAGGTGAAGATGCCGCACCCCATGCAGCTCCTTATATTGTCTCCTTGAGCCGTACCAGCAAACCTTCACACATTTGCGGTGGCACTCTCATCAACAAGAACTGGGTATTGACTGCTGCTCATTGTATTAGTGATCCAGTGGGTATGGGTGTTATTGCTGGTCTCCATAAGCGCACTAACTATGATGCCAAGACCCAATCACGTGTTGTTGACTACGGCAAGGTCCATGAAAAATATACAGGCGGTGTAGGCCCCTATGATATTGCCATTTTGCATGTATCGGAACCTTTCGAAATCACCGAATGGGTACAACCTGCTGTTTTGCCTGCTCCTGAGGAAATCCATGATGGTGAAACTCATTTATATGGTTGGGGTCAACCTAAATCGTATGTCTTCTCTGCTGCCAACACTTTGCAAACGGTCACTACCCAAATAGTGGAATTCAACAAGTGCAAGGAAATTTTACCCGCTGATGCTCCCATCCATGAAACTAACGTTTGCTCCGACTCTTTGCAACAAAGTATCTCTGCCTGTAATGGTGATTCTGGCGGTCCTTTGGTTAAGGAATCTGAAAAGGGGCCCTCTGAACTGATTGGTGTTGTATCATGGGGTTACATCCCTTGCGGCTTGGCTCAAATGCCTTCCATTTACACCCGTGTATCTGCCTATATTGAATGGATTAATGATGCTCAAGCACAGTTTTTCAAGGCTTAAGGTGGACATTACTTCTGAAATGTCAATGTTGTTAACGATATTTGAAATAAATTTAAAGCAATATTAGAAAAAAATTTGAAGACTGTAATTTTTACTTACTAGTAGAAGGGGAATAATTTTTTCTGCTTTATGGGGGATTTTACGGTACGAAATCTGTCATCTTAGTTTTCCTTTGACATTTCAAATTTGTTTTATGAAACCGCCTTTAGGGTTTTCCAAAAAATAAATATCACTTACAAAGGAAACACTCTCTCTATTCCAAATATAGTTTATATACGTAGTTATGCTTTCACAGAACACGTAACTTAAAGGAATGCATTTATTTTTGAAATTTTAAAAAGTTGCAGAATTTATTCTAAATTTTATTTCTTTTCATTTCAGGTAAGTGCAGTTACAATAAATTTCTAAAGAAATTATATTTTCAATACAATGTTTCACAAGTACCATACAGAGACGAGCAATAATGCTTACAGGTTAGTGAATAATAAAAAATAATGCCATCAAAGTACTATTCAGTGTAGCGTTTATAACAATAAATTAAAGAAAAATAAATAAATGAATATAGCACAGGAATCCTGATGACTCAAGCCAGGACAATAGCTTATTTAGCTCATGCCTACTCCAAATTCAATTGATATTTGCTGGTTACGTTTGATACCTAAATTTTTTTAAAACTCTGGAGTAAAATAATAGACAATCAGAAACGCTTAAGGATGTTTTAATTAAAAAAAAATCAATTGAAAAAAACAAATAAATTTCAATTTGCCTTGTTAAAGTGCATACCAACACAATATTTTATTAAAAAAAATTAAAAAAGCCACAGGCAGCATGCAAGCTTTTGCAACTTATTGTGGCTTTTATTGTTATTGTATTAAAGTTTCAATTAAATTATTGAAATGAAAATGACAATTTTAATTTAAATTAAAAAATATTTAAATTAAAAAGTTTTCATTTCCAGAACAATAACATATTTTTTTATTAAAGCTTTAATATCAGTTTTTAAATTTAAATAATGCCACACACACACACCCACACACTTGTAAACGTTTCATAGATTTTTCAAACAAAAATAGGCATCGAAAGAGAGAGAAACGGAAAGAGCGACAAGTCAAAAGAGATTTTTCATTTTAAATTTTTTTTTTTTAAAGATTTTTATCTGTTACAGACGTTTGATGGAAATGTCATAGAAAAATAATAATAAAGTGAGACACTGACAGCCGACGACGACGTCATGTCTATGGAATATACACACACAGGGGCACTCAATCATCTACACATGGAATAACATTTAGTAGGCATGTAAATATACATGTGTGTGTAAGTGTATGGGTGTGAATAAGAAAAAAGAAATGTTTTGTTTTTATTTTCAATATCGTATGCAAGGCATTAAACAGTGTTGCCAATTTGGCTATTTTTAATTAAAAATTGTAATTTGCATACACAGTGAATAGGCTGTTCTTACTCATTTTTGTTGTCGCTTTCCTCGTAATACTCGTGTTAAGTGACAATATAAAGTGTCATGGAAAAATAAATTTACATTATTCATGCATGAAAAATAGGACTTTATTCAATTATCACACCGTTTTCTGAGCAAACTAGTTGACATTCATTAAGGCTATCTTAAGGAACTCTGATCGCTTTGATAAAGCAGCTATGGCCACTGATTTTCACAACATTGTAGTCAATTATCTCTAATCACTAAACATGCCATTTTTGTGTAGCTACGAATAAAATCGTATTATACAAGTGCTAGTGCTTCTGGGAAAAGAACAAAAAGTCAATGTTAGCTTGCGTGGCCAGTTTTCTGAATGTTGCCGCGGCAGTCAACGTGTTAACGTCGAATTCGAAATTTGATAAGCTTATAGCAGATGATTCCTGCCAAATTGTATCAAAACTACAGCAAAGTTTTTCTGGCCAACAGGTTACTAAAATAAAAACTAAAAATGGTAATCAATTCCCCAACTCTATAGAATAAAATCCAGGCAAAGCTGTCTCTAAGAATGAAAAAATATTAAAACTCACCGCCTTCTCCATCCAGGCTGTAATCTATATTTCTATTTTGAAGACCTTGAGCATTATCTATATCCGTAATTTACTTCCGCTAACTGTTACTCTAGTTCGAAAACAGAAAATAAGAAGAAAATATTTTTCGTTAATTTTATCGAAATGCATGGAATTTTTATTTGAAAAATATTTACAAGACAATGGCGACACTTTTCCACAACGTACACATTTATACTCTCATAGGACAATGATCTATAAACCGTTAATGCATAATGGTTGGTTGTGTGTGTTGAGAGGAAGAAAGACAAGAAATGTTAGGCTAGGCTCTTTAATTTTTGTTTTCTTGTTTCTTTTGTTGTTGTTGCTGCATTATGCAAATAATTACAGAGAATTCTCTTTAAATATTTACTTACACACTTTCTATCTCTTTCACTCTCTCACACATTGTTAGAATGCTCTTAGTACTCAGTCTTTGTTTTGTTTGTGTTTAAGTGGCAAAAGGGTAAAACTTGTCCTCATATATACACACATTGACAATGTTTATTGCATAGTTGTGCTCTTATCTGATTATGATGAAGTTATTATTTTTTTTTTGTTTTTGTTTGGATTCACTCTCCCATTTTACAGTGACATTGGAAACCTTTTTTCTTCCTTGTTATATTTTTTTCTTATATGTATTAAAAATTCAAAAGGTTAATTATGAGTCTAGATGTTGCCATAGTTGTTGTTTTTAATCCATTTTTTATCTTTCTGTTTGGATCTGCTGCAACTCTCTAAAACATAATTATGCACTTGAATTATTTCAAATTTATTTAAATTTATTCACAGCGAAAACAATTTGATTCCATTTTCCTCTTTTTTTTTTTTGTTTGTTTTGTTTTTTCCTTTTTTTTTTGTTCTTCATTTTATTTTTTTTACACTCATTTTTTTTTTTTTTTGTTTTTCCTTATTTACACAATATATTCTTTTGCATTCTATTTGTTTTTATTTTAATTTTTTTTTATAAACATTAAAATGCATTTAAAATAAAAAAAAACAAAGTAAAATCTCTTGCCTCTTACAGACACAGACAAACTCAGTCTAGGTTTCCATTGCAGCCCACCATTCAAAATGTCTGGCTCCAGCCAGTTAGCCCCTGCAACGCAACGTATGCGAAGAAAACCCATGTAAAAAAGGCTTTTAAAGTAAATGTTTGAGGGTTTACAATGAGACATATTTTTTTATATTTTTTATTTGTTTTCTTCCTAACATTTTATTTTGAAAAATATTTCCTTTTTCTGTATTATAAAATCGCAAATAAAATGACAAACAATTCATTATTAAACAGTGAAAAAAATGTATTGCAAAGGCTTGTATTACATTTTCAATACGTTCTATACGCTTCTATATATGCCCTACACATGGATTTTAGAAAATTTTTTTAATTTGTTTGATAAATAGTTCACAGATTTCTCTCCAATAAGCGAATCACCTGAATTGAATAAACTGTAGGCTAGTGGGTAGTGTGTTGGCTTATTAGGCGAAAGGCCGTAGATCACGCCCAGACATCTCAAACAAAACGTACCAAGAAATTTTTTTATTCGGCGATTTCTCTGGCAAAAGCTCTGAGAATAAATGAAATCTGATGTCCGAAGTCGACTTTAAATTGTAGGTCCCCACTTATGGTTAACACATACAACAAGGGTGCTGGAAGAAGCTAAGTCGTAATCCTGACTGAATGGTTGTAATGACAATAAAATTTCTTAAGTTTAACAGAACAAGACTAAGTACTGCTCTTATTGCAAATTAATACAGAATGAAATGCATGCCTGAGACATTCCTTCAACAACATTTGGAGTAGCAGTAGTCGTAAGGAATAAGAAAAAGGACTACACTTCCCGTGCAACTGTTCTACACTAAAGGCCTACACTTTCAAATACTTTTGAGTATTATTTCTGTCGCCGTCTCTTCTGTAAATTGTATTAAATCAAATTTGATTTAAATTTTTAAAGAATTTGAAAATTTTTCTTCATTTTAAGAAAAATCTTTTTGCTGCCTCTGTCTCTAGTGCTTTCTGCTAAACTTTTATCACACACACACAGTAAATAAATTTGCTTTTGAAGCGAATTTTCCCTTTTTAATGCAATTCATGCAGTGCAATGCAATGCCTTTTAATGAAGTAATAATTGTTATCTACCCCCCTCTCTCTCTCTATATCTATCTGTATGTATGTATGTATATGCCTGCCTGTTTCATTCAGTAATTTACTCTTCATAATTTTGCATAATTACTATTGAAGCAGACGTTTTCTACTCCTTTTTTTCATTTTTTTTTTTCATATTTTTATAAAAGAACTTAAAATCCTGATGCTTTTATTTCCACTTTCGAAACGAAATTTACTTCATTCCTTTAATTACGTTGTTGTTGCAGTTGTTGTTGTAATACAAAAACCAAAACACACACAAAACAAAAGCCCCAGAAAAGTATGTAAAAGTGAAATAAAGTGCCAACTTTGTTACCCGTCGTCGGAACCTATTCAGGAAAATAATTTCCAGTAACAAGTTGATGGGTTTTTGGCTTTCTTTCTCTCTTTTTTTCGTTTTTCCTTTTATTTTCTTTTATTATTAAAAAGAAGTAAAAAGTTCTTTTAATTGTGATTTTCATTTTTCCTTGTTATTTTTTTTTTTCTCTTATTTTCTTCTTTTGTTCTGTAGGCAGGCAATCCAACATTGCTTGTTGCAGTCTTAGAAAAGGAGCCAGTTTAATACTACACTGTTGCCAAAGGAAATTAAGAATTTTTTTCTTTTGTTTTGTTTGAATATAAAAATCTTGAAAAAGCAAACTGATATTTGTCCTACCAAGGTCCAACGTTGCCTAATTTATTGTGTTGTAATTCATCCAATTTGCTGAGCCTAACTACAATTGATTTGCTTTATTTTTAAATTCAATACAAGTTTTCCTTTGGAAACAGTGTGTACTTTTACGCTGCACAGTGGGATTAGTTGTGTAAAACAGAATACAAATAAAACTGAAAGTAAAAAATGTGTAACCCAGTTAAAGAACAAATTCAGTGAAATGATATCTAATCCACATTTAAAAAAGGAAATTGCTTTTAATTTTCTTTCAGATTTACTTCCCCTTCGCCACAACGTCAAGCAAGATCTTCTTGCTAAATTCAAGCCATTATTGGTTTTAATGGAAAGGTCCTTGAAAGGACCACCACAATTGAATTCCATTGACCTGATTATACTTACCAATATTATTATCAGTAATCTAGCCCACTGTGCATTGTTTAGGCTCTTTAGTATGATGTTTTTTTATATGATGCATACAAACGTCATCATAATAAATGAAAAGTTTTGCTTGTTGTTGTTATTGTAGTCGCTACTGTACTACTGTCTTGTCTATGTGATAACGTCTTGGTTTCCATTCGCATAACTTTGAAGAATCAAAACATCATGCCGTGCACATATACACTCTCACACACATACTCCATCTCTATTTCAAATAATTCTCTTCCCACACTAAGCCATGCACACACAAAGGACACACACTCGCTATAAGAGAGGCAAAATAAACAAAAAGAAAAATTCAATGCTCTCATGTTTCACAAGCAGAAAAAATTGTTGCAATTCAAGTGCGACTAAACGATACGCTACAGCAAAAGAGTACAGTACAGTGTAGGGTAGAAGTGTAGCACACAATACTCAATAATTAACATACCGCACCATAGGCCCCAAATACTTTAACTGAATGCATTTTGACACGGGAGATCCGCTAAGGTGGACTTGGAAATCATTTGTGGCAACCCTATGCTGTTTAATCTGCCATTAGACTTTCATATAAACTGTCTGAACACTGCAGAGTTTTCCATACGAAGGTTAAGCAAGCGGTGCAATGCTTGTTGAATTGTAGGATTTTTTTAATCTTCGATCAGTGTAGAAACTATCTCTTGCTATAAAGTCATGACTTCTCTTTTTTATGGTCTCTAACAGACCTCTTCAAAACAAATACAAATCTAGTCCCACGGTTAGATTTGATATTTATGGTATCACAGTGAGCCAGATGTTCTGGCCAAAGTGAGACCTTACACTTCGAGAGTGGTGATCTCCCACAAAATCAAGCCTAACTTGTGCTCCTTCAACTGAACCAGCTGACTATAGCGCGAGTAATATTTATGGATTGGAAAGTATTCCAAATTCTAAACCAATACGCCAATACAAATAAATTTATTTCAAAAGTTGCCTCAAGGCCAACACAAAATTAAGCACGGGAATATACAAATGCAAACCTAACGCACCTCCCTCCGCCTTTGAGGGTGTAGGGTATTAATATATGGACTTGACGTTGATATTGTTTTGCTGTGTTTAATTTAACAACTCTTTTGAGTGTTCTATGCTACCACCTCTCTCACTAACAGTTACTTACGACTTCTCTAACTCCTGCTCCTCTAGTCTTAAGGCTATACGCCTTGCATATCGTTTTTCTGTTAACGGGTGTTTTATTTTTTCCTTTTTCTTTTTACTCTTCAATATAAAAAAAAATCTTTTTTAACTACTTACACATGCATTTGTGTTTCTCAGTTCATTTTTTTCGTTTCCTTTTACTCTTAGAGCCTATTTGCACACAACAACAACAACAAATGTTTGAGCAAAAGTTTTATAATTTTTCCCATTGCATTGCTTTCTTTTTCTTTCTTTTTTGCTTTTGCTTTGGTTTTAATTCAAAAAAGGCAAAAATTTCCCTCAATATTCCAACGTTTTTCTCTCACAACCAACAACCTGCTTCTGTTTTTTGTTTACATCGTACACTGTTTATGCCTGTTTGTATGCTTTTAATTTGTGTTTTTTCTGCTGTTGCTACTACTGGTACTTCTATTTACTACCACTACTACTGTTAACATAGCAAATCCAATACTTTCACCAACACTATGATGTTTTTAATGTTGTGTGCCTGAGAAATTTTTTCTGCTGTACTTGTATGCGTCAGTTTGAATGGGAATGTAAATGTGTTGTGTGTTTTGTATTAAATTACCATGTAGTGTCACAACGAAACCCTAATAGGTGAATGTACTCTCTCTGTTTCTCTTTTTAGGTTCTCTCTTTTATTTGTTGTTTTTTTGTATCTTTTGTAAACATTGAAATGATGGTGCCCTACTCTCAGTTGTAGCAGGTGATTTAATTTTACCACAATAGTTTGGAAAAATTATAAAAATACCCGTACAGTGTAAAATCTAGGTTGAATAACAATCATACACGATTTTAAAAATCAAAGCATTTTATAACACTGGCAGTCTATCTATCACCTGCATGAAAGTTCTTCCGTTATCGTAAAACGGTGTGTGTGTAGTAGACTTAATAGACCAGCCATTATCAGTAACACATGTCTCCACTTGTGTTTTGATTTTTATTTATTTGCTCTCTCTCCCTCTCCCTCCATTCAATTGGTAGCAGTGTGTAAGTGTGTTAGTGCATATACATATGCAGGCTCAACACAAAAAATAAAAAACTTTTATTCACAATTGAAATTATTTGTAAGAGTTTGTAGACAGAATGAGTGAGTTCCTTCTTTACATGTACATATCCATGTGTGCTAGTGTTGAGTTTTAAGTGTTGGTAAGTGTTGTATGTGTTTTGTTCTGTTAACAGCCATTGTGTCTCTCAGTTTTCTGTATAAAAGAATAAAATAAAATCAAATAAAATTGTTTTATTAAATAAATTTAAATTAAAAAAGGAAAATCAAATAAAAAATGATAAAAAAAATGCAATACAAAGAAAAGAAAAAGGAAATGAAAAGAAATTTTAAAGAAATTTCTTTAAATGGAAATTCATTGCATATAATGAAATTAAATACAGTGTTGTAAACTGTTAATTATTTAAATGTGTACAAATATTGCAAATAATAATTTTATTTGTTTGTTTTGTTATTTAATATTGTTAATGAGTTAAATATTTACTTAATATTTCATTATTAAAACATTTAATTTATGCTTGATAAACAAAAAAGAAATTTTTCTTCGTAACCCTTTTATTATAAAAATAAACCCTCAAGAGATTTTTTCTTTTCTTTTCTCATTTTCTTGGCTGCGTTGCTAGCATCTTGAGAACCCTCTTCATTTAATTTCAATAGATTTGTGGTGACAGTGAACCCAAACCACTTGTGGTTACATAAACCAATAAAAAAAAATTGATCTTAAGGGTCTCTTTTTTTCTTATTTTCCTTTAAAGTGTAACCAAATCAGGGTGAACAGATTTTTTCTATTCAAATAATTTTTTTTTTTTATATTTTAAGATCCTTTTTTTATTATTTAAAGTGAGTCGTGTCTAACACTGAAATGTTTAGGGAATTGAAAAAAAATGTCTGTAATAAAAAATAATTCATATTTCTTTTTAGTTTACTTTTCAGTTTATTTCTTTCGGGTTTCTTAATTAAAGGCATCTTTATGTGTAATATGGAAGGCAATAAATTTAATATTGAAGGTTTTTTCCGTAAAAGTGCTTGTCAATTCTGAAGTTAAATTAAACACAAGAATTTTAATGTGAAAGTCAAAGAAAGTGTCATTCAAGTGAAAAAAAGGCAAAACAGGAAGAATGTTGACAACCAATTAATAAATTTATTTGCTTTTCCAATTTAAATGGTGTTAAAGGAAGATGCATTTTAAAGATATTTTCTGTGGCTACTCTCTTCTCTCTTTATTTGCTTACCAAAAAAATTTTAAAAATGAAAACACCGTAATCTGAGACATAGGCAGATTTAAGCACATGTATGCGCATAGCGGCAAGTACAAAAACACCCAAAAGTCATAAGATTAAATGGTGATCGTCCTAGATAGGGAAAGGAACTGAAGTTAACGAAAGAGGACAGAGATGTTGAAAGAAAAGTGCAGAAAATGAAGCAGAATTATTAATATGCATAGCCTTCAACCAGACTAATCCCATTATATACTGAGCAGAAAGCGCCAGAAATTGAATAAGGAGTTTCAACACAATGAAACCCTTTCCCAGGGAGAGATGTCCCCCCATGGTCCTACAAAGAGCTGTAAAGGAGAGGTAGTATTATCTCTGCATAAATCCTTGCGAGATCAATCCAAATCCTCTTTTGCAACCTGACATCACCATTTCACGTAAGTAGCCGGTCACCAGTCATATGTCGGTCTTGTTAAATTCCAGAAGCGATCTGTTTATACTAACGTGGATAGATGGCCCAAGACTAAATAATCCGCATCATCTCTTGCACTCATCTTCCAAAGATTCAATAGGGGTAAGAAATTGAATGATTGAAAAATTGTATGACCAACAACCGTATTACAAGTTGAGCGATCACCTAATCTCACTATCATCAGCATCGTTCTCGTTCCTTAGACCTAATATTGCGATCTTAAAAGCCGAGAGAATTGTAACCCTATACATATACAGTATGAACACAACATCCTTTTCATGCACGATGAATCATACAAGAGTAGTTCAAACGCCTTTAATCTTTAAAGGCAAACACAACTGTTCTCTGTAATTGAAATGTTCTTCTTTCTAATTAAACCTACTCAATTATTTGAAATCTGTATGATCTAGATTATTTTCTCAAACATGTTCGATTCAAACCAATAACGAGAGGCGTTGCATAAATGGAAAAGACAGCACTTCATCCCCTAATATCGGTAATCTGTAAGTAAAATTCACTGCGAATACTTTTACTAGTTCTATGGACCAAATTTTATATACGTTTAATTAATAAATAGTAATTCTAAAGGAAATACAGAAAACAGATTAATTGGCAACAGTAACTGACAGAGTATTTTGCTGGAATTCATTGCTGTCAAAGTCTTTAACGATTTTTTAAACCCTAAGTTTCTGTGTTTAACAGCATACTGTTGACATTTATAATACGAAGGTCGTTCTGGTTTTTTTAAATCATAAATTTAGTAATCCACCTCCGTAAGAAATATGTTGTTACTCAGAACGAAAACATTTGTTTCTGCAAAGAACATAAAAATAGCTTTTTATCGTTCCCCAATATTTTTATCCAATAAATAACTTTTGTTTGGGGTGCAGTCAAAATAAACTCGGCAGACAACGACAACTTTGTAGGGCCCTAAAACAGTTTTCTATTTAAATTTTAAGAATTTTCTGTTGTTTCTTCGTTTTATTTATTATTTTTATAAGAAAATTGCTTAAGTTTTAAGGAATTACTGTTTAAACAATAAATATTTAAAGTTTTAACACTTTACAACACTTTTTTATAAGCAATAGTTGGTAGTTGAACAACACAGTAATGCTCTCAACAAAGTCATTATGAAGTTTGATACTAAACAGCGCTTGAAAACTCACCCTCTCTCCCTTGTTTGTTGGTTCAAAATGTAAACAAATCCATGCTTGTGTAATAAAAACGATATTTTTGCGAAGGAAGAAGGTAAACAAACCGAAAGTTCCAACAAAATACGATCAAACCCAAGCAACTAATCATCGTTCGAACGAGTGTCACAACAAGTTGTAATCAAACGAAAACACGATTATATAGGGGGTTGAAAAAACCATCAACAACAACAGCAACTAAAATGTACGCCACACAATTGAACAAAAATACTTGCTTTACACCGAAAATAATTCAGTTTTCAACTTACAACGTCAACGATAAGTAACGCCAAGTGGAGTGTATTATTAACGGCGGAACAAGCAACGACGGTTTTAAGAATTTTTATTGATGAATTTCGAAAGAAAACGGAAAGAAACAAACGTGTTTGGAATTTCTATTAAAACGACTCAGAAATTAATTTGAAAATTTGTTTTTAAAAGGAAATATTTTAAGAATAAAAAACGTGTTTTTGATTTTTTCTTTCTTAAATCGAAAGAAAAATTCAAATTAAAAAAAACAAATGTTTTCCAAGTGCAATATTTATTTCATTTTTAATTAAAAAGTAAAATTTTAAAAGAATTTTTTTACCTGTGCTCGCTCATAGCTCTGAAATAAAATCAAGAGATCAATATCTTTTGAAAAGCAAAACAAACAAAAAAATGGAAAAATATACGAATCCTTTTAAAATAGTTTTGAGCCCAAAACAACAATAGAACAAAGGATTTAACGAAAAGTAAATGTGTAGAGAGAGAAAGAAAGAAAAGATAAATTTTACGGTCTAATTAAAGTGTGTATTTTGTGTTTGGAAGGCAACCTTTATTGAAAAAGTACCTGATTTTTGTGTGTATTCTTAAGTAAATTTCATAAAGTGTGCATAAAAGAACGTGAAACATTAACCTGTGTGTCTTCCTGTATTACAATAGAGGCACTATTTTGACTTTTGGATTTAATTTTACGACTTTGATAAGCGATCTACAATCTCCAGGCAGGCAAAATGAAATACATCAGCAACGGCCATAAAGAATCCTACACTTTGGTGGCACGTAAACGTTACATGAAGAAATTATTGTAAGTTTATGCTTTTTATTATTTAAAAAATTTTATAAAAATTCTTAAAAAATTAAAACAGAAAAATATCGGGATTCAACCTAAATTCTAAATATTTCAATGAAATTATCTTTCTGACAACACGAGTGGAAATTTTTCGTTAAAATTTAAGCAAATAAGAGGCTTTAGCGCCCACCAAATTAATCATTTAGGAAATTGCTTGACCCCTTGAAAGGTTTTCTCAAAAGCATTATCTCTAGGCAGCGACAGATGGCAACCTTTACGGGGAGATGCTTTCTGATTGCCCTTTTTCATTTGAGAGTAAAGATCACAAAAAATTCCTATAACCTATAACCCAGCAAGAGTGTTCTATACATGTAGATCAACACAATTTGGTGGGCAAGGTCTGAACTAGACCCGTATTTTCTATTGTAATCTGTAAAATATTTCGGAGTTTGGTTCGAGCTGTGGGACCCCTTTGGTTTCACCAAACACAAATCATTACCCTGACACCATGCATGTCCGACTTTGATGTTTATTTGGCTATTTACTGTAAAGATAACGGTTTTGATTTTCAACTAATGACACCTCCATGATCATAATATGCCCCAAAACGTAACAAACCTGAAGAAAGTCTCAAATCAGCATATCCATACATATCTTGCAATGGTTTTAAAGGCTTTAATTGTTGCGAAATTTATGTGGATAGCGTTGCAAATACGCCAAATAAGTCGAAAGATTGACCGAATTGTTCATAACACTGGAAAAATAATGAATTGGTAATCTAAAACAGACTTCCTCTACCAGAAGCAATATTTTCATCAGTGCATACATTGCAATGACAAGCAAGCTTGAACATTTCTGTAACACTTCCACTCTCTTAAAACTTCTATATAATCTTACAAAATGCTTAGGCAGTAGTTTGACGATTTCAATTTAATTTTAATTTATTAAAAATTCCAATAAAAAATTATATTTCCGTTAAGGTTTTAAATTTTCATAAGGAATTTAAAAGGAAGAAGAAAATAAATAATCGAGGGGATGCTCTTCCATTTTCGCATAAATTATGCAAATTTTATTTTCTTTTCCTCTCTTGGTTTGCTAATTTGGCACACGCTTGCGCCACGTTTTTCACGCTTCTTTTGTTCTCAACTCGTTTTAACTTAAGCGGATCGTTTTTTAAGGAAAACATGAAAATTTCGTGTAAATGATTATCAATGAATGAATGAAAAAAAATGTGTAAAATTATGACATGGTTATGCAATTAAAATAAATTAAATTTTGATTAAACAGGCAACGCGAATCAACAACGTTTCGTGAGCAGTAGTTAAACAACAAGTGTTAAATGGCTTATGGTAATGGTTTAACCATGAAGAACAAGTGCTTCTAAAGGATATAAAAAATGCACAATTTTTTTGGCGCGAAAGAAAGCGTCTTCATTGGATGACATAGCATTGCAATCGCGGATAAACTTTTTGTAGAGCCTTTCAGATTTTGTTCTTTAATTGGGATAGGAATCTATTGGAAACACTTTGGATAATTGAAAGAAACATTGAAATGCTTCAAACTCCATTCGTTACTAATACAGTACAAAAAATTCTCTAAGAATTATTGAAGAAAAAAAAACTTTATTTTGCTTAAAATTATATTGAACTCGAGCCCTTCATTTCTCACAGTGTAGGTTTGTTTACTTTTTGCCTGTCAAATTATTTGCTGATTATTTCGCTTTAACTTCTGTGTTTTGTTTTATTTTCTTTTATTATTAATTAACAATAAATGGCCGTTAGTTTCATAAGAAAACTGAAAATATTACCTGGTGAATATTAAATAAAACTTGAAAAAAGAAAATCTCAACGTCAATTTAACCTACAGAAACAAATGAAAGAAAAATAGTGTTGCAAAACGTTTTGTGCATATTAATTAAAATGATTGCCACTTACACAGGCTGTGATGGTATAAAGTGCATAACGCTACATATACACACAAAGCAAAGGCACAAACTTAGTCTCTCTCTCTCTCGCTCTCACTTGAACCATTAAGTTCCTGAGATGAAAAAATTAAAATGTAAACAATACAAATACTCAAGAAAGAAATTAAAGAAAACTACTACTGCAGGCACTGAGAGAAATTAAGGCACGGTTTATTACAGTATATTTTTTATTACAGAAATTTCAAACAACTTTTGCTTTTCATTTATTTATTCACGTGTTTTTATTAAAAAAATCTCTTTTAATCTTTATTAATTATTAAATAGTGGGCGTCTTTTATTTAATTATCTTGAATAATCTTTAAGGTTGTTTCATACAATTAATTCTGTAATTATTTACTTTAAACGGCACCCCGTGTGTACATAGAAGAAAATCAAAATTAATGATAAATTTTTTTAATTTTTTTTAATAATACATGACATTTTTTCTATAAAAAAACCAACTGGTTTCTTTATAATTATGTTGTTGTTTTTTATTATTGTTTATATGTACATTATTTTTTGATTTGACAATAATTTGTCTTGAGTGTTTTAAAACTTTTGATAATTTAACTTGACTTTTAGCAAAAGACATTAAGAAACGGAAAGCGTAATGAAAAAAGACTCAACAAGTGTTGATTATAAGTTGACAAGTAATGAAATGTCAATATTATTATTGTTGTTGTTGTGGCCATAATGACAGCAAAAAAAGCGTAATGAAAAGAACACATGTTTTTTATAATAAAAAAAAACAGAAAACGCCCTCTATTTCAAAGTACATTAAATAAAAAAAATGCCCTATAAGCGGTATATTATTAAAAATAAAAAAAAATTTTACCTTCTAATTAGCGAATATCAACTTGAAATAAAAGTAGTGGTTTATTTACACTTTTTGGAGACTTTTTGTAATTAAAAGTTTACTGTGTTGCTAGCAGGGCAACCAAAAATGTTTTAATGTGGCTGGCGGTTGCCATTTGTAATACTATTTTTGAGAACTGTCAATGCAAGGCAGTAGAAGCTTAATTGCTATCCAAAATTGAGACTTTAGTTCAATTAAGCGCCTGTGCATGGCCTCAGTACTAATTTGTTAAATATATTCAAGACTACAAGCCACCGTTTACACTATCGCTAATGCTGCTGGCAGCAAATGTCGCCTAGTAGCCAGCTACTTTAAATTATTTTACAAATATCAACAGATTTGTAGTTTTAATATTTTAAAACATAATTAAGTTACCATTTTCATTTGAACGCTTGTATTCTACATTTAATTGGTTGTAGTTGGTAGCCTGTAGTCTTGAATGTGTTCTAGGTTTGGCAACATCCAGAATTTACTTTGGACAGTTAAAGTATTTTTCAAATTCATATTCTAAATGTAATTAAACGCCTTTTATTTACATATATAAAATTTTTATAAGTAAAGTTAAAGTTTAAATTACTTGTTAAATCACTATTTCTGATGATACAATAATAAGAATTAATTTAAGCGTTTTTTATTTCGTATCAAATTTCCAATAAAACATCTTCTTCTAAACTGTGATAAATCCAAATCCGCAGAACATATAGTATTGAAAAAGATTTTATCCTCGTAAATTTCATTCTTTACATATGTACATATAAATGACTGTTTTTATTTTTTGTTGTTAAATTATATTATTATTTAAAAGTTAAACGTTTATTTTTTTCAAACCAAATTTTTATGTACATATATTAATATTTTGTACAAATAAATAAAAAAAAAAAATAAAAAAAAAAACAATTTTTTTTATTTTTTTTGTTTTTTTTTCAAATTAATATTTTATATAAAAATTTTGTTTTACGATTTTTATAATTTTAACGATATTATAGCAAATTTTTTTTTGATTTAACATTTATTTTTTTTTTATTGTTTTTAATTTTTTTTTATTTATTTTTTTATTTAGTTTTTTTATTTTTATTACCGTAATTTTCATGGCGTTTAACACCGTATCGGGGTATAATAAAATTGTTGCAACATGTTGTGTTTACGAAAATTACCACCATTAAACCCCTTATAAGAACAAATAAACACGTCATTTATAAATTTTTTTTTCCTAACAAAATAATTATTTTTTATTTTTTTTATTTTGTCTTTTTTTTTAATTTACAGCTAATTTTATTTAATATTTTTTTTTTCTAATATCGTTATTATAAAGAAAAAAAAAAAACAGTCATAAGAATAGAAAAAAATAATTGTAACGCCCGCGTAGGTTATAATTTAAAATCAAACTCTAAGAATCTGTTTTTTTTCTTCTGTTCATTGTCGCAAATGGCACCACCATCACATGAAATAATAAAAAATAATTATAATTGAAATAGAAAAAATAAATAAAAAATAGAAAAACTTGTGTTAACTTATATAGACATTTTACAAAGAGAAACAAAAAAACTCATTTTACCATTTTTAATCCCTCGTAGACAATTAATGGCTGGTTAAACTATAATATTTCAACCACATCTATTGAAATATACACGCTATAAATGACAAAGTGTATAACGGCCAGAGTTTTTATTTTGAAGGACGTATTCATTGATTATCTTGATTTTTGCCAAATTTTATTACATTTTTTTAAGAAACCTTGCCCATATATGAATAATTTTGTGTTTTTCTTAAATAAATAAAGAAAAATTACTTTTTTTAAACAACGTAATTTTCTTAAAATTACAATACACAGTGTAGATTAACTATAAATCGTTAAAAAAAAAATTTAAACCGCCAAAATTGTTTATACAATTTTTTCAAGTCCAGTACATTTTCTTTATATTTTTATTTAAAAAATTATTTAAACTTACAGTTCTGACCTTAACTAGACATTGGAATTAAATTAAATTTTTCTTTTATTTTAAAGATTTATTAATCAAATTTAGAAATTGTTTGATATTTTAATTATTATTAATAAATTTATTAGTATTTAAAATGAATAAAAGACTTTTTTTAAGCTTTTTCAGAAAAAAATCATGAATTTAAAAAAGAAAACTTAATATAACGCAGTGGCAACACTTGTTTCTATACGTTATAAAAGCAAAACAACATGTAGGTAATTTCATTTTAAAGAGGGTACTTAACACACTCTCTTTCTTGTGGTACCCAAAAAACACACAACATCATCTCTTCAATTAGTCGCACCAAAATCTCTTTAAGAAATTCTTATACTCGTGTTTACATCATGCTAATTTACATTCATAAATATTTTCCCCACCGTTGTTGTTGTTGTTGTTTTAACAATTACAATGAATGTAAGACGACTGACTCTTTGTTATTGGTGTTGATGTTTGTGTTTTTTTAAGCATGTCCTGTTATGTTTTTAATATAATTGTGTTAAGGTGTTAATTTATTAGTATGTGTTGCATTTAAGTGCCTGCATAAGTGCAGGAGAAATACACGAACCGTCAACACAAATAGTAGAATTAAAGTGGGGGTACAGAGAGTGTGAGAGAGTGAGAGTGTGGGATAAAAAATAAGAGACACTTTTAAGTGTGCGTTGTTTACACGGCAGCTGTGTTTAGTTATCATGTGCGTATAACAACAAAATGTTGTTGTGTTTATGTAAATATAGTAGTTGAGAGTGATGATGAAAGAAAAACTATGACAACATCCTTTAAATCTGAAGAGATTTGAAAGAAAAAAAAAAGAAGAAATAAGAAAATGATGTTTGTATGTCAACAACAACAAAAGTATTTTTGTTGTTAACATAACAGTGAAGAGCAGCGAATGTGATTTTAAATTGTGCAAAAATAATATTTATTTGCCTGCATGTATGTATGTGTGAATGTCTCTTTTATTTTTCTATAAATGTTATGCTCTTGACTTTTATTTGATTTTCTCAAAATAAAATGTATTTTTCTCTACTACGTGTGTGTTTTTGTGTGTGCGTGTGTATACGTCTGTGTCTGTTGATTAATCGTTTGAGAACATACAAGTGTTCTTAACAATTTTTTTGCTTAATCAAGTTATTGTTGTAGAGAAAGAATAAGAGAAAAATCAAAGGAACATACTTCCTTCCTTTCTATTATAAATCAAGCAAGAAAGCAACAACAACAACTCTAAAAATAACAATAACAATATATTCCATATAGCAAAACAAAACTTGTTTTCTTTATTCCTTACTCAACCACATGTATTATTTACAATGTATTGTTGTTGCTGTTGCTTTTGTTTAGTTGCTTTGATTTCCTTAAGGCTGTTGTTTTTTAGTTGTTGTTGTCAGGCCAAGAGTATTTCAGTGTCACTGAAGCGTTAACCCAGAAAAAAAATTTGACTTCAAAACCCTTGGTTTCATTATAAAGAGAACATGATTTTGTGTTTCTTTTTATTTTTTTCTTCCCATTGGCTCTTCCTTATTTAACAATAACAATAAGACTGGGTTGGCTTGCTGGCTGGCTGACTAGCACTTGTGGGCACTTATAATTCCGTTCTTTTTCTCTTCAATAAATAAATTATGAATGACGACCGACGTCTTAGAGCAGAAGTCACTTCAAAAACTGTTGTATTGCTTTCAAAAAATTACAACAATCTCCGTATATGTATATTTGATGTGTTCAATGCCTGTAAAATTATGGCATGTGATAATGACCAGAGAAAAATCAATGAATGGAAGTAGAAAAAAAACCGGCTGCAAAACAATAAAACATACGGAAGAAAAAAAAACGAACTTAAACCCTTTGAAGGTTTCAACTTGGAGAGGGTTTTTTGCCTTTCTGTTCTGTAAGAAGAAAAATTACACAAGAGTTCTTGCAAATGAAAAAATAAACTTTAAAAGAAGAGAGCACAAGAGAGAGGAAAAGAGAAGTATGAATATGTCCAAACAATTCATCAGGGAAGGGATTTATGAAAAGTTAAGAAATAAATTTAAAAAAAAAATTTTTTTCACCAAAAAGTAATCAAAAAACCAGTGTTACCATTGAGAATATAAAGAGATGTTTCAAAACAAGTCACGTAAATCTCTAAATGTACTTTGAAATATTAGGAAAACATCTAGAAACACATACAGCTCGAGTTTCTTATGAAATGAAACATAAAATTGCTGAAAATAAAAAAAAAATATGCTGGAAATACTGTAGAAAAAAAAACTACTACTGAGTTCTAAAGCAAGAATGTCTCCCATACATTCACTGTACACTACTCTGTCTCTCGAAAATTATCTGCAAACTTTGGGATTTCATTTGAAAGATGTTCGACGTAGGAATAGCGCATGGGAATGATGACAGTAGACAAAAGTAATCCTAAAATTGCTTTAATTAACAGGATAATGGATCTCAGGAGAACTAGCATGACATCTTGCAGAATGTCCAGAATACTCTGGCATTTGTTTGACAATAGAAAGAATAAAAGCTTTATTGTCCTTTAGAAAAGTGTTAATTAGACTTCTTACCAGCATAATTTCTAGGCACTGTATGATTGGGTGTATGTGGGACCACATGTACGTATGTGTCACTAATATCATGGCCATTGTAGAAGTTTTCAATGCAACTCCTGCTTAGCGACTGCCTACGATGATCTGCGGAAGCTTAGACTTAGGATTCTCTTTCATTATCTGGATTACATAAAGAGTATCAAGGTCCTCGGGAGTTCCATTTCTAATTTAGAGTTTTTCCGAGGAGAGAATGGCATCCATGGATTTATCACCATTTCCAGAACATCCAAGATGCCCGGCACTAGTCCGCCGATGGAATAAACCGAGATATTTCCGTTCGCCAAACAAAATCAATGAGATATTTCGAAAGGAAAATTCAAAATTGTATGGATAGTAGAGAAATGTAATTGTCAGAGTTGAAAGAGTCCTTTAAGAAACCAAGCAAATTAATTTGTTTTTCAAATAGCAATAATGTGGATTATGTCTTATTGTCGTTAAATTTATCAAGATTTATGAGAATATTTGAACTGACAATTTCGAAGAGATAACAATAAATAAATTTTAATGCCAGAAATAAAATTTAGTGCTTGTAGAACTTCACATTACATTACAAATCATTTTTTGGTAAATTTAATTACTTTTTAAATCATCCCTGAATTGTTTTCGTGGTACAGCATTACATTATTTGGCGTTTTTCATGTAACTAATCCCCGCCGTGATTGATGATGCTGATGATGATGTTTTAAGAAACTTTATCCTTTTCCTTTAAGATTCTTTTACTTTTTTTTTTTTAATTGATTTTTATTACATTTTGATAAACCATGAGAACTTGCAAGGAATTCTTTTTTACTTCCTTCTATGGAAAGTAAATGAAAAACAAATTAAATTTTGTCATGATTAATGATTACGTACGTATGTATGTACACATTAAATCTTGAATCTTGTCGTTAATGTTAACAATTAAAAAAACATTTGCTTTCAATCTATACTACTATTGCAAGCATTTCGTAGAAATCATTACAAAAAATGTTTACCAAAAAAAAAAAAAAAAAAAAATTATTTTTTTAATTTAAACGCTGCTATAAACAATTCCGCTTCCGTTAAAAGCAAAAAAAAAATCCAAACAAAAACTTAACTTAAATGGTAATACACACATATAGACTAATAACGACTTTTAATAGGCAATTTTGTTAAGGTTTTTAATTAAATTCTTTACATAAATTTATTTATTTTCTGTTTTTTTGTTAAATTTTATTATACGTATTGTTGTTTTTCAAATATGGTTTCCATTAAGTCTAAAGCTTATTTAAGTATTTCCCATGTTGTATTATTGTATTGTATTGCCATCGCATTGTTTTGTTAAGTTTGCTGGAATTATGCTGTAACTTTAACGTACGTGTACACACACTGAGATTTATTCAAGTTCTCTAGCACGCACACACACACACGTAATTACCACGTAATTAAGAGAACATAAACAGTGTTGCCACTGAGACAATCATTAGCTACTGAATTAAATGAGAAAAAAAAAACAACCAAAAAAATTACAAATAATTGTAACGGCAATACCTAACACACACAATTATCATCAACATCAACAGTGAGAAAGAGAAAGAGAGAGAGACACACAGAAGAATTTATGTGAGAATTATGAGCATATTGCTCTACATTTTAATATTCTTTTGACTAAGGACTGTTGGCGAGATAGACTGGGCCACACATGTGTGTACACAAGGCAGTACTCATGGAAAAAACACTGCAAAACAAAAGGGGGGGCGTTCTCAGAAAATTAAAAAAAAAAAAAACAAACGTGAAACACACTGTGTGAGAGAATATTAGAAAAAAGAGATCGTAAACAACAAGACACGAAACAAAACAATTGATTTTCGGTTTTCTGTCTGTTTTGTGTCTTCGAAAACAAGATTAATGACAGGATATGGTTAAAAAAACAATGAATACATTAAGTTAACCGGCAATAACTGTCAATATCAAAAATAATTTCCCATTTTCTCTCTCTCTCTAAATCTCTAAGGAATTCTATTTTCATTATGAAGTTATTTTTGTTCTTAAATTCCCAAGAGTTTTTTTGTTTTTCTTTTCTTTTTTTGTAACGGAAATTTAAACTGATTTTCCTTCGTTTTTTCCCTTAATAATGGGTTAAATTTTCATCTCTAATAATAGGTTAGAAAAACAAGACTGTTTTTCTTTCTTTTTTTTTGTCATTACATAAGTAAAATATAGAGCACACATAATAATAAAAATGCTGATAAAAATCAAAAGAAAAACTTTTGAAAAGTGTAACACTGTGTAACACTATGTAACTCTGTGTTACTGTAAGAGTCAAGGGAAGGAATAGTTGTTTCCCGTTATGTAAAGTGTTAATGTCCTTTTAATAAAAATCACCGGTTTAATGTCCTGCTGGGGAGGGGAAAATGTTATTGTTTAACGCAAAAAAAAGGTTATTTTTGTAAATGATATGATGTTTTAAAGCGATAACATACGAAAAACTTTTTTCAAAGGATTTTTTTTTTTTATAAAAAAAATTTCAAATATGTATGTATTAAGAGAATAATTTTTTTGTTTATTACTCTCAATGGGAACTGTTGTATTATTAAGATAAGAAGAGTCAGTCCTCAGTATTAAAAATAAATCATTATTAAAAGTTTATAAAATTTTTAATGTCAAATTATGTAATTAAAAAATAATTTAATTTCACAGAAAAGTATGTAAGTTTATGTATATACATTACATAATTGGCCATTACAACCCTTCAATCAAGATTACGGCCTAGCTTCTCACACCACTCATGTTGTGTGTCTTAATTTCATACTTGAGTGGCGGGACCTACTGTTTAACGTCGACTCCGAACGACAGATAATGGGGAAACTTTTTCATGGCAGGTTTATTCATTCTCAGAGTTTTTGCCAGAAATCTGCTGAGAGGAAGTCGCCGAAGAAATATTTTTTTTTTCATATTTTTGATGTCTGGTGCTCTAACCCGGGTTTTACGTCTAACAAGTGAACCTACTACCTACTAGACTACGGCGACGACAAGTATATGTACATATAAACTCCTGCAGTTTGTTTGGTGGCTACCTCCTTAATCCAAGGTCCTCTTATGATAATGATTTTGTTGGTATAAAATTTGCAATTGAAGCTTCTGATCAATGGTAACCCTTATCAATTAATTTTGGGCAAAAATAATATCTATGCTTCTTACTACTACTCCTCATATAGACATAAAGCTATATGTTGCTGTGTTCCTAGCTTATAATAACGTATGTGAAGCAAATAAAACAGAACACTGACTATCTGTTGGCAGTATAGTTGTGTGTCAGCAGACTGTAAGATAGTGGTAGAAAGCTTCTTTTTATGTCCTATCGTTCATTTATGGGGCACGAAGCTATCATAATTCATTTCTGTGGTCTTCTTATTATTTCATTGCTTTGCTTTGCTGTTATTCATCAAGTTTTTCTAACTAACCAGATATTGGTATACTATAGCAGGTTCTAGAACAACAGGGTTGCCATCTATCAATGCTTAGACGTGAACTTGAAAATTGGCCTGAGCGGTGAAGAATTTTGCACATTTGCTAGCCTGTCGTTGTTGATGTTTTCTTCTTAGGAGACGCCAGGAGTTTAGAAACTCCCTGGGTTGGTTACACTTTTTTAACTCCATTCAATTTAATACTTCTCGAGTCAGGCGCTCCATCTTAATAATATGCTGGTAAAATCGGCCGGTTATTATCCTTACTGACTTTGTCAGAGCAACAGTATTGAAAAAGGCATTATAGGGATACCATATATAGATAGAGAGCTATAGGTACTATAGGTCGTACGGTGATAGTACTCTACACAGCAATTATAATAATAGCCACCCTCGTATATGCATATTTTCCAAAACTATTTCATTTGCATTCTTATTGCAATTTCTGCTTTGTTTTTAAATATTCTTTCACAGAAAGCTGGTATTGTTACCATTTACTTGTAACGTATTTAGATGAGAGAACCCTTCCTCCTCCGGTTTTCCATGGCACCAAGGAACGTAATTTTCTTTCTTTTGATTTTCTTCAAATAAAATTTTAAAAATTCCTTAAATTTACAAGATTTCAAGTTATTTTTAATTTTCTTTGCGTGGAAAACCAAACAAAAAGGTCATGTTTTCTCTCTTTATTACACAACTCAAGTGGGTCTTAACACCAACCAATGAAGCGGGTGGAAATTCTAATCCTCTTTTCAAGAAAAGTGTTATATTTTTAGTTATACAAGTGATGAGCGATTATCATACGTATGTACCTCCTCTCCCCTATGCTGCTATAGCTATAGGGATCATTAATTCTAACACAAGAGGTTGTAGTTTAAAATTCATGATCATTTTTAACAGCTGGTCGCCGCTTTTGTGTTCTATTTTTACTTGCGTTTGATGATGGCATTAACCCTTTTAATCTGTATGGAGGATGACATTTTATGACCCATTTTAGGAAATTCTTTTTTCTTTTTTTTTCTCAAATAAACATACTCAACCAGTTGTTCCAGTTGCATGATATCCGTTATCCGGTCTTTGGTTTAATAGCCTCAAATTTTCTTTAAAAAGTCTTGAATTTCTTTTTTTTTTTATTTCTCAGTTTTGAACTTGTTGTGCAACTACTTGGAAGGTTATTTTAATAGCGTTTTATGTTTAAAGTCATAAAACAGTTTTTAACACCTTTAGGCTGAAGTTTAAAAGAAAACCAACTGCTACAGAAAGTGCCACCACCAACCACCCTTCTTCTTCGTTCTTCCAACCACCAATAATTTTTTCAAATTTTCCTGCTTTGCTATGAAGCAGAAGCGTCCTTGCCGTTATGCTTTAATAGAGAACAAGCAAAGGAAATAGTGAAACACTTTTCCTTTTAATATCCTTTCTTTATAATAACTTTCCCTCACCCCATATTGTCTCTTGTCTTGTCTTCTATTGTTCTTTTGTATCTGTTTTTGAAATTTAAAAACTCGCTTTTCTTTCCTTTATAAGCGTTTGTCTAAGATGTTGGAAGAATTTTTTTTTAATTTCATTGGTTCCACCTCATTTCCTTTTATTGTCTTTATAGGCTAATTAAAGTGTTGATAAATGTTAATAACGATGATGATGTTGATCATCATTATCATCATAATGATGGTTGCTTATAAAAGTATTTAAATGTTCCTGGAAATTTCTCACAGTTTTTCGCATACGTAATGGTCTAGTCAAGCAAGGATTGCAATTGAAAAACCAGGGGAAATTAAAATAGACAGACAGTGTGAATCCCGGTGATTGAGAAAAAATTTACACTCAAGCAAAAATGTTGGTACACTTACTTTAAGCAACCAAGAAATGAATTCCTTTATGGAGTCATGTAATGACCACTACTCTTTGCCTTACTTTATTACTCGTATTTTAAATTCCATTTTAATTACAAATTTTTCTTTTTTCTTTCCAGACGCCAACATGCCTTTATGGCTGGTACCACAACAAAAGGCAATGGCGGTAGTCTTACCCATAGTCCGGAAAGATTAAGAGGCGCTACTCACGATCTCTTTGAATTGTTGGAGCGAGTACAGTGCTCACGCTTAGAAGACCAAAGATGTGAACTCCCACCGTATTTCTCACAGGTAAGTTTTTTTTATCACTATCTCTCTCTATACACCATACATACATACAAAGTCATAAGGAAACAATAAAACTGACCTCTCTCACTACCTTGGATTACACTACAATAGAAAGAACGAACTCATTGCTCTTTGGGGCAACAACTTTACCACTTAAATTTGTCCATAAACAGTTTTTATTACAGTTTTTGGACTTTTTCTCTTTTTATTTGCTCTCTCTCTCTCTCTCTCTCACGATAATTTAAAAGTTTAAAACATGTTGTTATTGTTGTTAATACACACACACATGCCATAACGTACGATACAACAACACATAAGCATGTAATAAAAATGTTTTTTAAATAAAAGAGGAAACACACACACACACAAAACTTCGTATTTTTTTTATTGTTGTTAAGTAATAAATGTCAAAAATTTATATGATAACCAAACAGCAACAAGGAGTAACACCCGCTCTCTTACTCTCTGGCTCTGTAATAAAGAGGAAAATAAAAATAAAATGTATTACACAAGAGATTGAAATTTTATTGTTAACCCATACACACACTCACAGGCATGTACATATTAACACAGAAATGTTATGCCATAAATAACATTAAATCTCCATTTGCTGCTGGAGAACATAACATGACAGAGAATGTAACAACAAGAGCAGCAACAACAATAAATATTCGCAAGAGTGTAACAACACACAATAATAAACAGTCATTTGTCTCTCATAAACATACAAAATGTGTTGTAAACAATAGAATGAATAAAAGAACAAAAAAAAATCGAAACAAATTTGGCAGCATTTATTTTATGGGTGCGTGTGTGTTTGTGTGTAACATAAACGGAAGTTCATTTTTAAGCAATCGAGAGAGTAGTAGGTTGATTTTCTACAAAATTTTGCAATTGCAATTTGAAATGGAAAGAAAATAAAAATTATTGCTTGAAGGTTAATTTATTAACAAACTCTAGTTCGTTCATTAAGCTTAAACACCCACAATTTGGTTAATTTCGTAAGCTTAAAAATAGTACATACATACATACATACTGTTCGCTATATCGCGATCAGTGGCTTTTGGTCATCAGTTTTTATTATTTTTTATTGCAGTCAAGTTAATGACACCGACAATTTTATGTTTTTTTTTTTTTTGTAATATTTTTCCATATCTTCTTAGCCGTAGTTTTCTTAAACCACTCTATGAGCTTGTCATTATTTTTTTTCTGTTTAAGTACTACAATACTTGAATTCCATTTAAAAGAAACACCGCTTTTGAAAATCAAAAAAAAAAAAATAAAAAAAATAATTTTCAATTGTTGTTAATTTTGTTTTCAATATGCCATAATTATTATAATTAACACTCGCTTATCATTAGTTTATGTTTCGTAGAGTAACCTCTAAAACGTGTAATCATTGTATAAAAATTGTAAATTTGTTATGGCTTATGTGGGGAGTCAGTCAGTCTCTCTCTTATTTATTACTTTGTTAATATGTATTTATAAAAATATCACATACATTTTTTTTATAAATGTTAACGTATTAGTAAAGAAGTGGAGTCCAGTTTTTTTTATAGGTCATTAAGGTCATTTACCTTTCTTTACCCATAAAATATGACCCTAAATGTGAATTGCAGCATTTGGTGTAATGTTTACCAAGATGTTTCAAAAACATACTTAGAGAATACGTTGGGGTTAAGTTCATGGATTTCATGCCTTGGGAACCAGTCCTAGAAGAAGTCTATTCTAATATTTCATTTCATTCTGAATTCTAATACTGTCAATAATATAAATTCAAACAAGTTTAGGGCCTTATCGGATATTAGATTAGAAATTTTTAAATTCTTTATTCCTTGCTTATTTCTTTACTCCTCCATCTTAATTTTATTAGGTTGGCTTTGCTTTTGTATTGTCAATCAAGTTTTTCAAGCTAAGCAGGCAATAGGCCATATCTTAAACTATTTATTTAAGTGGCCATTACAACCCATTAGTCAGTCAGGATTACAGCCTAGCTCCTCCCTCCACCCGATTTGTGTGTTTTAATTTTATCCATGGGTGGCGGAGAGAATTTTCACGGCAATTTTATTTTACTCTCCGAAATTTTGTTCGAAGATTGCTGGGAGAAAGTCGCTGAAAGAAATATTTTTCATATTTCGTTTTGTTGGAGAAGTATAGGTTGGGATTTGAACCATGAACTCCTTTTAGGAACCCTGTTCCCAGTCCTCAGTTCTTATTTATAATACTTCAAAAATTTCTTTTTTAACCCATTAGTGCGCAGTGTCCGTTATAACGGACGCTCCAATTTTCTACTATACCACTTCCAAAAATTTAAAATTCTAAATAACTAGTATTATATGTTGTTGCTGACATTCCAACGAAACAAGATTTATTACATTCTGTTCAAAAAATTCGATCTGAGTGTTGAGTTTTATGCAAAATGTGGAATATCAATTTGTAAAAAAACGAAAATTCCGAACAGGGTAAGAAAAAGTCGAATATTTTAAATAGGATGTGAATTATTATAAGTTTTTGTGTTTTATTATTTGTGAATAAGTACAACGACTCAATTGATGTAAAAAAATTATGATAAAATGTAATACCATGCGCGTAATGTGACTTTCAATGTAACGTCCGCTAAAACGGCCACTGCGCACGTAGAGCAATTGTTAAACTATAATACGTAAAAAATTTTTCATACATGGGCCAACAATTTCCGCAATATTGTTTGAACTGGACTACCTTAACGTCAATGAGCTCAATGATATTCCAATTTAAACTATTCCCGCACTAGGTGGATCCGATTCTGATCAAGATGGCTATAAAAGTGATGATGAGCATGAAGAAAATCGCATCTGCTATTTCTTTAAGACTAGCTGTTTCAAACGAACGTCTGTAGTATCATCCCAATGGTCTGACATGTGTGTCTCTTCACATTATTCGTCGAAATCTTCCTAATTCTTACCTTGAAGCGTATGGTATCCCATGTACAAGAGGTTTGCGAATGATGAAATTGATGGCATATGCACGATATGATGGTAGAAACAACCTAATTAATATTCTAAAATTGAAAATTGATGTGGATATTGTGGAAATAAAACAAAATTTATTTGCAACAAATATGAAAAAGGCTTTTATCCCTAAGATTTCTTTAAAATTTATCATACGCCAAGTGTACCTAGTGCGCAGTGTCCGTTATAACGGACGGTCTATAACTCCAAACCTATAAATTTTTTTGAATAAAATGTTTTTTAGACTATTTAATCACATCATTTTTATTAATAATTGATGAAAATTATAGAAGGAGAGTAGCCAGGGAACTTCATCCACTAATGGGTTAATACAAAACTTCATTAAGAAACCCCAGGGTTAGACAAAACGAAAACAAAAAACACAACGGCGTAATGTGTGTGATGTTGGTTTTGATCGCTGCTGATTTGGAGAGGAAAGATGGAGAAAAAATTTAATTTTTTTTTAATTTTTTTTAAGTGTGGTGAGTTTTATAGTTGTGGTGAGTTTCTAGTGTGGTGAATAAAATCGAAGTGTGGTGAGTTCGTACAAAATGTGGTGAATAAAAACGAAACTCACCAAAGTTATTCAAAATGCTACTGTATTCTAGATCGATGTACTGTATATCGTGATTTGGACGGTGTGTGTCTAGGATAAGCAATTTTCAAATGTGTTAGTGGAGGCAGGCATTCACCGATATGTCTGGTTACTTTCTATTTATTATACACTGCATTAACAATGTTGCCATTGTGTCATTCTATTTAAAATTCTAGAAAATTAAAATTAGTAAACTGCATATAAAAAATAATTAAATTTCAATTATTAATTAATATAAAATTATTAATTTTTGAAAAATGCTTGCAAATTGGAAATTCTTTGTCGAAATATTTATAATTGTTTGTGCTTTGTTCGAAGGGCATATCGGATCGAAATATGACACCAGTAAAAGGTATGTTCGCATTTGGTAAAAGCAAAAGTATAAATAAATATATTTTTATAAAGGTACCATTTGTTGCAAAAAGGTACTCTTTCAGTTATAGTTCAGTACTATTTCAAAATTTCACCTTTGAACACTGGTTTCCACACTCTGAACATTTCTTTCAGAAGAACTATTAAATATTTCACGCGCCATCTATTGATTAATAGTAAAACAGTGGCATGATAACAGGTTCTTATATTAGCTAAACACACAACATGTTTAGCAAAGAACAAAACCTGATTGTTTTCACAATTTTAGAGCAAGGGTTCGCAACTAATTGCGTGTGTTGCTATAGAAACATAACAGATGGCGTCATGTGAATAAATGAAAGTGGAAATAATTGATATTGAACACAATATTGTTAACGGAAATTACGAGGATAATAAGTTATCGTATTCAATTGAAATGTATTTGTTAGAAAATTAAAAAAATACAAAAAATGGTATTCGATTGAAATGTTTCTGCTTTAATACGTCCGTCAGCTATACAATTGTCCATAGTACACGCAGAGAAACCACTGCCACGGGAGACGAAAAAGAGAATGGCGATATATGCCAAACAGTTCAAAATTGGAGGTGCACTTGAAAGATATCTGATTTTCATATGGCTGTCAGAGAAAACTTTCCGCCACTCATGGGTAAAGCCAATACACCCAACGTGGTTGGTGTGAGGAACTAGATAGTTATTCTGACTAAAAGGTTGTAATGACAAATAAAGTAAGAAAGTAAGGTTCCAAAATAAATTTAGAAAATTTTACACTTAAAAAAATTTGGAAATTGTTGGATAAAAAATTTGAAATTAGACGCGAATAGAAAACATTTTTTATGACGTTTGCTTATGTCAAAATAAATTCTCCCCTATTTGAAGTACGTTTCTTAAATACATGCACGTACCGACATTAGAAATAGTATCGTCATTCTATTTTAAATAAAAACGTCATCTTTTGTCTGGCCATGTTAATAAGAAAATAATTTTTATTGCCTTTTAATAGCATTCAAATAATAATTTACTCACGGTATTGTTGACATGTTTCTCTCTCAATATTATTATCCACGCTTAAATGTTTTTTTTAACGCATGAATGAATGAATGAATGAAGAATACTTTTCACTTTCCTTATGAATATTATTGTCGTTGTCGGCGTCTTTAGAAATTAATGAGTCAACGTCATTGTCCTGTTTATCAGTATTTTTCTCTCTCACTCCCTCTCTTATCCTCGCACACACATGTACACCCACACATAAACAACAATAGACAATTGGATTTTACAACAGTTGGCAAATTTATTAAAACAATAACAACAACAAAACCACACAATATATTTCAACCTTTTTTTTCAGTGAAATTTATGAGTTTTTCTATATTTTTGTCGTAACAATAATTGACGGACGCGCCACCAAGTCCGTTGACTGTATTAAAAGAGAGCGTGTAAATAAATTAAATTGTTTATTACTCTCCTCTCTTATTGATTAGTTTTGATTAGTTTTTTTGTCTTCTCTTGTTCTTTTTCCTTAATAAACATTGCTTATTGCTGGCAGTTAGATTAGGTTTTTCTTTTTTTCTCTTTTTTGTTTTTAATTTTCAATTTTCATTCATTATCTGTTGTTGGGAAACAAAATTTTATTTGGAAAACTTTTTTGTTGTTATTGTCTGGTTTGCAACAACATTTCCTTTTATTATGTTTTTTGTTTGTTCAAATAAAAAACAATAAAAGCATGGAGTACCAATAAAACCTGGGGAACACAAAAAAAAACAAAAGTTTTATGGTGAGAACATTAAATTGAGGTTTTTTTTTGTTTCTTGTTTTATTTCTTTTTAATTTCATTTGCATAAGAAATAAAGAAATAATAAAAAATAAAACAAAACAATATCAGCAACAACAATAAAATACTTAAAGAAAGATTTCTAAGTCAAGATAATAAAACAAACAAAACATTGCGAAAATCACATTCATTTGTTATTATTTTTTTCTTTTGTTTTTTATTTGTTGAATAATTAAATTACTTTGAAATTGCGTTGCCAACTTTTTTTATTTTGAGCACCATAAACATTTTATATGCGATGTTGTCAACACTTTTCAATTCCAAAAACTGCTTAAGCTGGCAAAGAAGCTGCTATACAAAGAGTTTTAACGAGTTCGCTCACTCATATGTCAAGATCTTCAACTAGTTCCAGATCATTTTACAAGACTAGCATTCGTCTTTACTATCCATGTATTTTAAGGCCTATCCATTCGAAGTGCATGCATTACAACGTTCCAACCAAACTGTCTCAACTTCTGCCGGGTCTTCAAAGTTGTGCGTGTGAAGTCTGGCATTGCCATGATGAAACACAACACCTTTTTGGTTGATCAGTTCTGATCACGTAAATTGTTAATTTTAGAGGTCAAAAGCACTCCTCTGTCCAGGTTGAAGAAGCGTTTAGTGAACAATTATTTTCCCAAGTACAACTAGCACACAGTATTACCTCTTTTTGTATCAATTCTGGCTTTGTCACAGCCTGTGGAACTTTATTTAGTTTGATTCATGGTCTTTTTTCAATTTTTTTTTCTTGTAAGTGATCAACTTTTCGTTGCTCGTAATCATGCATTACAGAAACGGTTCCATTTCATTTCGTTTTAACCGGGAATCGTAAATTTAAATACGTTTCATTAAATTGTTCCCTAGTAATCGATGTTACATACACACAAACATGAATTTCTTTGTGTGTCCACCTTTCTTCAATTGGTTGAAACTGTAGGGTGACGGAGAAGTCGGTGTGCTCTAGTAGGTAGCGTTTAGGCTTATTAGACGTGAGGTCTCGGCTCAAACCCGAGGTCAGACATCTCCAACTCAACGATATATAAAAAAATATCTCTTCGGCGACTTCCTCGCATTAGATTCCGTGGCAAAAACTTTGAAAGTAAATGAAATTGCCATGAAAAGTTTCTCAAAAATCTGTCGGAGTCGACCTTAAACTGTAGGGTCCCACCACTCATATATAAAAATTAACGCACACAACATAAATGGTGTGGGAAACTAGGCCGTAATCCTAACTGAACGATTGTAATGATCAATTATATATGTACATATGTAGGGTACCTACATATGTCAAACGTCAAACTTTAGTTCCGTCCAGAGTAGGCATCCCAGAAATCTCGCACTCGTTCGTGCAAGTGCTCAGTAAGTGACAGAAGACATGCCTTCCTATGGGACAATGGGGCAATTCACACAACTTTGTATCGTGTATGTTGTATTGAATACATTTGTTTCTTTGTGAACGCTCAGTGCTATTCTGTATTGTGTATTTCGTGGCATTCAAACAATTTGATAACCCGAAACCAACACAACATATGAAAACATATACACATTTTTTTCATTCACACACTTTGATAGCACGAAACCAATACAACTTTTAAAAACATATGGAAAAAATGTGTACAAGTGTATCAAATTTTTATATGAAAATTATCAACAACAATCATACACTGTTGTATGTTCTTCCAACAATACAATGAATACAACGATACAAAGACTTGTGTGAATTGACCAAACGTGTCATAAGAATACACAGTAACTTTTCAGTTTATGTTCTTTTTAAGTCGTCTAGAATCTTATCGTTACTTCGCTTTACATTGATTTTCAACACTAAAAGGTCAGTTCCCAATATTTGTGCACATTTAATACAAAATGATTCAACATTTAATTGCAATTTAAAAATCGCTTTAAAAAATCTTAAAAACCCTCTTCAAAAGCACCCAGTGGTAAACAACATTGTGTCTTTGTAAATTTTATATTTTATTACGGAATGTTGTTGTATTCTCTCTATTATACAATATTGTGAGTGTAAGTGTGTATGTTTACTAATGTAAACAAACCCCTATGTTTTGTATTTTTTCTTTAAGCTTTTGCCTAAGCAATGTTTATTGTTCTGTACTCCCTGTTGTTTTTATTGTTGGATTTTTAATAAATTTCTCAAGAACTTGTAAGTTTCAACATGTGTTGTTTAAGTACATATTTTTTTTATTAAAAAAAAACTACAAAAAACAACAAAAACTGCCAATAATAGAAGGAAAAAAAAAACTGCGGGCTCTTGGCTCTTGTGTATATGTTTGTTTAAATATTGCCGTTATAATACTCAACATCACCTTGTTATCATCAGCTGCTACTCTTCTCTCGCTCTCTACTAGTTATAACGTTTTGTCTTCTGTATTTGCACCAACAAAATAAAGGGGCATTAAACAAACGAAAGTTTCGCAAAGAGAAAGAAGAGATCCTTTCACTTAGAGTTTGTTTACAAATTTCTTTAAATGTGTGTGTGTAGTCTTGTTAGCAGTTTTTGTTGTTGTTGTTTTTACTTTTAATATTGTTGAGGTGTAAACATCGAGTTACACTGTAAGAAATTTCACACATACACAAATTAACCTTCTTGTTTCTGTAAGACGAACAATTTCATTTTTGAATGATTTTTCATACAAATAGAGGTTCGTCTGCAATCGTTCGTGGATTTATTATGACAATTTTGACGATTGTCACATGTAACAAATTCTTTTCATACTGGCTGGGACTCATCATTGGTATTTCTCTCATTAAAAACGAAAACAATGCTTATAACGGTTATTATTTATTTAAAATATTTAGAGAAGAGAGGTTAAAAGGTGCTTAAATTTTCCAGCCCCTCTCATTATCTTCCTCCTGCCCTCTCTGCGGTAGCATAAAACCTAATGAGGAAAATGACTGCAACACTGTTGATAGAAACAATGCAGAAAAAAACCTTTGAATTGACGGAAAGAAAAAATGAGTGTGGGAGAGAGCAAAAGTAACAAACAAAGGATGAAGAAGAAAAATAAACTTGGCTTAAAGCAACCGGAAAATAATTATAATTTTTTTTTTATACAACAACAACTACAACACACCAACGTTGTTTGCATAGAATTTTGAAAATACTCACTCACATGGCTTAGGAAAATGTTAAGGGAATAGGAGAGAGGAGTATAAAAGACGGAGGAATGAGAGAGAGAAGCCCTAAACTAAGCAGCCACAATTTATTCATTCATGATGTATGTATGTATGTATTCCCTCTATTCATTCACTCGGCATTCATTTACTATTTATTTGCCATGCCATGAGTGAACTAACGAATGTAACCAGATTTTCGGTTCCTACACACAAAATTATTGTGTTTTTTCTGTTTCTTTCCATTACCAAAAGCCAACAGAAACATTGTTGAATGATGATGACGCTCTGTTGATAATATTTTACTTTTTTTCCCTGTGTGTGTGTGTGTGTGATGAATGGAATGAAAGAAACACAGGACAGTAGAAAAAAAGAAAGAAAAAAAAGCAAAATAATGTTTTGCCACAATCTAAGAGTAACAACAACTACAAGTGACTGACTGCTTGCCGCTGGTAGTTATTGCAGCTGAGGTATCAGCAAGCCAGCCAGCCAGCCAACCAGCCGTACCCAGCCTTACTTACAGTCAACACACATGATTTAGAATCCATTTGTGTCTGACAAGCGTCGTTCATCGTCTTTTGGTAGATTTTTACGTCTTTTTTTTTTCTTTTTTCTGTAATAATTTCCACATTTTCACAATGTAACAGCCGTGTGTGGTGCTAGAGATGGCGGCACAGACAGAGCAATGGTGGGAGTCTTGTAAATTTTTTATTTTTTTATTTTCAGATTTTTGTGTTCACTTGGTTTGCTTTTTTAAATGCTTTTGTTATTCGTATTGTTGTTGGTCGTTGGCAATTAAAACAAAACCCTTCTTTATGCCTTAACACATGCACATACACACATACATTTTATGAGCCTAACTGCCTCTTATAAAGCATATGATAAAGTTGCATGCAACACACATTACAATGGCATTAATGTGTTCGCATACAAAAATTAAATGCTGATGCAACATTTACTAGCAGAACCACAGAGCTGCTTAAATCTATGGATGTATGGATGGATGGATGAATGAATGTTTGTACTCCACTGATAATGATGATCATGATGATGATGACGTTGGCTATTTGGGGTCTGGGTTTAACCTTACCTTACCACTCCTTGCAATAATAATTCAGTTTTTAATTTGTGGCATGCAGGTACTTGTTGAAAAGTACCACTATTAAGTGTAGGGTTTTAAAACAGACGTTTTGCAACATTTTGAAAAAGTCAAATTAATTTGAATTTTCTCTTCTCGCAAGCAATGAACTCGAATGAAAAGATTAGTACACTCCCTCTCCCCCTCCCCCATTGTTATTAAATTTCGGAATTTAATATACTTTAAAGATAACAGGAGGCTAAAAGATCTCTTAACAAAATTTCTACTTTTATGTGTTTTAAGACTGATTTTGTATCATAATAGGTTTTTCTTTCAATACAGCTAGCTGAATATAACAATTTCAAATATTTTTCCATGATACATTCAACTTAAACTTAAATTCATTCAGCTGAATAAGATAATTCTTAGTATATTTTGTCTAACTTTTGGTTTCAGATACCCTATTGTATAAATATTAAATTTAGTTAGCTGAATACAACAAATTTTGCCATATTTTCTTTCTGAAGTTTCATTTGTTACACACAGTCTCCTAAAACCTTAATTCAGCAAGCTGAATACCACAATTTCTCATATAATTCCATGATAGATGTAATTTTAAATGGTATTAGTGCGTAACACTGAAATTCAGCTAGCTGAATATGACAAATTTCGGCATAGTTACTCCTGAAGTTTGATTTGAGACATGCAGATATATGAAAATCAAATTCATCTAGCTGAATACGACAAATTTTGGCAAGTTTTCTTTCTAAAGTTTCATTTGTGACACACTGTGTCTTAAAACTTTAATTCAGCTAGCTGAATACAACAATTTCTCATACATTTCCATGATATATGTAATTTTGAAACATATTAGTGCGTAAAACTGAAATTAAGCTAGCTGAATGCGACAAATTTTGGCATATTTTCGGTCCTATGTTTCATTTGTGACACTATGTGTTAAAACTTAAATTCAGCTGGCTGAATATAACAATTTCGAATATATTTCCATGTTACATGTAATTTTAAAACATATTAGTGCAAAAACTTTAATTCAGCCAGCTGAATAAGGTAATTTTTAACATATTTTCCTTTCCATGTTGAAAATCTTTTCAAAGAGTTTCAAAACCTGTTATAAATGCCTTTAATGAGTAACTTCCTTCAACATTTTTTAGGTGATCATTGTAATTCGTTATGAATTGATTCACTCTTCCTGACAATTCTTTAATGTTTTAATTTAGTGTAGACGCTTAGAGAGTTTTAGACAAATTATTGTGGTTGTCGTTGTTGCATGGCAGCAGTTATTTAACGCTGAGCTGACATATGCAAAATAAGCAAAAAAAGAAGGTAAAAAAATTCATTAAATGAGAAGGACTTAAAAAATGAGGAGACAGAATATACAAAACCAACCAACCAACCAACATTTAAATTATAAACTTCTTTTCATATTGTTGTTGCTGCTTTAGCTGTTGTTGTAAGTGTCGTCTTTGTCTCCACATGTTGCTAAATATTCACACATTAAAATTACAAAAAAATAAAGAAAGAAAAAAATATTAAACAATAGCAGCCGATGAAGAACTCAAAAGACCGTGAAATATATGCGAATAAGTTGGTAATACCACATATACCCATACACACACACACACATACAGATTTAAATGAGAAATAGTGAAAACTAAAAAAACTTAAGCCAACTAATAATGGCTGGTGGTAGTTACAGACTTCCTGTTGAAAACGAAAATTTACTGCCAACACAATGGCCATAACAATGGCACTCTCTTCCTCAGCTTAAAAGCAAAGCAATGAAGAAAAGACCAACAAATGCTTTAAATGAAGTGAACATTTTTTACCACAACATATGATTACATTTCGTTGGTGGTGACCACCATAATATAATCGCACAAAAACAAAAAAAAAAAAAAAAAACACTGAAATCTACGAAAAGGAAAAGGATAATTTGTATCCTGTTACTTACTTACTTGTTGGCAATAAAAACCGCATCTTTTTTACGGGTTTTTTTATTTGAAATTTAAAATAAAAAGCTTTAAATATTTTATAAAGGACATGAAATAGAGCAGAAACAGAAATTTAAGTGAACAACACTAAGTAAGAAGAATAACCGCGTCACAGATGTGAAAAAGACAATCATTTGATATGACTGAAAGCCTTACTGTTGTGGTCAACATCATTGTAATGTACGCACTTGCGAAAATATCGCTTCTGTTTGAGGGCCTATCTTATGTCGTATTTCTCATTAGAATATTCACCTAAAGCACTTTATTAGGGCTTGTTGTGTTGGCCTTTTTAGAAACATCAACTCCTTTTTTCTTTGTTTCTGCTTTTATTTTCAAAATCGCTTTGGACAACTTTCTCTTAAAAAGCTGTGTATATTTATCAGTTTGTTTTTTGAAAACTTCTTTTAAGAACATCCTTTAAAATTTTTTTTTTAGTTTTCAATCCCTTATTTTTGTTGTTGTTGCTTTAACAAACACTTGAAAACTTTTTAATTGAATCTTTTCTCTGCAGAATTCTTTTTAACTCAGTCAGGCCATCCACTAAATTATTCTTGAGATGAATAGCCATTTACTGTAGCGCATAAGCCAACACTACAAAAACGAAAACAAAAAAAAGTGAAAAGAAAACTTTGATTTTATGTAAAGGATCTCTTTAGAAAAAGAACTGACCTAAGACAAGAAATTAATTAAAAATAGAAAAACACTTGAAGACATTCAGAAAGTTTTTCCTTTAAACCGTTTTAACTTAATTTAAGATGTTTTTTATATTTTATTTTCTTATTTTCTTTCTTTTTATAATTCATAAATTTCTTTTATTTTTATTTCAATGCTAAGAAAAGCATTTCTTTACTGTGTAATGAGTGGGTTATAAAGGTTTAACGCTTTCATTATGTTTTCATTTGTTACACTGCTTAAAAACATTACACGTGTATTACAGAGTAGCTGTTAATTTCCCCTCTCTCTTTCATTCACTACGAATTGTACATCTTAATTTGTCTTATTAAATATGCTCAATAATATATTAAACCGTTATAGAAATAATTTTCTAACTCTTACATATTTGCCAGCATACCTACATGTGTACATTTGAATGTGTGTATGTATGTATTAGTAATTATTTAGTGTGATTTATTTAATGAAAGAAAACAAACCTGTAATGAAAAATGTTTTACTAATAACAACAACAATAATAAAAATTGCCATTATTTAATGAGTTGCCATTATCATACACATACACACACATACACATTCACATTCATTAAACCTAAGCAAATAATGAAAATAATAACAAAGTAATGAGTAAATTATTGTTTATTTTTTTCTCTGTTGTTTATGAATTCTTAAGCAACCTACACATTCAGACATACATACCTGTATGTAGGCTTACGTTAATTCATACAAATGTATGACAGATGAAAACAATTTTAACGGTAAATTATGTTTTTTTTTCATTTATAAGGGGAGACAATAATAATAATAATACTGTTGCTTGTCTCTTTATCTCATACTCTATCAGTGTTTACGTTTGAAGCTTATATACATATGTATGAATGTGTATGTATGCGTGTGTGTATGTGTAGTTGTATAGCTGAAGCTCAAAATGTTTATTTTATAATTAATCATCATTATGCATGAAGAGCAAAAGATGAAGATGAGAAGCAGAAAAAAAAACATGATGGCAGCAACATAACTGCACTGGTTGTTGTGTATTTGGTATGTGCAAAATATTAACGGTATTTGAGAGTTTAAATTGTTGTAGAGATTCGTGTATTAATATGGTGAGATAGAAAGAAAGTTGGCTTGTAATCACTTATGACTGTTAAAGAAGAAGAATTTTTAATGATTAAAAGGGGAAAAAACCCACGAAACAAAAGCATGTTAAACTAACAAGACCTACTACTACTACTTTTTAACAAATTAAATATTTTTTAATGTTTCTCTATGCCAAAACGAAATTTTTTTATTTAATCTTAAATGTTTAAGAATATTTAGAATATGAATTCAAGAGAATTTACAAAAAGTTTTCCTTAAGGCAAAATAAACAAACTACAAAAATAAAATTATAAAAAGAAATTTTTTAATTGAAAAAGCAGAAAATTTGGAGTAAATATTAATTTCTAGGGGTATTGCAGTTACGAAGAGAACAGAAAGTTCAGACGTATTAGGTTTATTTCAAGATTTTATATAACATTTTACGTACTGAAATGCAAAAGGCCAGAATGACACAGGAAGGTAACCTGTGGTTAGGAAAATACACCGGATATTTTCAAAATAAAGTTGTTGTTTATGACTCACCTGTGAGAAGTACCTTAACAAAATTTATCGTTCTGCTTTACTTAACAGCAACAATTTAAAGAAAACATTTATCAGAAATTTTGCGTATTAAAAATTTGTTATTTTTTTTTTTTATCAAATTTAATAAAATAACCAAAATACACGAGAAAAAAATACCAAAGAATTCTGATAAACAACTTCCGAAATAATGTCCAAGTGTTTGCAAAAAAAAAAAAGAAAACAAGCGATAAAAAATAATTTTTTTTACTTTAAAATTGAATTTTTTAAATTTTTATTTAAAACTTAATAAAATGGAATTTTTTTTATAAATTCTTTGAAACTCTTAAAAACAATTTTTTGTTTTGGTTTTCTAAAGAAGTTTCCGCCATAGGGTAGGCAGACTAACAAAACTAACAAAAGACATCAACATTTTGTTGTTTTTTTATAGTTTCTTCTTTATTTTTTTCTTATTCTATCTCAACATTTGAATTGAAAACGAGCAGATGATGATAAACAGATAGGAATAGGAATTATTTGGCTGACATATGCAATATAAGCAAGCAAGTAGCAATAAAACAAGATTAAAAAGAGTTGCCAATCAAATACAATGCTGAGTCAGCAAAGGTTTATTCCAGATATTTGGTACCAAAGTATTTGGAGTTGACCATTATTAAAATTACTTGCGCTAGTTGGCAACTCATTGTATGTAAACTGCTTAAATTTATAATAAATTTAAAGTTTTTGTAAATAAATTGGCAAATCCAATCTACAAAATTGTTCAAATTGTAAAGAATTCTAAAATTATATCTTATAGTTGGCAACTCCTTTTATTTTAATTGATTTGTATAAGATAGTTGGCAACTAATTTCATTTAAATTACCTAAAAAATTCAGAATAAATTTTATATATTTTTCCTAAAAGTTGGCAACTCTTTTTGATACATTTCTTGTATATTTGCATAATCGCTTTGTAATGCAGCAATGTATTCTTATTTCTTAAGCTTAAAACACAATCAATTTTGAATGAAAGGTATACAGAGACTGACTATCCATTGCGCTTTTTTTATTATTGTTTCGGCATTTGACAGGCAGACAGTTTTTGCTTTTGGGTGTCTCTTCTCTCTATTTATTTCATTTTCAATATCTTAAGTAGAGGAAAGTAGTAAAAACAACGGCAAATAAATTGTAAATGGCATGACGAAATGAAACAAACGAAAAAAAAAATTAAAAAAATTGGAAAAGTGAAATATGAAATTAAAATATCAATCATGGCACACACACACACACAAAGAAAAATTAAAGAAAATTGAAAATTGTTTCCATGTTCATATATTACTTCCAGTTTTTAAGATGGGAAATAAAAATTCGATTTTGAAAAAATAATTTGCAAAACAAACGAAATCAGTTCCTCTTTTAAGTCTTAAGATAAAGTATTACTTCCGGCTGTAGAAGAAAACTGAACGAATTTTGGGAGGTTAAAGAGCTGCACCTTTTTTTATAGGTTAGGGCGGATGAGTAGCTATTAACATTAAAGCAATCAAGTTGTCTTTTTCTGATTTTTCTAACTGCTGGATGGATCTACATGGTCGTCCGGATATCACGAACATCTAGGATTGTTATGTGACACCGTTTTGAGCTTTATCTATTTCGTATAAACAAGGTACCTAAGGGGACCGCCGCACCCGCAGATATCGTATAAGAACCACCAGTTAAATATCGTGTACTGCATAGCAGCGAAGAAAGTAATCAATTGACTTTTCCTACTCGAAATTGTCTCGGCTACGGCAGGTTTATTGTAATCCAGTTCAATCGACCTGATTAATTTTCTAATAAGAATTTTCTAATAATCCATTCTTCTCTGATTGCGTAGGTTAAAATCGTTAACATGTTGTCCATGAATATTTTTAGATTCATTCCAAATATTTTCAAACTAAAGTTCTTGGTTAGAACGAATATTTGCCAGCCCCCTAGCTGCTTTGAATCTCAGTATCGATTTGTCCCAAACTTTCTTACTGTAAGTATCCAGCTGTGGCCAGAAAATATTGTTTCCTAAATAGGCCATGATATAGCTGGATGGTGGAATATAATATCTTTAAAGGAATTTCGATGAACATGCTTTAAAGCTAACTTCAGCTATGGTTGAACGGTGTTATTTTAGATTTGCCCGTATTTTGTTTTATAAATTATAAATAAAAAAATCTTTGATGTAACTGCGTTACCAACCTATGAAATCAAATTTAAAAAAAAAATTATTGTCTAAACATGCTGTATGACTTTTAATTAAAATGTTTTCTTACTTTCTAAATATTTAACTTTGTTTTTATCACATTAATTAGATATTAAAAATTATTTTTAATTTAATTTTTTTTATTTACTATGAAAACAATGATTTAATTATGCAACGTCTCTGATTAATGTTAATTAACATTAATATTTAATTTCTGCTGTTAAATATTATGTTACCATATATTTTATGCCATAATATTCATAAACTGAACATACTGCATTGCATTTAATCTCTGTTATTAACACTTGTTTAAAGCGATTGTTTACATTTTCTTATTCTGTTTTTAACTCTGCGAATTTTGCCAGTTTGTCTGTAAAGTTTTAATACATTTACACTCTCTCTCTCGCTCCAGCATTGTTTACATTTTATTTTCTTTCATGTTTCTCTGCACATTCATAGCTTATTCAACCAGTTAGTCTGCACAGTTTTTGTTTACAGAGTTTTAACATTTTGACTTTCTCTCTTTTACTCTCTATCTCTCTCTGGCTGTGTGTAAGTAAAATTAACAGAACGTGGAAACACAATACAGCAGAACACAGTGTGCATGAGATGTTTTACAAAACAAAACAAATCATTCGTTAGTGAGTCGTGCTAGAGTTTGGTATTGTTTAGTAAGCGTTAGCGGCGTTTAAAAATAAAAATCTGTTTGAAACTAAAAATAAAAACAAGTGATTAATGGAAAAAGGAAAACTAATAATACAATATTAATAAAAAACAAGAGAAAACCACAATGAGGCCTAGTGAAAAGCGAATAAAATTCTTTAATTATAAAATATTTGTGGTTTTTTATGCAAATTGAATAAATAAATAAAATAAAAAAGAAATTTAAAAAATTTCTCAAATTGTATATACAACAACAACATACTAAATAGTAAAAATAATAAATAATTTCTCTTACTTATTAAAACAAGAGCTTAAATTTAATAAAACAACGAGCCACAAATAAAGCTTAGATTTAAAAGTAAAATGTTTAAATAACTGCTTAAACAAAGCTTACAAAACAAAAAAGAGTACATAGTTGTCCATATAACTTGTGTTCAAAGTTCTCAAAAACATACTTTTCAAAAATATATTACAAAAAATAACAACAACAAATAACTGCAGAATAAAATTAAAAAAAAAAGAAACAAAACTTGTCAAACAAGTTGAGAAATAAAGAAAGAAAGAAACAAAATCAAAAATAAACCACAGCCAGCCAATTTGCTAAATGTTTAGCTCTGCTCTGCTATTGTATGGAGAGTATGAAATTCAACATTTTCTTAAAAACTGGATTTTTTTGGCGTGTTTTTTTCGGTTTTAACGCCCACTGTTAAACCAAACCATACACTACGAAATACACAAATCCCTGTCTAACTTATGTTGCTGCTTCCGCTGCTGCTGCCTCTTAATGTGCATTTAACAGAGTGTGTTTCGTTTGTATGAAAAAAATAAAATAAAAACAACAACAACAAAAACCCCAACAACATTAAATGATTTGTTTTGTTTGGTGTGTCTGTTTGATAATCATTTTTCACAACAACAACAACAACGACAAACAAACAAGGCAACAATAATAAATAACAACAGCAACGATATTTCCTTTAACTTATGTTGCTCCCCAACCCGTTATTACACAAAACTACTACTCCCTTATATATGTACATGCATGCATGCTCTCTTTCTTCTTCTTCTTCTTCTCTTACGTTATTAAACACACTTTAAAAGGAAACATTGAGTTTTTGTGTTTTGTAAGCCACAAAAAGGAAAAAAGAAAAAACCCAAAACAACACAACAACAAAAAAGTGCAAATAAACAAAGTGTTTTTGTGTTTGTGTTCGTGTTCCTGTCCGTGTTCGCGTGTGTATATGTGGTTTATTATTGTATGAAAATACATTGTGTTGGTCGTGTGCCGAAAATTTTCTTTAACGTTGGAGTCTTAATTCGAAGGTGGCATTTTATACAGAAGGCGCCGAACGTCGTTGGGTTCGTCAAGCCGTTATGGGGGTACTAAGGTGGCGCGATCTACCCGGATCGCGTGTATCAGTTGGGGCATCATCCTCATCATCAAATCACTCAAATAATAATCACAGTAATAATAACAACAACAACAATCGAGGAGAGGTAAGTTTCATTAACTTAAATGAAAACAATCAGAGAGAGAGAGAGAGAGAGAAAAAGAGTTGAGTTTAAAATTAATTTGATGGTTGTTGGTTGTAGTATTGTATTGTTTTGCATACATATGTACTTTCAAACGTTTGCTTAGCGTAATCGTTTACGGGTATAATTGCACATATGATGGCCTGTTTATTTTTAGCATTAAAGTGCCTGCCAACTTTCTTTTAAAAGAACGTTTAATTCTGCATTTCCTTAGGTGTTTTGAACAATTTTTTGTGGTTTTCATAGAACATTAGAAACTTTGAGAAATAAACAAAAAAAAAACGTTCTAAAATGATTAAAACTTGGAAGAAACTGTATTTAAATTTGCTATGCCCGCTAATGAAATAAAATTTTAAGATCCTTGTTAACCCTTTTCGGCCCAAAGGGGCATTTGTATACCCGCCCAGACTGTTAAAAATTCTAGAGAGAACTAAAAAGAGATTCTTGCCGAGAGATTTGGTTTAATAGTAGATATTGTTTTAGAATAGAAGGGAATGGCAGCTTTGATAAATCAGAACTCAGTTGAAAACACATAGCGGACGATCGTGATACCACATGAAGCGATGCATCAAAGCTAACTGATTAGTCCTGATTATCCGGTATTAATGATCACCAGTCGCCGTGGTCTAGTAGGTAGTGTGTTGGCTTATTAGACGAAAGGCCCGAGTTCGAATCCCAGGTCAGACATCAAAACGAAAATATGAAAATATTTCTTCGGCGACTTCCTCTCAGCAGATTTCTGGCAAAAACTCTGAGAGTAAAAATTGCCATGAAAAGCTTCTCAAAAAATCTGTCGTTCGAAGTCGACTTTACACTGTAGGTCCCGCCACTCATGTATAAAATTAACGCACACAACATGAGTGGTGTTGAGAAGCTAGGCCGTAATCCTGACTGAAGGGTTGTAATGGCCAATTATGTATGTATGTATGTAATGATCACCATCAGGGCTTCGCATTTAAAGAATCAAACTGAAAACCAGCCAGAAACTTTAGTGAATTTTGTGGTCGATAGTACTGTTAGAATATCAGGAAAAGTTGAGCCAAATAAATCGGGAAGATTTTTCCTTAAATAGATCTATGTAGAGACTATAATAAGCTAATGAAGAGAATAATTTATTAAAAAAAAATTTTTTCTAAAGCCTCAGATACCTACAATGTCCAGATCAAAATATTCAAAAATAAACTTTTCAAATGTATTACTAACTTTTAATAAAAATTTTACATTTTAAAATTGTACTTTATGTATCATTTTTGCCTTTAAAAATAATCGGCAATGCTGCATATGATCGTTTTTTAAATGTTAAGCCTTCTAAAATAACACTGTCATGTCATTTAGTTTAATAAGCCTAGTTTTTGTGTGTCAAATGTTGTTACTTTTTTGTTGGAGACTTTCAACACGATCATTAAACTTTAAACGCTAAAATGCGTGACAAAGCCACACAACTTCATACCGTACAGCATACATACATTTGTACGGCATGTAGCAACATTGTCATAAACATCAGATGAACTCATTAATTTCTTTAGAAAATTTCTTTTTAACGCTCTTTTTTATTTTTTTTGTTCCGCTGTGCTCTCTCTAAAGATGTTATAATTGTTGTGTAGTGTTGTTGGAAATACCAATTAATGGTGTGATTAATGGTTTGTTTTGTTTTCTTTCTCTTTCTAACTACTCTTATTGTTTTTGTTTCGTTTTTGTATTACAACTACTGTTACTTTTTACACTCCCCCCGCTTTGCTTAAAAGAGAGTGATTTTTTTTCTTTATAAATTTACTTTTTCGTAATGAAAGTTATGGTTATTTAAACAACCTACGCACCTTTTAAATGCTTGCCTTTAGCATTTTATCTCGTCTCGTCTTTATAAAAATAATGATAATCATGATCATGATGATAATGATGATGATGATCATCGTTATTCTGTAGTAAAGTAAAGAAATTATTCGTCACAACTTTCTCTTTTGTTTTTGTGTTGTGCTGTGTTGAGTTGAGTGTTTAGTTTTAAATTGTTGTTGTTGCGTTTGGTTATTGCTATTGTTCTTCTTCTTCGTTTTTTTTCTACTACTGCTGCATGTGTTGTGTTGTTGTTTCATTATATGATTTAATTAAGACGAGCAAGCAAGAGTTTAAAAAAGAAGCAGAAGCAAATAAAGCTGAGAAACAATAACACAGATTTGAAATTCTATACACCAACACCGTTATAAAGAAATGAAAAAAATGCAAATAAAAGGTGCTACTGCTGCCGGTGCTTGTATTCTTTATAATGAAACGATTTGAAATGAAATGAAAAGTAAAGAAAGTGAATTTCTTTAAAGAATGTATGTATTTTTATAAGTTCAAGAGAATTTTCAAAAATTTCAATTTTTTTTTTTAAATAAATGCAAATACTTACCTTATATTTTCTTTAAAGGAATTTAAATAATTTTTAATTTCCTTTTTTTTAGAAAATTTCTCTTTTTCCTTCAAAAAAAAAACAATACAATAATTTATTATGGTTTTAATACCCACTTAACTTCAATTTTTATTTTCCGGTACTTCCTTACACTCTCTCTCTCTGTATAGGCTTACCACAAAAATGCTTAACAGCTCAATGAGATAATTAAGTATCTTAAGTATGTATTTTCTTTTTTTTCTGTTTTTTTTCATTAGCCTTATCATCATATTATTTAAATTTCTCCACACACATTTCATCTTTTCTTCTTCTTTTTTCTCTTCATTATTTTTTCTCAAAAAGAAATCACCTCAAAATCTTTAAAAAGTAATCTTTGAAAACCATAAAATAGAAGAAGAAGAAAAAAATCTCTTAGTATAAGTGGCTTATGTGTTTTTTTTTTGTATAAAATTGGTAGCATAGTAAATTGTTATAAACTTATCTCTTGTAAACAATAAAAAGAACAAATAATTTCCCATGTTGTATGGCATGCAAATGCTTACAAAGTATGTACATGTCACATTTAAGGGAATCTATGGAAACAAAGTGGTTTTCTAGTGAGAAAGTTTAAAAAAGATTTTTGTAAACCAAATAATATTCACAAATACATACATTGTACATAATTGTCCATTACAACCCTTCTTCTAATAAGCGAACACACTACCTACTAGACTACGGCGACTACTATTCACAAATAATACATTAAAATTATTCTTTAGAAACTCTGGAAAGCAGTGGAAATATTCTATTTAAAGTACTTCAAATTTCGGGTACAGAAAATTCAAATTTTTCTCTAATAAAGTTGCAATTGTTAGATGCAGCATTTATCCAATACGAGCTTGTTTATACATATATATTTGCATAGATTTTTTATTCCTTATATATCAAGTACATAGTTAGGAGCTGTAAAATTACCTAAAATAAAGTTAATTTCACTTGGGAATCGAAAAATAATGAAAATAAATTACCAAACTAGCAAATCTTAATGACCATAAAGTTGTGGCATAATCCTATAAACACAATAGATGCAGTATTTGCGGCACAGCAATTTTAAAATTGCTGTCTCAAGCAAGCAGCAAAACGCAAGTTAATTATTATAGGGGCAACACTGGCACATTATGAAAACCAGTGAATTTCATTAATTCTGTATCAATAATGTCATTAAAATGTATTCGCGTGCTTTTAATAGTCATATTGTATGTATCGTGTTTTTAAAAACCTCTCCTTCATACATGTTATTCTATCATCAGCATTACTCCTCTTATTGGCAGCACAAACTCTCTCTTTGTTAGCTCTAATTATCACATTGCAGCTACGAAAAATCGAAATTAGCCTATATGCAAAGCAGGAGCATGGCCGCTAAACAAATTATTATTTTCTTATAAGCTCATGCATTCTATTTTTGATAGATTGCTGTGCGGCAAATGTTGCGTCTATTGTGTTTCAATAAAAAATATTTTTGTTTCCAAACATAATATAAAAAGGAAAATATTTTTACGTCTTGTTATAGTATTTCTGGTTCTTTTCTTTAAAACATTACAAAAAATTGGAAACTGCAGTTGAGTTTGTGTAGCTTCTATTTACATAGTCCAAGGGGCGTGTTGCCTATGGATTTAGCATTCAAAACATTTGTAATTTTCATTTTCTTAATGTATTTCACATGCGATTTTTTATTTTTCGATTGGGAAATCTCTAAAATTAAAATTCTTTGTCATTGTCAGTAGACAAGAAAAAATGTTGTAATCTTTTAGAATATTTTGTTGTTGTTGCTTTTTCATTGTATATTCATTTTGGAGTATATTTTTGTTAAAATCAAATTTAATTTTTTTTTTTGTTTGTATTTTGTTATGAAAGTGAATGAGTGTCTGTGTATTTAAAGTTATCAGTTTATTTACGATGGGCATCACTTATCTTTTCTTGTTAAAAAAAATATTTTTTTTTTCGTTTTTTTTTTTTTAATAAAAATAATGAATGGAAGCGTGAATATGTTTCCGTTTTTTTCGTTTTCATAATTTATAGTCAAGAAAAAAAAAAAAAACAAAAATTTTTTCCAGTTATTGCCTTGTCAGTCATACACAGATTTTTGATTCGCTTGGATTTTGAAATGATGGCCCCTTTAGCAATTTATTATTATGGAAGGTTATGGTAGCCATGTGTTTCAAGATTCTTCTTCTAATTCTACACGTATTTATCTCAAAATGTTAATTGTTTTACAAACAAATTTTAACACACTTTTTAAGCCATTCAGTTTTAACGAGTGTGTTACTTTTAAGCCAAATGAATACGATTTTGTTTTTAATTCCTTATTGAAGTTCAAAAGCCCTGTACAAGGTTACAAAATAATTTCCTACCTACACTCGAGAGGAGTTGTTATAACGCCTAATTGTCTGTCTGGCAATATATATGTATGCTTTTTTCCTGTCGTTGTGATCTGTTGAAATGTCTGTGTGGCTTATTATCTATTACATGCAAACAATACTTATGTTGAAAATGAAAAAAACTAGCCAGCCATGTAGACGACTAAGTATGCCATTTAAGGAGAGGGGCAAAAACAAAAAAAAAGAAAACTACCTACCCTAGACCAGACACAAACAACCATATTTAAAGAGATTACAAGTATTATGTTTGATAAATTTCAACAAAAAACAGATAAAAATCAAAGAAAGAAAGAAATAAAAAAGATTTCCATAAAAAAATCAAAATAAAAAAACATTTTTTTTATTATAAAATAATGATTACATGCGAAAGTAAACATGAAAATGATCACTTATTTAAACAATTTATTTAAAAAATAAAAATTAAAAAATAAAAATTAATAAAATGTAATGTATTACACACTAAACCATACGTAATATTGTAGTTGGACTGGACTGGACTGCACTTAAAAAGAAGGCCTTAAAAGTAAAATAATTTAATTTTTTTATGTTTTTATACTTCCTTTGCTTTATTATTATGATTATTCCAAATCCAATTTGCATTCGCATTCATATTATAATTATTATTATTACTTCTGTATTCTCTTCTGTTTATTTTTCTTTTCAAACAAAAAGTATCGTAAATAAAGCGTTTCATTCATTCAATTGTTTTCTTTAAAATTTATTTCATTGCACATCCATATAACCCTTACAGACCCCCTCTCTCCACATCCATCAATCAGCAGCAACTATCGTAAGTTAGCAGCAGTAGAAGGTGTCTGTCTCTCTCTCTCTCTCTCTCTTAGAGTGCTTTTTGAATACTGCAAACGTGTCTTGCATAATATTTTATAACTTAAATTATATGCACATTTCAACGTTTTTCTAAAAGGTTTCGTTTTTGTTTTTTTTTTTTTATAAAAATTTATTTAATTACTGCTTTTAAATGGCAGCAGGGTCTGCTATTAATTTATGGAATCCATCATTTAACTCATACTACTCATACTGCATTTATAATTTGGTTTTGGACTATGCAAACAAAGCATAGTAAACAAAACAGTCAATAAAATAATTTGAATTGACCAAAAATGGCAATAATAATTAGAGATTTTTCAATAAAAAAAAAAAAAACAAAACCAAATATGGCCACCTTAATGAAATTTATATCCTACGATCCTTACATTCTTTAGTGGAAGTTAAAAGATTTCAATTTTATTTCTGAAGTGTGACAATGGATTTGAATTGCCGGTGTTCATTAACAGTTAGCTATTATGTAATTTTGATTCTGAAAACAATATTTATATGAGATTTCAACATCTGAGAGAATGGTTTTACAGGGTTCGGGCTCTATCTGTGATCGCATAAAAGCCTAAGATCTCAATATTTAATGGACTCCAGTTATACATTTTTATGGACAAATAGCTTAAATATTGTCTCTTGTAAACGCTGTTAACCACAGAATCGTAGGGAGAATGCTGAGATCATGCGGCATTCTTTCCACAGCTCTCCAGGTTCTAGTCATTTAAGATTAATGAGATTCAATCACTAATGAAAAAGAGTATAAAAAAATTGTTTAGTAACATCGCCATGTTGTACTCTATACTATGGACTCTTCCTTTTGACGATAAAATCATTAATCAGGTTCATAATAATCCTTTGCAAAGATAAATATCGCGTCAATGTGGTTCTGAGGATCACAGTTTAGGCTGAATTCTTTAATAGGATATACATTAGACTAAGAGATATTTACGGAAATATCATCATATCCAGTAAGTGGGCCAACCAGCTAAACTCCACAATCTGCATAATTATGAATTAGGCTTAGGCTTCGGTTAGTTTTATATATTCTAGCACTTCTAAACCTTCGTATCGTACCTGAACACAACGATTGCCTGAGTTAGAGGACCCGCCAGGAATCAAATTGCAATCAACGGACATTGCTTACATGACTTTTACCCATTTTTTTCAATTGGGGTGGAGAGTTACTACATGTCTCTTATCTGTTATGCATAGCTTAAGCTTAATCTGAAGTCTAGTAGGTAGTGTGTTGGCTTATTAGACATAAGGCCTCGACTCAAACCCCAGTCCAGACTTCAAAGCGAAAATATGAAAAAATATTTCTTCAGCTACTTCCTCTCAGCAGATTTCTGGCAAAAACTCTCAGAGTAAATAAAATTGCCGTCTGTCGTTTAGAGTCCTCTTTAAACTGTAGGTCCTGCCACTCATGTATAAAACTAACACACACACAGCATAAGTGGTGTGAAAAACTAGGTCGTAATCATGACTAAAGGGTTGCAATTATCAATTATGTATGTATGTATGTAAAACAGTGGCGCTCATAATCGAAATTTCCTATCACATGTGATAGGCCAAGAAAAATCTGCTGACGCTCCGTTGGCACACGTAAATTGTACATTGTAAAACCAAACCATAAGCAATATGAGATTACTTACTTAAGAGCTTTCTATCTTTGTGTCACTGAGTTAAAAAAAAGTTTGAATTTCTATTCTGGATTTAAAAGAATTTTTAGATGTTAACACAGGTGTTTAAATTTTTTTGAGAAATTTTGTGAAATTTTTTAAAACATTTGGAATGAAACTTTCGTTGTTTTTTAATTGATAGAAATCTTTTAAAATATTTCTTTAAAAATAAATGGGGAATACTGGGTTAAGGTCGGAAATTGAAATTTGAATTGTTTGTTTTCTTATTTCAATATTTATTTACTTTTCTTATAGAAAAAAATTACGTTTCTCTTTAACTCACGTTTCAAACGGCAATAAACGATTTTGCCAAAAATAAAGCAAAAATATCTTAAAAATGAGAGAAAAAAAAAATTGAAAAGTAATCTACGACAACGAGTATAATAAAGTTGTGTTGTACAGAAAGAATTATTAACACTACGTCGTAGTACTCTTACGAAAAATAATAAAAAAAATTAAAAATATTAAGAAGGAGGTGATAAGTTCTTCTTTGTTTAAGAAGAAAAAAAAAAACAATTTTTTTTTCTTTTGCCATAAAAACAAATATTTACTTAGAATGTCAACATAGAGGCAAACATAAATATTGTGTAAAACACATAAAAATAACACAGAAAAATATAAAAAAAAATTTAAAAAAAATTTAAAGAAAAAATTGTAAATTATAGGCCATTATTTAAAGTATTTCGTTTTCATTTGGTTTTGGGGGGGATTTTACAAAAAGTTTTTTTTGGTTTTTTTTTTTATTGTAGAAATAGATTTTTGAAAGTGATAAACATCAGTTTTACATGTTATTTTACAAAAAAAAAATGAACATAAAATTTAGAAACAAAATTAAATATCAGCCCACCATTTACACACAAAATATTGACAATAAAAATTGAAAATAAATTTCATTTTCTTTTTCCTCTCTCTACACAAGGGTTACAATTTTTCATTTTATTTTTAAACATAATTCAAGACAAATTTGTATAAAAATTGTCTACGACAATGCATGCACGTGTCAAATAATAGACAATAAGAACACGGGGAAAAGAAGAAAAATTACTCCACATTATTTACAAAAAAAAAAAAAAAAAGTGATTCAAGTACCCCATAATAAGCTTAATTTTCTGAATTATTACAAGGCTTTGTTTTGAAAACTATTTTGTAAAAATAGCCTCAAATGGTTAGAATAGGAGAGACTGTTTTCATTTCAATTAAATCGAAACAAATTGATATTCTTCAAGTTCAAGTTGCTTCAATTATTATTAAAAACTTTTAAAGAATATCAAATTTCTGAAGACATTTCATGGCCAGACGGTTTATGGCAATGATGTGTTTAACTGCACTTAAGCTGTTCTTCCTTATAGCCCATGAAAATGTGAAAGTTTCGTCGAATTGTTAAATTATTTAACAATCTGTCTGTCTCTGTGGCTGTCAGTTTTTTTTTTGCAATAAAAATCCTTTCTTAATTGTTGTTTGTTTGTTTTTCTTTTCTGCATCATTAGCATACCTATTTAAGCTCTGTTGCCATATTTCATGTTTTAATTTTTATTGAAAAAAAAGAAAGATATTTTTTAAATACAATATTTAATAACAAAAGTTATTATTGTTATTGCTATTATTATTATTGTTTTTATTATTATTATTGTTGTTGTTATTGCATTTAATTGTTTCTCATCATCAAACATCAACATCAACAACAGCTCTACAAGACAATGCAATTCAACACTTTTTAACATCATCATCGTCATCACAATGATAATCATTGTTATGATTATTATAATGATAATTATTGTATAGTATATTTTCTTGTTGTTGTTTGTATTTTAATCATTGTTTAAGTTTAACTTTTGTCATTAAAGTACTTACTACTACTGCTTGGCAAATATTTTTTTTCCTCCTCCTTGTTTTTTTTTTTGTCTTCATTTTATTTTTACAGTCATCATAATTTTTTTTCTCTTTTCTTTAAAAATTTTTCTTTTATTATTTCGTCGGATTTTAAATATTTTATTCCCTGGGAAGTGTGTAGGAAAGACAGAAATTTTATAAAGAAAACGTGCTTGCATATCCGGCATTTAAACAATCCAGCAGAAGACTTTAAAAAAATATGTCTTTTTTTTTATCAAATTTGCGTGTCATGCATCAAGATGGAAAGCTTAAAATTTGTTAAAACTACCGGGTTTTTGCTTTTTTGTAAATATTTTTAAGGAATTTAATTTTTTTCAATATTTTCATTTATTATTGCTTAATAGTGGATTTTAAACATTTCATTTCGTTTGATTATTTAAAACTTTATTGTAGAATATAATGCAATAATAGGAGTTGGGATCCATAGAACACCTCCTCTGTATGTGTGCAGTCCGTGTAGGATTGGGTTGATATTTAGGCCCTGTTGAGATTTGTAATGGGATTGGGCTGGTTAAGTGGTGTTTCGAGTAGCTAACTCGTCATCTCTTTGTGTTTTTTTTTTGTCTATCCTGTGTCATCTTTTTACTTTTTTTTCCGACTCCATCTCTCTCCCTCTCTCTCTCCCTTTCGTTCTTTCTTCTCTCAGCCTTTTATCTTAATCTTTGCTACCTTTAAGACGACCACAGTGGATCAAAGCTACTTACATATCATTTTGCCCTGAGCCATTGTTTTCAGCTCTACACAGAATTTGCCGGTTGTTCTTATTTGTGCTGGAATTTATCTTTTCCCGCCATTTGTCAGCGGTCACACTATTCTCTTTGATGCGGATTTTTGTGAAACCATCTTGAATTCTTCTAGGAATGTAGTAAATTCATTGCCATTTTTGTGATTGCCTTGTGCCTACAAGTCAGAAGCTCCTCAGAATTTTTCGATGATATTGATTTATTAAAACTTGTATCTTTCTTCTAGATTTACCAAGAGGCAACATTTCATGTTTCGCATGCATAAAGTAGGGTGAAATTTACAATGCAAAAGTCATGTTGTATGGACGTAATACTAGTCTCAAACGATCGAATGTTGGCCGTATTTTGTGATAGCAGAGATCAGAATTCATTGTTTGTGACAGCTTCCTTTCTTACAATTCCAACAAACACTCAGGGGTAACCTTCTTTGTCCTGAAGCTAGGCTTTACAATTTTTTGTGAGGTTTCATAGCCATTTGATCATGTTTTTTCTCATTTAATATTCTCGCACTTTATACTGTTTTAATTGCCCTTAATGATCTGCTTTAAAAATGTTTCGATTTCTTTGCTATTCAGCATCCTAAAATCGAGCCTATCTTGTTTGGGTAGGCAGTGATTTTTCAATGTTTTTTTAACTATTTTCATATTACCTTTCGTTATAAACTTTTAAAACCTTATCAATACAACACATTAACAACAAACTAAAGCGTTTTTCTTATAGCTGCCCACTCTTGGTAAAAAACAAACTGCCGCCTTACACAGTTCATAAATCAAGCTTAAAATAATCATTAAGACAGAAATGTAGTTTAAATACTTACTTTTTCTTAAATATTTTAATGGTTTTCTCTTATAATTTTTACATTTTTTTAGTATCTATTTATTGCTTCTTTTCTTCTTAAATTGCTTTTAATACCACCTCTATTATGATTATGATTATTTGTTTTTTTTTGTTTTTTTTTTCTTTTCTTTTATTAAAAATCGTATTTCATTCAAAACTTTAAATCTCCCCTCATTGAAAAATATTTTTCAAAGAAAATGGTCATTAGCTTTGGGAAAAACTACACAAAAAACTCAAAACTCTTTATGAAAAGTAAAAGTGTTGCTTGGTTTTCTTGTTGAAAATTATTTCTTTTTTTTTATTATAAAAAAAATTGTTTATTTTATAGAAAAAAACATTGAAAATATTGCTAATGATCTTTAATAATAATCGTAGACATTTAACTTCAATTTTTTTTTATTAGAAAATTTCATGGTCTATTGCGGAAGCAAAAGAAACAAAATTTTTTTAATAATTTTTTTGACATTAAAATCATCATAATTTATAAATTATGCAACAATATTGTGTGTTTCTTGTTGCTTTTGTTTTGTTTTTATAAAAATTACTTTTTAATTGCCTTTACGAAATTTCAAAAGAAATTATTTCAAGAAAAAAATGGTTTTCTCTAAACAAAATTATTAAACTATTTATTGTGTGTTAAGGAATGTCATTACAAGTCGAAAGAAAATATTTCCTGAACTCTCATCGTAGTCGATTAAGTAGTGTGTTGGCTTCTTAGACATGACTCCGTGGTCCAAAGAAAATATGTGGAAATATTTCTTGGGCGCCGTAGAAATATTTCTTCGTCGTGGTCTAGTAGGTAGTGGTTTGGCTTATTAGACGAAAGGCCCGAGTTCGAATCCCAGGTCAGACATCAAAACGAAAATATGTAAATATTTCTTCGGCGACTTCCTCTCAGCAGATTTCTGGCATAAACTCTGGGAGTAAAAATTGCCTTGAAAAGCTTCTCAGAAAATCTGTCGTTCGGAGTCGACTTTAAACTGTAGGTCCCGCCACTCATGTATAAAATTAACGCACACAACATGAGTGGTGTTGAGAAGCTAGGCCGTAATCCTGAGTGAAGGGTTGTAATGGCCAATTATGTATGTATGTATGACTTCATCTCAGCATATTTCTGGCAAAAAATCTGGGAAGTAAATAAAATTGCCATGAAAAGCTTCTCAAAAAATTTGTCGTTCAAAGCCGTCTTTAAACTATAGGTCCCGCCACTCATGGATAAAATCAGTAGACCAAATATGGGTGGTGGGAGAAACTAGGTAGTAATCCTGACTAAAGGGTTTTAATGACCAAGTAAGTTAATGTTTTAAAAAAAGCAATCAATTTTCCGTCTTGCAATTATTAACCAAAGAAACCTTATAAAAGTAAAAGTTCTTAAGAACAAATACAACATTTTTCTCTTCATTATTTCCTCTTCTACTAGTATTATAGCTTGTAATACCACGGGAATAAATGGCCATAATTTCCACTTCTTTTTATTTTTAATAACCACATTACAATTACAATCAATGTTTGTCGTTCTACATTTCGATATCGAAAGAGAGGGGGAGAACATGAATCGAGGAAGGCGAGAGAGTGTGTGTGTGTTGGCATAAGACAATCGGTTTAAAAATCTTGAAAAGTCACACCACAGCCACAGCCACAACCATAGAAATCATTTTTCTCTTTTTCTGTTTCTTATGTTATTATGTTGTGTTGGAATGTATGTTAATTTAACTTAATTGTCTTTAATTTCTTGATAATTATTATTAATTATTATGTGACTGAAGAAGTAAAGAATAGAACGGGGAGGAAGAAAAAGGAAACAAAAGAAAACAAATCTTTAATTAGCCGCAATATGTACCTAAACAAGAATACAAATCTATACACTTAAGTAATTATCGAGCCATTATTATTGAAATTAATTATTAAAGAATTGAGGTTGTCTTTCCTTTTTTCTTTTTTTCTTTAAACTAAAGACGAAAAAAAATTGATAAAAGATTTTTAAAGTGAGAAAAATGAAGATATTTAAACAACTGGCCATTTACTATATATGTAAAGTTTAATTGATATTAATTAATAACGGCCTTATTTTGTTAAATATTAATTGAGTGAGGTTTAATAAGCTTATTTTTTTAAGATTGTTTTAAAAAAATATGTTGAAATTGCAGGAGAGAGAGAGAGAGAGAGAGAGCGATATGTCTACTCAGCCACAAAATGTATAACAAGTAAAATATCCTAAAAATTACTTCTTTTCAGTCAATTTTCCCAATACCATACCACTTCACTTTACACGTAATTATTTTGATAGTGTTATAGGGCTTGCGTAGTAGCCATAGTCTATATATTTCCTCGTCGACTTCCTCTCAGCAGATTTATGGCAAAAACTCTGAGAGTAAATAAACCTGCCATGAAAAAGTTTCTCAAAATCTGTCGCTTGGAGTCGACGTTAAACTGTAGGTCCCGCCACTCAGGTATAAAATTAATGCACACAACTTGAGTGGTGTGAGAAGCTAGGCCGTAATCCTGTATGTATGTTATGTGTATAGGGCTTGGAACTCTCGTTTAGATGCGATATATGGTGCTCTTAAGCCTAGTATATGAGCTATAATTAGCATCTAAATAAATTGGCTTTTGCACCAGGGTAGTGTTCAACAGTTAACAGTGCTCTGTTAATGCTAAATTTTGGGTTTTCAACGCCAAAATTGTCTCTTTATAAAATTTTTTGTTTTCGTCATAGATTTTCAAGTTCAAATTTACTTTCTCACACATTCAACGTTTAGGCCACGTAGCCCCACAGGAAAGGTTTAAGAGCATCAAATACCATGATTCTGGTTGCCACCAAATCGAGAAATTACTCTTTCACGAAATTTCACACTCAACAAAGCAAAAATCGTTCACGATACTTAGCAAACGACACCTTCTTGTTCCAAAGAGTTCCTTATCCTTAATAGTGCGGACAAAAAATCGATTATTATACGGCCACAACGCTCTGAATCAACGATAAGGGTTTTTTCAATTTGCTGCTCCGCAAGTGTTGCGTCTAATGTGTTTATAGTAGGCTCGTAGGCTTACTATACTGACAGTTTTAAACCGCTTAAATGCATAATAAATAAATAATTTGAATGCCTTAAAAACTGACACGTTCGTAAAAAATATATTTTTTTCAACGCAGTAATTCTAGTTTATAAAATTCTTTTTTATTTGAATACTTCATTTAAAGACACGTTGCAAAGTGCCATAAAAATGTTCTACTTTTGCTCCATTAAGTTTTTTTCTTTCCGATAATTGAAAAGTTATTCAAATTTTTATGCCTACAAAAGATTTTTTTTTGGATACAAAAAAAATTTGTTGAGAGTGCAATAATAAAGCAAATAATTAATGCGACTTTTATTGCAAAACTAAAAAAAAATTTTTTTCCAATTGAATCAATAGTAGAATAAAAAGTGTTCAAATTAGTTTAATACTTACTTACTTAATTGGTCTTTACAACTCTTTAGCCAGGATTAAGACTTAGCCACTCATGTTGTATGTGTTAACTTTATCTATGAGCTTCGGGACCTACACTTTAAAATCGAATGACAGAGTTTTTGTCAGAAGACTGGTGAGAGAAGGTCGGGAAGAAATATTTTTCATATTTCGTTTTGTTCGAAATGTCAGGGCTGGGCTTACGTCTTAGAAGCCAGCAGGCTACTACCTTTGAAGGACTTTCTCCAGATAATACACTTTGTGACTTCGAATAGATGAGTAGGTTTTGTTTATGGTGTTGTTAATTGAAAGCAGGGACTTCAGATAAAGCAATAGCCACGATGTTATTATAAAGCTTGGCTTTAAGGGTTTGAAATTAAAAAACTTTTATTAAATTTTGTTTTTTATCTCATTTTTCTTTTAATATTCCACACTTCATCCCCAGTATTTCAATATATTTTTTTAATATTTTTTTCAATCCGATATTTTTCTTTTTGGTTTTGTTTTTGCATTTTATCGTTTATTTAAAATCTTTCTACTCCACTTAAAGTGGGAGCAAAAACAAAATCTATACCAGGAAATGCTTATGGATTTTCTTCTTCTTTTTTTCTCTGTATTTTCCTACACTTTTCTTTATGTATGTCGATAATCTAAAGTGTTAATCTCTCTCTAGAAAATAATGGAAAAAAAGAAAAGAAAATTGAGAAAAATTATAATGTTTTACATAAATATGTATGCACGTTCGTACGTCTGTATAATACACCTTATTCTCTACATATATACATAAGTAGAGTTTTAAACAAATTTGCAACACTTTAAAAAACTTATTAGACAGGAGAGTTTAAATCATACCAGCCACCACCTGCCTGCCTGCTGTCTAACTGTCTGTGAGTAAGAGTGTGTGAATGTGTATGTTTTTTAATTCCTTTTCCTTAAGCCTTATGCATCATCATCATCAATACTTGTGATAACAATAATGGCAGTGATGATGGTGATGATGATGATTTTTCCGTTGAATTGTTAAACGGAAAATTATTTCTTTTTTAGATTTTTTTTTGTTTTGTTTAACTTTAGTTTTCCTATTTCTAGTCTCTTTTGTTTTCTAAGCATTTTTCAAATACTGTTGATGATGACTTTTCTTTTAAATGTTTTCGCTTGTGCTGTATGCAGCACATGGAATAAAGAACGCGAGTGCTGGTGTGCTAGTGCTGTTTCTAGTGCTTGTGATGTGTTCTGTAGTGCGCTGTTTAGTTCATTGCGTTGGTGACCCAGAAAAACTTTCTTTTCCGTAAAAATCTGTTTAAGAGTATATGCATGTAATTCTATAGTTTTGTTGTTGTCGCTTTTTTTTTCTTGTAGCATTTTCACTGTGTGTATTTGCTAAGATTGCAGTTGTTGTTGTTTTGTTAATAATAGCAATGTTTTATAAGCGGATTTTTTCAACATTATAGCGTATTTTTTTCTGATATTTTCTCTGTAAGTTTTCTGATGATGAAATCTTCTTTTTCATGTTTTTGTCATTTGATTTTCTAACTAAAGCTTGAAGTAGAATTTCTTTAAAGTAACAGTAACCAACCAACCAGCCACCACTTTGAAATGTTGCGCAATTTCTTGTTCATCTCTTTTTTTTTACACTTTTTCTAGTTTTTTTTTTTGAATTTTTTTGTTTCAAGTTTCTTATTTTTACACAATGTTAATGGTCAAAAACAAAAATAAAAAATGGAGAAAAAAAGAACAGAAAAAATAAAAATAAAAACTGACATCAGCATTTGCAACAAACAGCATTGACAGTAGCAGCAGCAGTAGGAAAAAAATATCCTCTCTGTGTAATATTTATGGCCAACGTTAGATTTTGTTTCGTTTTACCGTATTTCATGCTAAAAAAACAGGAAAAACTGTGGGATTTTAGATTTTTTTTTTTTGCTACTGTTGTTGTTTTTGTTGTCTTTATACTGCATTTATGTATTGCAACTGTTCATGACACAGTCATGACTTGTTCCAATACCTGTTCCATACAAGTCAGTGTATTTTTCATTGATCAAGATTTGCATTCTGCAGACACTGACAGTCACATTAATAGAACAAACCAGAGTTGGAGCTTAAAAAAAAAACCGAACCATACTTATAAACATTCTACCAGTTTGTTTTTTTGTTTATTTGTTTTCAAGAAAAATAAAAAAAAAAAAGAATAAAACAAAGGAAAAACTTGATTTTTTTTCTTTTAAAACCCTCTCTCCCTCTCTCTATCTAGTTCTGTTTTAAAGTTTAAAGCATATACTGTTATTACATAATTTCTATGTATTAAAAAAAAGGAATTATTTTTTTTTTTCTTTTTTATAAAAAAAACAAACTTACTGTATAATTAAGCTTTTGCAAACAAAAATTAAAAAAAAAAAAAGAAAAAACCTCATGTAAGAAAAAGTGAATGGCCCAGAAAACCTTGTACACTCACTGTGTGTGCATTTATAAATGTTTAAAAAATAAAACCAAAGCTAAGCTTTGCTCATATTGCAAGTTTTGCTTCAAATTAAATCCACTATGCATGGATTTATTTGTAAATTTATTTCATTTTTTTTTCTAAAGATACTTGAAAATCAAGTTAAACTTTAATTTCGTTTAAAATTAAAACTAAGCTTATTAAGATGTCGTTTTATAATACAATTTAATTTAAGCCACAAATTTTTTTATCATTTTTTAAGACCATTTTTTAATATAAATTTTAATAAAATATTTAACCTTTTTTCCTTGTAACAATTTATTTTTAATAAATGTCTATCAAAAAAAAAAATCAAATTATTCATCATCATTTTAAAAAACATTATTTCTTTATTAAAACAGGCAATAAACCTTATGCTCACATATATAGTCCGTGGTTGATATTAATTTAAATGGAAATCAAGTTACACTTTAAACTTTATAGACGGCATAAAAACAAACTCAAGACATTTTCTCTTTCTCTCTCTCTCTCTCTCTAATAATAATTTAAATTCATTGTTTTTTATTACAATTTTTCAAATCACAAAATGAATGAATGAATTCATAAGTATGTAATTGAATGAAATTTTTTAAATTGTTTTTGCATTAGTAAATGCTGCTTTGAATCCACGGGGTATGCAAATGATTGCTGGCACTAACTCACTAACTATTAACGGGTGTGTGGGTCTCACTAAGGGTCACACCTTATTTTCGTCTTTTTTTTTAATCAAATCAATAGAAAAATAAAGCTTGAAACAATAATAAATGTATTGTTTAAATGAATTTTCAATTGTACGTTTTAAATAATAACATTATGGCTGTATATTACACAGTGTGACCCCACACAAAATAAGGACAACTTTTGAAGAATTTGAACACACAGAAATTGAATATGTTTCATAACTATTTAAGGTTTTAATGTATTCGTTAAATAATGGAAATATATATCATCACGTATATCTTAAGGTTCCTGAAAGTAACAGAATGCCATGCTTAAATTGTGGACTATTCTTTGAATTGATTACATCTTACGTACATACATAAATAGTTTCAATCTTAAATTTTTACATAAAAAATAAATGTTTTTCTCTATGCTTGCTTATGTATTTATTATTTCTGAAGTATAGTGTAACCTTCATAAAATCTGAACGCTTTTAATTGGAATATTTTAAATGAAAAGTACAGGTTTTAAATTTTTCTTTATTTTATTTCTTAACTTTTGAAATACAGGGTGATTCTCCTCAAATCTGAACCTTTGTAAACAAAATTTGAGATCCCTTAGTTGCACAGTGTTTATCACTACAATTTTGCAGAAGTGCAGGAAATATAGAATTTTATATTTACAATTACTTTGTTTGCAAACTGTCCTTAGTAAATGTTGTACACCCTTTAATGCAATAATTGCTAAAAGGCCAGTTGTTTTTGAATGCTTAAAACAAGTTTTTTTCGGTTTAAATCACTCAATTGACCTTTTGAGAACTAAAATGTGAATTATTAAATAAATGAAAAAAAAAACAATTTTATTGTTGTTGTCTTTGTAAATCAAAAGCAATTAAGCAAACAAGTTTAGCAGAAAAAAACAACGAAAAATAAAGAAAAACATTATTAATAGACTAAAACTAATGAAATAAATTTATTGAGAATAAAATTTATGAGAAAAAAAATTTAATATTTAGATTTCATTAAAAATCTATACAATTAATGTATAATATTTAATTTATATAATTTATTTATATTTTTTCATTTAAAATTAAGTTATTCAATTCGTTTTGTGTAAAATTGTTTTTACATTTTTTACATTCAAGCTTATTTCTTTATTACATCCTGCTCTCAGTTAATTATTTCATTAATTAATTCATTAAAATTTCCATTTTAAAAGTATTTTTTTTTTTAATTTTTTGGTTAAAACAACTTTTTTTTTTTTTTTTATTTGTAAATGTGGGCTAAAATGCTTGAATTAATTGAAGCACAGCGTACATACATACATTTTAGTTACGAATCTCAGCTTACTAAACATACCCACCCTCCTCCTCTTCCAATAAACAACCCACCTAACCAACATATACAGCCTAAATGAAATCAAAACAAATTATCGCAAAAATAAACAAAACATATGAGACATAATATGACTCTCTATGACTGACGCCTACTACTCATACCATACATACTACATACCATGTATGTAAGTGTTTTCATTTAGTGGCGCCCGTTACATACACGCTTACAAAAAATTCCTCTTAACAGAACCAGGCAGAGAAGAGAACAATAACAATAACAACAAAGTACAAAGCAAAACAAAACAATGAGAACAATTAACCAAAAATATTCCGTATGCTTAAGAAGTTGTTTGTGTTTCTATTCTAAGTACACACTCATAACTAAATTGCATTCATTAGTTGTTATTGGTTGCTTGAAGAATAGAAAAGTAGTATGTAGTTGAATAGAGCTGTGCTGTGTTTAGTAGCCATAAAAATGCATTTGTTTTATTTTCTTGGACAAAGAATAAGGTTATGTTTGCTTGCTTGCTGGCTGCTACCTGCTTTGAAATAATTGTGCATTATTTAAAAAAAAAAAAAAGATTTTAAATACATATTAAATTACTTGGAATTTGTTTTCATTCTTATTTTAAGTGGTTCTCTTAAATAAAAGAATTTTTTTAAAATTAGTTTTCCTTTCATAATCTTTTTCTATATTTATGAGCACGTTTTAATAATTTTACACGAGTTTCAAAAGTCATAAATTTAATATACAATAATACTCTTAACTAAACCACTTAGTTAGTTAAACTAACTATGTACATATATGTCCAGGCATATTGTTTTCGTTTTTGTCCATTTCTCCTTTAATTTATTTATTAGAATTATATAATAAAGTATAGGCAAAGCATTATCAGCAGTTTTATTATACGATTAATACACCCTAGTTGTTTATAAGGTTTTCTAACCTCAAAAGTACTCTCTCTCGCTCTCTCTTATGTAAATAAAGCGAGTCAATAAACAATTCAATTCGGGGAATATTAGCCGCCATGTTATAAAAAGATCAAAAGCCTTACATATATACATACGAGTACATAAATATGAATGTAGGTTTAAATAAATGTTTGCATATGATAAAATTATTGTTATTATTGATTATAAATTTCAATAACTAAATACTAAAGGGGGAGTGTATGTTCCCCCCACACTATTGATAAGCCATACTTTTATAGGTCGTAGAGTTTGAATTTGTTCCTGTTCTTTTTTAATAGTTAAACACATGTTGTTTTTGTTTTTATAGTTAGAATATATGTACATATGTGTTTAAATATTGACATCAAATTCAAATAATATTTATTAAACCATACAAATTACGAGTACATTTGTATGTACATATATATTTTATAATAATTTTCTTAATAAGAAATAAAAATTATATCACAACCAACAACTGGTGTTAATAATACACCATAATTTTAAATATTTATTGGAAATTTTGTTATTGTTTTGTATGTTGTTTTGTTTTTTTTTTAGAAAATAAATAACATTTTACAATTGCTTCTTTTATTTCATAATTTTATTTTCAAGTGAAAGCTGTTTTCTTTTTAATAATAATGAGATCTTTTGTTATTGATTTTAATTTCTGTTTTTTTTTAAGTTGTTAATAAAATTAAACTTTATTACGACCGTTTCCATCTGGCAAAATAGAAAATATTTTATTTGTTAATTTCGTAGGCAATTGAATTTGCAAATTAAAAAATTATTTTAAAAGTTTTAAAGTGAAATTTATTTTTATTTCGAAAGGTAATGAAAGTTATCATCCCAACATTTACCCCTAAACCAAGATCAAATACCCACTCGCTAACTTTGGTGAGAGTAAATTGCCTTCTGTTCCTAATTAAAGCCACAAATCTGTTGAAATATATATTTATTTATTAATTACAATACAATTACAAATTATATTCTAATTATATACGAGCGGAGTAACTTGACAATATGCTCGGTGTAGTGTCACAGACGAGAGTCTCTGGTGGGAATCGAACCCACGACCCTAATGTTAATAGTCTAGCACACTACCCACTAGACTACCAGGGCACCCATCTGTCCAAATATATTTTTAAGAATCACATCATTAGTTCAAGCGATTCCTCCACAGTGGATCTTGGGTTCCCCTTGATTGCCCTTACCTAAAGGAGTCTTCGAATCTAGTTCACCAAAGCGATCTCCTCTGCACCTAATATTGTTACTGTGCTCGTTATGGCGCTAGTGCCACATTGTTGATGGGTTCTTTTATAAAAAAAGAGTGTACACATCGATATTGACACGCCTAAAGTAGCCTTTTCACAATACGGACCTGGCAACAATATTTTACCAGTTGTTTTTGTTTAAAGCAGATAATTCGCCTCAACAGGAGCACCTGAAACGGATAAATTCCAGTATTTTGTCCGCTAAAACGAGTGGTTAAATGAGGGGGTGGATAATCGAAGAATGTCAACAAATTATTGAACAAACTAGTATACATAAGATCTTTTTCAATACAATTTGTTAACAATTAAGTTCTGAAGAATAATTTTATTTTTTAACTTGACTGCCACATTGTTTTATTATTTTGTTTTGTATTGTTTTTTAATTATTTTATTTAGTCTGTGGCAATAATATAATTTTACTATACGCGGCAAATGCAATTTCTTTTTTTTTTTTTCTTCATAATTTATTTGCCTCCATTTGCAAATATTGCGCCATTGTTTTTAAAACTCTATTATAATATTAAATTTCTTTATTTATTTAATTAGCTTGCAATTTTAATTATTAAAGCATTATTATTATTATTCAATGCAAAAAGGAAAAAAATATTGTTCAAATATTGACACCTCTTTTAAATTTCTCCATACATATGCCTTATAATGGCTTTATAAAGAAAGTATTTTCTTTTCTTCCATAATAATTTCAAGGGTACATAAACAGGTTAATGGCTTTTTACAAGGCCGTTTTTTATTTGATAACAAATAGAAGAAAAAGAGGGTCTTCAAATTAGATAATCATTAAGTATATGGAGAGTAAATATTTAATTTGTAATACAATAAGAAATATTTGTTTTTAATGGCAAACATTTACAGATGTTGCTGCATTATATCATAATTTGAAGAACACTTGTAAATCCAGTTCAATTCTGAAGCAGCCCCATTCCAGCGCTTTAATTGAGATTCCTTAAGAGCTGAACATTCACATAGAAAGTGGTGTGCCTATAATAGTCGTAATTCAAATATCTCACACGCTCAGACATATATATAAACTTAATTGGACATTACAACCCTTCAGTCAGGATTACGACCTAGCTTCTTACACCATCCATGTTTTGTGTGTTAACTTTATACATGAGTGGCGGGACCTACAGTTTAAAGACGATTCCGAACGACAAATTTTTTGAGTAAATTTTTCATGGCAATCAATGGCAGAAATTTACTGAGAGGAAGTCGCCGAAGAAATATTTTTTCACATTCAATTTTATTCGAGATGCCTGACTTGGGGATTGAAACGTAGCCTTACGGTCTAATAAACCAACACACTACCTAATAGACTACGGCGACTTCGGGCATACGTAAGCACGTCCAATTATATAGAGCCTGATAATTGCTCCCGTAAAGAGAATGATTTAATTCCTGTCCAAATTCCAAAGTTAAGATATCTCATGTTTTTCCCCTTGCAATGTCGTAGTCTTATAGGTAGCGTCTAGGCTTATTAGACAGTAGCGCGTTCAAACCTAAGCTCTGACATCCAGAAAAAGAAATAAAACAAATATTTTTTTCGTTTGCCTTCTTTCAGCAATCTTTGCCATGAAAAACTGATCAAATTTGATGTTCAGAATCAACGTAAAACTGTACTACCCGCCATTCATGGATAGAATTAACTTTCCACAACACGGGTGTTGTGAAAAGCTATCCACTATCTTGGCAATTTTTTTATTGTTTTTCTAAAATAGGATTGGAATTTTGCTTGACTGAATTTTGTAGGATTCTTTAGTAGCCATAACTAATATTTACGCTGTTTAAGCCTCCTATGGTTAGAGGATGTGTACTAGTCAATTGAGACAAGTACAATACCCGGAGGTCGAATTGACCCATTGTAAGCCTCCTATGCTTGGCATTATTATCGATAATTGAAATCACAGCAACTGCCACTAGCTTACCCCATTGAGTCATTTATTTTGTTTGTACTTTTTAACGATTTTGTTTAAATTTCTTTAGAATTACAATGATTTTATATTTATTAAAGCGTGTTTTTTCATGAAAAGAAAAGTTACAATATGGCGTCATTAGCTAATCATTTATCATTCAAAAGTTTGCCTTGCATTTTGAAAGCTATTCGAGTCTATTCGATCTATCTGTCTATCAATTCATGGTATATTTTACTCACTTTTGTGTTATTAAATGTGTTTAGAATTATTAATTCTTTCTCTCTCTATCTCTCTCCCTCTCTACATATATGATACAATAAATATGTATTTATTATTGTTATTGTTATTGTAGAAACAATAGATTGGAAAAAAATTATTGTTTATACGTTTGATTGTTTGTTTGTTTTAATGCAACATTTCATAATAAATTACTGGCGGTGTCACCTGTATGTGACATTTGCAATGCAATGCAGTTTGCAGTTGTATTGTGTCAGTAGCAGTTGCACAGCAATTGCTAAATGGCGGTATTGGGTTTTGTACTTTTTCTCAAAAGCCTTTATAATAGATTCTCTTGTTTTTTTGTTTTTGTTTTTCTTTTTGCTCTCAATCGCATCACAAACAAGGAGCTCTAGTTTATTGAATGGCAGCAGTGGCAGTAGCTGTATTGGAGGATTGCAGTGGCATTTTGTATCGTTTTTTTTTCGTTATTTTTTTTTTGACGTCATCATCATCATGATGATGATGATGATAATGATCATCATCTATCTACCTTTCATTGTTAAACGCATACAAATGACAATAAAGTGTCACTTATATTTTGTTTTAATGTGTGTCAAAAAGTTTTCAAACTGTCTGTCTGTCTGTTTGTCTTTCTGCTTCATACATACGTTGTTGTTATTTGTTCAGGTAAAGCCAATGCCGGTATTGCTTTAGAAGAAAAATGAGGAAGAAGCAGACACAAAACCGGGTTGTATTTTAAGCATGACTAGGCCGTTTTTCTTATTAATTTATACGACACCAATGGTAGTAAAGCTTTCATTTACAATATTTACTTTGGGACCTATTTTTGTGGTAGTTATTGTTGTTGTTGTTGCTCTCTCTCTCTCTATACAATGTCTGCTAATGAAAAGGCTTTCTTGTATGAAATTTTCTTGTGTTTCTTGTGTTTTTCTGTATGTTTTTTTGCTCTGATTTTAATATAAACTCGTATCTGCATTATGACATGACATTACACAACATTTTATGCTTAAAATATGGAATTACATCTCGAAACCAAAAGAAAAGCAAAAAAAAAAGGGAACGTATATCCCAACATAATCTACAACAATTACTTCATGTGCTGCATGTTTTATGTTGCTTTGAAAGCATATCTTCAACACAATATCATCATCGCCATCGTCATCACATAATGGGCCCAGGCATCCAGAGTTAGTTACTCTAACCAGCTTAGTTTGATTTGCTTTATTTGCTGTTTGCAACTTGTATTCCTGGCTGTTGTTGTTTTCTTTCATTAAAAATAATTTCTTTTTTTGTTTCTGCCATACAACAAAAGGTGTGTCCTCTCCTTTGTGGCAGTAAAGATTGAAATGATGTTGATGACTCATGCCTTGCCATTGCCATGCCATCGCATGGTAAGAGTCACGTTTGAAATGAGTTTCTGTTTTTCTTGCATATAATTAAGGTAACAAAATACTAATGTATGTATGTATGTATGTATTTATGTGTATATGTATTTATGTGCATACATACGTCATATATAAGCCAGTAATGCTACCCAAGAGGAGACGACATATGGCTTAAAATGTTCTTTGTTCTGTCTCGATTTCTTTTTTTTTTTGGTTCTTTTCATTTTTAAGTGGAAAAAGTGAAAAAGGAGTACATGAACCCATAAATAAATTACCACACAAATCTTTTACTAAGTCTGTTATAAAAATTATAACCAGAAAATAAATGTTTTTTTTTTGGAGTTTTAAATTTTAAAAACCTTAAGAAATATGTATTCTGCTATAGAGCCACTAAAATTGGCTTATGGTTGAGCAGATTGTCAGGTGAACTTTGAAAATAAAATTACGAATATTATTCATATTTTAGTTACGTTGTCAACTGACGGTTATTTATACCAAGAAAGAAAGTAGCCTTGTGTGCCTTTTGCAGAGCGTAATACTGAAATAACTCTTAGATTTGTAGAGGAACCATCATTGGTGCTGTCATATTTTCTTCCTTTTTCAATCATAAACATAAGTTTAATCATGCTGTGTTTGAATCAAACAATCTATTGAATTCGCCTCAATCTATATTCGGTTGCCTTATGGTATCTCCCCTATTTCTGATGTCCTGACAAACTTGAGAATGTTGTGCAATGTTTCTTAAGGGTAACCCCCTGCTTAGTACTATATTAGCACTCAAATATTTTCTACTTAAATGCACTAACGCCGCTTTTCTTTGAAGTATGTGTCCTTGAGATTCGTTATCCTTATCTCATCCTGAATATAAGTTGTTTGTGTCTGCTTTGCCTGGTATAAAGATCCGGGTACTATGATGTCTCCGGGTAGTTTGATGCCAGACTCTTATCTCTTTCCCTTATATTATGAGCCTAAGTCGCCGTAGTCTAGTAGGCAGTGTGTTCGCTTATTAGACGTAAATCCCCTAATTGGAGGCCCAGGTCAGACATCAAAACGAAATATGAAAAAAACATATTTCTTCGGCGACTTTCTCTCAGCAGATTTCTGGCAAAAACTCTGAGAGTAAATAAACCTGCCATGTAAAAAGTTTCTCAAAAATATGTCGTTCGGAGTCGACGTTAAACTGTAGGTCCCACCACTCAAATATAAAATTAACGCACACAACATGGGTGGTATGAGAAGCGAGGCCGTAATTCTGACTGAAGGGTTGTAATGGCCAATTATGTATGTAAGCTTAAATGGTCTCAAAATGGATTGGCTTGAGAAGAGTCCTCGCCTTTCTATATCTTCCGTTTTGCGTAGCCTTTTTCCACAGAAAGTCTTTTGGTCTATCATTTGATCGGCTGTTATTTTTTTCGATTTCTAACCATCAGCCAATAACGCCTGATGCTCTTTAGGATTGTAAACATTGTAACGTTTCTGCTCGGCTTAAATAATATTAAATCGCCAACTCTGCATGCATTAGTGAAATTCTTTTGCAGTGATAAGCAACACAACAGAAATTTGGATTTCCCTCTATCTCTCCCTCTCTCTCTCTCTCTCTGTGTATACTTTTCAAACAGGAGAAATTTCTTTCGTAAGACCAGCCATATTTGTTTTCATTTCTTTTTGGCACCTTGTAAAACAAGTCGTTGTTGTTGTTAATAGTTTTACTTTAAGCTTATAATTGTTACATCCGTTATACGGTTTGTTATGTTGTGTAATGTTTACCTTTAAATGTATTCTTATTCTCACTTCCTTTCTATTAATATATGTAGTAAAATAAATCTGTTATGAACACTTTGTGGTTGTGTTAGTGTTTTATTATTGTTTTGAATGGCTTTAGCCAATACACTGAAATTAATTGGCTAATGTTGTCTCTACTCAACGAAATAAAATAACGTGCAGATGTCCAAAATGTTTTATTTTTATTTAAAATATTTTTGATTTCTTTTTCGTTTTTTTTTCTTCTTTAATTCTAAGAAATGTGATGATAAGTTTATAGCGGGGTTTTTAAAGAAATATATCTTTTTAAATGAAATTCCCTTTTCGCTTTTTTTTGGTTTTTTTTCTGGCTGCATTCATGCGTTGTTTATCGCATTGTGGCTGCCTTAAAGTCTTATACGCCACCTGCTATTTTTAACAAATTCCCACGTTGGTGTTCAAAAACAGAAAAAGTCTCTTTCCTCTATAAATTTTGGGAATTATTTGCTTAAGTTTTTGTTCTAAATTCCTCTGTGTATGTGTGTATTGTCAGGTTGGTTGGCTTTGTTAGCCAATACAGCTGCTACGCTTGAGAGGATTTTCGATTTTGTTTGCCCCTTTTTTTTACTCTCAACAACTATAAGATGATTTCCTTATTCAGTCGCTCTTTTTTTCTCTTCCTACAGAGAAATTGATTTCATCTCTTTCATTTAATAAATATTGTACAACAAATATACGACCCATTTTTGTATTATTTATTGTTAAAGTTTTGCTTTTTCTGCTGCTGATTCTTAAGCAGCATATTCAAAGTTCTGTTTCTCTTCGTTTTTTCTTGCAATTTTTACTTCCTGTTGTAGTTGTGAAATGTCTAGAGTTTTTCCCCTTTTTTCCGTTTTTTTTTTTGCAAAATCAGCTTTTATTTGCTTTGAAAAGTTTATTTAGTTTTTACAATGAATGGCAGAAGAAATGTGAAGAAGAGAAAAAAACTTCAAACATTTATACATATCTGACCTGTTTCTTCTCTGCACATATGCACATATGCTGAGTAATCCTTATAGGAATTACCAACAAAATGTTGTTTTTTTTATTTTTTTGTTTTACAAGGGAAGTATACCTAAAACATAATAAAACAGGTATTGTTGAATTCATTTAACCGTTAGTATAAGAATATGAATATTTTTAAGGAAATGCTGGTATGAATGAGATATCTCTCTAAGGGGGGAATACTTCCCTTTTCATAATATTTAATATTCCACGTTTTTAGTATTTGCATTTCATTTCATGCACTGTTTTTTATCCCTTCTACAAACTTTATTCATAAAAAGGTTTCAGTATTTGAGAGAATTGCTTTTTCTTTCATTTTCACTCTTTTTGTTTTTGCTTTTTGTAAAATATTTGTTCACATTTCTAACCTAATATTTGTTTTACTATGTATATTAATATTTAACCCTTCTCCTTTCTTTCTTTTCTCTCTTTGCAGGTATGTACACATGTATTCTATCAGGATATTTGTATGGTATTATAAGGGGAATCCTTTATCTGTAAGTTTTTTTCAAATGAAATTTACTCATAACAGAAATTAAATGTTGAAATTATGTTTGTGTGATAATAAAATTAATTTAAAATATTAATTTAAATACACACACAAGCAGCTTGGAAACCATTTCTATAAAATACACATCGTAAAATAGAATTCATTTCTTTAATTCTGATTACACAGTCGAATTAAATGGAAAAAAACTAAAAGGACACTCACAAGGCATTTGTCCTTACACGTTCTCTTTATTATTTATTTGTTTAATGAATAAAATTTGGCCTCTAAACAGGTGATTGGTCTTCTGTAGCAGGTCTTAATGGTAGGTACATACGAAACCAGGCATGGCACGTTGTTGGTGCCACAGTTCAAACATACATACATACATAATTGGCCATTACAACCCTTCAGTCAGGATTACGGCCTAGCTCCTCAACACCACTCATGTTGTGTGCGTTAATTTTTATGCATGAGTGGCGGGACCTACAGTTTAAAGTCGACTCCGAACGACAGATTTTTTGAGAAGCTTTTCATGGCAATTTTTACTCTCAGAATTTTTGCCAGAAATCTGCTGAGAGGAAGGCGCCGAAGAACTATTTTCATATTTTCGTTTTGATGTCTGACCTGGGATTCGAACTCGGGCCTTTCGTCTAATAAGCTAACACACTACCTACTAGACCACGGCGACGTCACAGTTCATAAGTTTCACAAATTTCAAAATTTTTTAATATTTACTGGTTTCTCTTATGGTTTGAAGTACTCATCGTAGTCATACTTAACAATACTCATGATGTTGTTGATTTCGACTCTCCTTTACTCAACATTTACAAGAATCACAAAATAAGTATGATTCGCGTTCGAACACTACAATACTCACTAAAAGGTTGTGTGTTTGCTGTCTTTGTCTTTTTCTTTCTTCTTTTTTTTTTGTAAATGCAACAACAACTATGGCAGTAAATTTTTAAGAATCATTTATGAGTATTATAAGTATTTTTCTAAATTTATGAATCTGAATAAGTAGGCGTATGAATCAAACATTTTTCAAATGTTATGTCAACGTTGTATTCATGTCAACGTTGTACTCATACTCATTGCAGCCTGTTCTTATAAATCAATGTTGTAGTGAGTACGAATGAATCAGAGTAGTTGAATTTCAAAACTCTTGACTCACTCATACTCAAAATTTCATGAGTACTTATGAGTAGCAAAAAAACGATTCATTTCTGATCACTGGTATCTGCCATAAGATGATGCAATGCTGCAGGGAAGCAAAAAACTTATTTAAGTCATGATATTGGCACAATAGACATCAGGACTATAGTAGCCTTGCTTGGCATTTGACCGGTTTTCATGCCACTAAAAACTTAGTAAAGAGATCCAAAATTAGACAGAACTTTATTTCTTATAAGCAACCTGTGCTGTTTACAAAGCCCAAATACAATTTAAAACTGAAATAGATCCGCGAAAAAATGATATTGCTCTCTCTCTCTCCATATCTCTACACTTCTAGCAGCAAGAGCGCATTAGAATTGCTCTACAGTCTCCGATTTACTTATAACTAATTGCAATGCCCTGTGCTTTAATGCTGTGCATATCTTTCTATGAAACTGCGGACGGTAATCACAGACACAAAAGTAAGGCTATAAAGCTATATTGGGTCGTTCTTTCTAGCCACCCATCTACTGTTCACAACTTGTATAGTATCACGCCCAAATTTAATCATGGGGCATACCCACGTCATACGCATGCATCGGATTTAAAAAGCTATAAACAGCTATAAATCAAGATCCAATGGACGTAAAAAATGGTACGGTTAAGAACCTTAGTAATCAATGGTTTCTATCATATCTGATGGGGCATGATTATATGTTGCCATACAAATGTTTGTATTGCTGTCATTGCTGAAGAAAAGAAGCAAATTTGTTAATATTACGTATGCGTTTGTTGTGAGAATTTAGCCTGGGAATTTTTCCATCTTTTTTCTGTTTTGTTCCTTTATAAAATTCAATCATTGTAAAATATTTGATTATATTTTTTAATATTTTATACTCGAATTTTTTTTGTATTTTTTTTTTCATATTTTTCTTAAGTAGCAAATTCCCTTTTATAGATATTTCCCAGGAGTATCAAAGCTTACATACATGCATAAGTATGTATATATATTGCGTAAATCGTATATGTTATGAATGAATATATAAATGAATGACTGACTATATTGGTTATAAATTAACCACCACCGCCACCACTTCTTATTTTTTTTCGCTTCTATGCTTTTGATTTATTTTTTAGTCGTTTTATGCCCACATACATCATATTTTCTTGTAATATTATACTCGGCAAAAAGAAAAAAAAAAGAATGAAAAAAAGGGAATGGGAATTACATGCCACTACACTACTCCTCATACCAAATACGGCTAAGGAAGGTCGGCTGGTCTAAGAAGTATGGACGTATTTGGAAATAAAACTTGAAAGTCAGGCAGTTAGTACAACTGAAATGAAAGAACAAATAAAAGTTTCTTCGCCTTTGTGGCTGGCAATGAATGGCAAAAAGGAAAAACCCACAGAAATCTGACACCATTTCCGTTTTAAGTCATTTATTAAATGTAACTTGACTGACTAGCATTATTTCTTTTTTACTCTCTTCCTCTCTCTGTTCCTCTCTGGAAACATTACGTTATAAAGGAATGTTTAGAGGAATACATAAAGTTTTTTCTCCCCCTCTCTCTCTCTTTCTGTGTATTTTGGTGAAAGTTATTCCGCTAATGGTACGGAAGTTTAGTAGCCATCAATCAATTAAGCAGGTCATGAAAACAAAAAGATTAAACGTCATAAATATGATGAGAAACAATGTTTAAAAGTCACACATTTTCATATCGATATACACGTAAATACATACATACATATGTAGATATGTTGTACCCATATTTGCTGCAGGGCTTAGGCACGCAAATGCGGCAACCGATTCCAGTCAATGTGGAGTCATTTTGTGGATTAAGATAGCATCTACAGAGGATGGCAATCTTGCACGCAGCAAAAGCAAAAAGACATATGTTTTGTGAAAGAAAAATTTCGATTAAAGAATATATTGCGACCTTGTGTCTAATTGTGAAGTACGTGGTGGAAATGTAAAGTCTCAGATCTGCTTTCATAGCGATCATTAGAACAGCAGTTATTTTGTTATGGAAAGTATAGTCCAGAAGGGATACAAAAGATTTAGAAGCTGACAGTGTCCTGCAAGAACATATTTTCATATTAGCAGCCTAGTATAGTTGACAAACCCTCCTTAAAGGACAAGGTCTCAATGTCCATTGTAACCTCACAATTATTTTCAACCCGGGAATTCAACATTCGCTAAAGGAAAGCAGCCTGACCTCAGATTACATCTTGCTATTGTAGCAATCTTACATACATACATAATACATAATTGGCCATTACAACCCTTCAGTCAGGATTACGGCCTAGCTTCTCAACACCACTCATGTTGTGTGCCTTAATTTTATACATGAGTGGCGGGACCTACAGTTTAAAATCGATTCCGAACGACAGATTTTGTGAGAAGCTTTTTATGGCAATTTTTGCTCTCAGAGTTTTTGCCAGAAATCTGCTGAGAGGAAGTCGCCGAAGAAATAATTTCACATTTTCGTTTTGATGTCTGACCTGGGATTCGAACTCGGGCCTTTCGTCTAATAAGCCAACACACTACCTACTAGACCACGGCGATCTTAATATTGGGGAATTAAGTCAATGCTGAAAGAAAATGAGAGGTTAAGAACCTCCCCGTGTTCATGCATTGGACAGAAGGCTTTAACACATGAGGTGAAAGGTAGTCATGTGCCTCATTCTAAATTCTCAACTCCTGCAGAAATCATTCGATGGAAATCCAAGCCTATCAGCATAAATTCTAGTGACCCGTGATAAATTGTTCGATTGATGACAGTACGATTTAAAGACAGAAGTGAATCAAACCTCTTTTTATTCGTATAAGTCCAGCAGAGCCTAGTATTGCATGTACTTTCCTGCTGCCAGTGAAGTTGGAGAATACTTGGTCTAATTGAAGCTATTGAAATACCTACATATGTCCTATACAATGCCGTACATTGTGTGCTCCACACCGGATCTAGCCAGGTCATGAACAATGCAATTTCCAACGATATCTCCATGTCTTGGAACCATTGTAAGAGTAAGCCGAAAATTTCCTGAGATATACCGTGGATATTCATTCACGAAGACAGGCACTGAAATGGTTTTCGTTGACGATATGTTGCCCTGTAATATGAGCAGAGAATACGTATGTAGTTTAAGTGATGCAATCGTAATATCTATGTCCTGTAGCATGTCGGAGATTGCGAGCTAGGTACAGCAATTTGTGGCAATACTGTTTTTAGTCGTCAAGGAATAATAGGCCCTATATTATTCAGAAATTTCCAAATAGTGTGACAAATTCCTTACAAAGTTACCCTTAAATTAATGTTATCGGAAGACTTACATTTATTTACTTCTACAATTTTCACTATCACGTCCACAATTCAAAGAAAAATATTATCTTTTTAGCTAAGATAACCTAACACAATTAATTTTGAAGTTTAAAACGAATAATTCCCTGATCTATTATTGCCTTAAAATCTGTTTTATCAGATAGTAAATATTAAATTTATGGCTTTCAAAATTTTTATTACCTTTTTGGAGAAAAAACAATAAATAACTACACACACTTAAATACGAGTACATAATGAAAGTTCATTAAACCTAATGAATGGTTATTACCAATAGAAACATTAAGTATTAACAAAAGACTTTTAAAATTGTAATTAAACCATAACAAAAAGATTTTTTTTTTAAATCATTATTATTATTGTTATTTTGTTATTATTTTGTAGTATGAATTTAACAATAATTTAAGTTTTTTTCGAGAGAGAGACAGGGAGAGTCAATAGCCTAAGAAATGTTTCACAAAAAAATACAAAAAACGATAAGTGGCCGGTCGCCGTATGTGGTCACTTTACTACACCACTTCACTTGGTCATTTGTACAGTGATTGCACTTGTGGTGGGCCCACCAAGTGAAAACGCAATAAAATTAAAAGTAAAAGTGATAAAAAAAAAACTCATTCATTCACTCATTATCAGTTTTACTTTTTAAATTCTTTTTTTTTTTTTCTTTTGTAGATAATAATACAACAACAACAATAAAACAAAAAACAGCTTAATTAACTAAATACCAACTGAATCATTAAGTAATTTGTTACAAAGAAATACAAGAAATTACTTTTTTGTTTTTTTTTTTTGCTTTATAAATGAGTGGGTTAGAAACATTTTAATGGAATTGCAATTAAAGGAAAAAAAAATTTTGAATTTTTTATTTTAAAAGATTTCACAATTTTCATTTAAAAAAATATTAGTTTTTTATAATACAACATAAAAAATAAATATAAAAAAATAAAAATGAGAGATTTAAACATTTCGCCTGTAACCAATTAATGATCGCACTGCTACACTTATTTAAGATGTAGAGAAATTAAACGGTATAACCAGAATACATTAAGCCGTTGAAATATGGAAGGTTGTCCATTTCATAACGAGAGTCCTTAAGAAACAAATGCATTCTAATGACTCCAAACAAGGTCCGATATCTTTCAGAGACCAAATTTCATGTCAGAGGTGATCTGACGTCATAACAATAACTCGATTAGGTTGAAAGTTGTTTGCGGAAAATAAGCCCAAATTCATGTAAATGTTGCTCTCCAATTGGCTCCCTAAGGCCAATTTTTCACCTTCAAAATGACATATCAAATTCGTTATGAGTTATGTTGCCAACTACAAAGCTCCAAAGAAAGATTTGAAAAACCACTTTCTTATTTTAATGTTTAAGCATTTTATGGGTCGATCGTAAATCTCTACTATTCCAGCTCAAAAAAAAAACAACATTTGCAACTACTACGACTTGGCAACTCTAAAGTTTAATTGCTATCCCTAATCGATTCGTTATTAATTCATAGTTTTTTTTGAAGACGTATGTTCTTTTTCAAGAATTTTATGGACTCGGTTGTAAATCATACTTTACGTTGTCAGAAAAATAAAAATCAATGGAAATTAAATGTTAATGAAAGAAAACTTTGTTCAGTTGTAGTACATTTTTATTAAATTTCCTATTTAATCGATTTGCTTAAGTTGTTAACTACTTGTGGCTCCTTAATGTTTTTAAGTTTTATTTTCTAAATGGGAAAAATGCATTATTTTTAATTATTTTTTAACATCATTGTGGATAATTTTTTTTTTTTTTTTTTGAGTCATTATATCCCCTTCACTTTTTTGTTCACAACTTAGCTGGGTTAACGTTAAGTTTTTGTCTTAAATTGTGTAAAATTAAAGTGTAATAAGTTATTAAGTTATTTCGTTCCCAGTAACAAAAATGAGTATAGCACAGCACAGCACAGTGCAGCATATTAATCTGTAAGTCGTAAAGCTTATTAAAAAGTTTCGAAATTTATTTGGTTTTTTTTCTTTCCCTCTCTCTATGTGCTTCTACTTTACTTTATTTGTAAGACAAGATTGCCTTAATGCTTAATTAAAGCCTATAATAAATCCCATTAAAGTGGAGAGAAAAACTGTGAAAATAATATGAAACTCTTCCCATGCCATATATAAAATAAAAGATATTTAATGTTAAATTAATGGCATTTTTTACGACTTATAACTATCTATTCTCCCCTCCATCTACCGCTCTCTCACACTCTGTTTTCCCGGTCCCCTTTTCTCTATACATATTGCTAATTACTAATATTGTGGGTAAAAGTTTTATTAGGGATTTTCATATAATTTGCAAGATTTACTGCTATTTCTATCTCTTTTCAACTTTCTATAAATAATAATAAAGTATAACGGTAAAGTAAAATAACTGCATATTTTGTTTATGTGGTAATATAATGTTCACACCAATGTTTTTTTTTTTCTTTGTGGGTACTTTATGGCTGAGAGAGATGTGTCACATCACATCTCACCGAACCAATAATACTTTGTAATGCATTGCCAACTTTAATGATAATAACAGTGGCAGTAATGCCACAGTAGCAATTTTTTATTTAATAACCCGTTTGATTTCTTATCTTCTTTTTCTGTTTTTGTTTTCTGATTTTTTTTTTTTTACATTTTTTTGCACAATTTATGCTATGTTATGTATGTACATATGCATTTATGGGGTATAGATGTGTGTATGGATTTGCTAGCATATTTGCATATTTTTAATTATACCCGGTTTTATTAGAGTGTCAAACCCAACAGGTTTTGCGTTTTTTTTTTTTTTGCATCAACAGACTTGCTGGTTATCTTTAACAAGATAAAAAATGTTTTTCATAAAAAAAGAAAAAAAAATATGTTGTTAAGTCTAGAGTCTAGACGGACAGTCTTCAAGGAAATCGTATAAAACAAGTCTAAGCCTGAAAGACTTTTTTTCTTGTCTTCCTTTTTGTATCAGTTTTATGGCGTATTTTTCTTCTTTTTTTTCAATAAATCTTTGCATGCCCTTTCCTTTTAATATGTATTTCGTGTTTAAAACACCTGCCTTTATGATGTTTTTTTCTTGTTTTGTTCTCTTTAATAATTTATCGATTACTTTGCATTTATTGTTAGCATAAAACAGCTGTCTACTGCACATTTTATTAGCACATGCTACTGCCAAGGGGTACCCTTTATTTATTAAATCGAAAACGTTTCTTTTCCTTTCTAACTGACGTCGGTTTAAAGTTGTATCAGTTTCATCATGTTAAACTGAGTTGTTAAAAAAAAATAAACATTTTTTTTTGTATAAAAACTCACTTGCTGAGATCATATTTCTCGATAAAAATAATAAAAAAAAATTAAAAAAATAAAAAAACCATTTTCGATTAGTAATTGATACTAAATTTAGCAAAATTGTTTAACCTCTGGTGTTTTGTTTTGTTTTTATTTTTTAATTATTTTAATAATATTTTCTTCTTTACCGTTCTCTTAATATTATTGCTCATAAGACGTCATAATTTATAATTTTTAAAAAGCTTACGGAAATAAAGGTGTGTCATTGGCCAAGCCAAACAAAGTCATAAAAAAATTGTTTATTTTTTTATTGCAATAGACAGGTCGTCATCATAGAGGGGGAGGTAGACAAGGTGACTGACATGGCGGTCATGTGTAAAAAGTGACCTAACCCAAAATGAAAGTCATGATAAACGTTTTAAGAAAGTGTAAAAATGGAAATTAACACATAATACAGCAAATAAATTAGGCTCTCCATAGTGTTTTGTTTCAGAATCATGCCCTAAAGAAAAGCGTTCGAAAGAGATTATAATCATTTAATGTAGAAATCAAGCCATAACCGATTAACACGTTGACTGTCGACTACGAGATAACTCGTAGATTGCGTTCCCTTCTAGGATGCCAACTACGAGTCATCTCGTGCTCTCTAAACCTGCCATTTTTGTGTAGCTACGAATAAAATCGTATTATAACAGGGGTAGTATCGATAAATGGCTTTTGGGAAAAGAACAAAAAGTCAATGATGGCGTTCGTGGCCAGTTTTCTGAAAATTGGCGCGGCAGTGAACGTGTTAAGCAATTTTCTAGGGAAAATTTTATTTTAAAAGTCTTAATAATCTTCTGAGAAAATAAGAAACAACGACTTAAAAATTAGTAACAAATTACTGCGAATCGTCCCTGCTGTTCTTATTTGAAAAATTGTGCTTAGAACCATCCATAGAAACAAACACTTAGCAGAGGTATACAAAGATTTATTTGAAAGAATAAACTTGAGTGCCTTAAAATATTAGACATGAAGCACTCAACGTTTTTGAAGAGGTTTCTAGAATAATTTTTAGAGAAATCCTGTAAACGTGTACAATGATCTCAGAAGTATCCTTAGGGTCATTAAGTGTTCAGTTCTAACATTGTTTTCATTTAGTCTAAAAATAATTTTTAATTCCTAGAACAATAACCAAATTTTTTCATGCACACTCCTAATGTTTTTTACACAATTTTATTATTTTAATTTCATATAGTAATTTCGGAAGAGCACACGCTAGATATGTTAGTACGTATGTACGTGTGTACGTAGATTATAGTATTGACATGTTATAATCTATTCTAGTTAAAATAATTTACCATGAAATTTTGCAACACACCCTAACAGGTAATCATCAGGTTTTTATAAACAAATACACGGTTTAAGGCCAGCCCTTTAAAAACATGCAATATTTATAAATTAAATATTTAAATATAACATTCTGTTTGTTTATAAAACTTTAAATTTTAAATAGAATTTAAAAAGTACAAAAAACAAAAAAAGAAATACACTCAAGTACCTGCTTCTCTTCTTAACCCTTATCCTGTATTCATGGGTCAAAATTGCCCAAACAGTTTTTATTACTCATTTACTCTTTAAATACTCAACGGATTTTTTTTGAAACTTTTGTACAATTATTTTTTTAGTGAATACTATTAAAATTTAAAATATAACTTTGGTAGATCGTTTCACAAAGCGTGTGTAAAAAAACTTACGCAAATGGTACTTTTGGGTCAAATTTGCCCAATGCAAAAAAATCATTTTACGCATGTGATACGACCTTAGTAACAATTTTGTGTGCCTTGACAACATCATAACTAGCAACAAAACAAAAGATAAGTTTAAGCCCACAAATGTGTTTTGTTGTTTTTGTTTTTTATAGCGGTACAACAAACTGCAACAAAACAAAAAAAAAAAAGAACAAGTAGTATAAATATTTCATTCATTTATGTGTTTTTGTATTGAATACAAGGGACAAAATCGTTACTTATTTTGGAACAATAAAACCAGAAGAGATAAGAACTTTTCTTATGCAATCTGATTCAGGCGACGAAATCCCCCAGAACACATCAAGTGAAGATGAAAACGATCTCGTTTCTGAACTTGCATCTGACTATGACCTCAAATCCTCGGCAGGCGCTAGCATAGACAATTCCGAAATTCTCTATCAAACTTCGGATGAAGATTTAATGTATCTATATAAAAATGTGGGAAATATTTGTGGGCAGAAACATAATTGAAAGATTTTCTAAACAGGACATAATAAATTTGACACCTGGCCCAACGCGCTATGCTATTTCAAGAGTTGAAAAATGTATACTATTTTTCTGTTATTTATGCCCAGTGATAATATGAAATTATAAACAAATATTACTAATTTACAAGATTAATCTGTATTTGGAAATAATTGGATTGCTGTAGATGACGTAACAATTGAAGCATATTTCGGGCTACTTTTGTTGGCGGGTGTATTTAGATCTCATGTTGAAGCTTTATAATCTCTATGGGACGATCGCTATGCAAATCCACCATGAGTTTGCGCCGATTTCAAAATATATCTCGAATGATACAGTTTGATAAAAAGTCAGACAAGAGCGAAAGAAGATTCCGTGACAAACTTGCTCCCATAAGAGATTTTTGGAACCATTGGGAAACGCATTTACGAAATATATTTAATCTTAGCGAATATGTGGCAGTGGATGATCTTGTAACGCATAGTGGACGATGCCCATTCAAGCAATACATACCATAAAAAGCAGTAAACTATGGTATACATATGGGCGTTGTGTTATGTAGAAACAAATTATTCATGGTCCTTATAGGTGTATACTGGAAAACATAGAAAGAGCTGAGAAAGCGGAGAAATATCTCGTAGACCGAACATGCCACAAAGTAGTCCTGCTAAAGCAGTCGTAAAAAGCCTTTAAAAGTATTCTGCTGAAGTTCTGCAGGCAAATAATTTAAAAAGTTTGATACTTTTGTCCAAATCGTTCTAACAGCATCAAATATGCAAATAAATATTCCGAATGTTCAAAATTTATTTGCAAATAGCACTCTGACACCAATATTGTGCGTAATGAATGTAAAAAAATAAAAAAACTGAATAAATATTATAATTTTTTTGTATTGGGCAAATTTGACCCACTAACGTCACATGCGTTATATTTTTGAAGTACAGGATAAGGGTTAATATGTATGCTCTCAAGTATATAATTTTTATGGCTGAAGGGTCTCTTATTTTTTTGTAGAAAAAATAGTTATTTTTTGGTTTTTAAACAAAAATAAACAAAAAATAAAAACTTGCTACATTTTTTCCTGTTACAAGTGCTTTAGAGCACTTGAAATGAAAAAATATGTACGAATGTTTGTACGTGTGCATACAACAAGAGTAGATGTAATGTTGCCAAGGCATAAAGATGCAATTACAAGTGCTGCTAATGCTGCACACAGTTACAGCTAATGATGTTCTTTTCTGCGCAAGGTCTAATTAAACAAAAAAAAACACTATTTTTAACAAAAAATCAGAAAAAAGCAAATAATCTGGCATACCGCAGCCGTAGTTAACCAGCCAACCATATAACCCAGTTGGAAAGGTCATCTTTGACGACGACTCTCTTATACAAATATTAAGCAGACATTACTACTGCACTGGTGGTGTATAAAATGGCCACTTGTAATGACATTAACGTTGGTTAACCGTCATTTCTTTAACGTTAAAGCTTTGTATTCTTAAATACTCGTATATATTAACTTTTAATGACATTTAATACAGTTTCTTTTTTGCTGATGTTGTTGTTCTTGTTGTCGTTTTTGTAAAAGATCTTAACAGAACACCCGCCACCTTCATTTGTTTATTTTTATTCATGCAACATTATATGTATTGACACTGATTACATGTGACAAGTAAGCGCTTGACATTTAGCTGACATGTTTGCTATTGCTGTTCTAAATATGAAGTGAGCCAAGCGATGTGTGCTCAGTGTTAAGTTAATAAAAATATTTATAGACAGATATACATATATGCATATGTACGTATGTAGATATGTATTTAAATTGTTTAAACTAAACAAGTTATGAAATAAATCCATTTTGTTTTCGTTTTTTTTTTAATTTAATTAACATTAAAATTCTTGAATATTTTCGATGAAATGAAATCTTTTCCGTACTACTACTTGTCATCAGTTATGTTTTGTAATGTCATAAAAAGTATATTCAATTCGATATACTATATTTCATAAGAATGAAATACGTTTAGTTGTATTGGTTTAAGGTCCTTTGCTGATTCAAGGCAACCATGGGAAGTAGGTAAGGTTAGGAATTAAGAAGATAAGATCATTACTATTGTGATACAACTGAACTTAAGGTCTTTTTACGACTTTTTAAAGATATGTACATTTATTTAAACAAATGAATCGTTTTATATAATAAAAAGGACATTTGATTGCTTATTAACAGATTTTTTATGGTGAAATCTAGCGGTGGTACAGCAATCTAAAGAGGGCAGCCATAGTTTGAGGAGTTAGGAGTGTCTGAAAGCAAAAATCCAAATGGATTCTTATAGAATATGTTACTGAAGTAGTCGCCGTAGTCTAGTGTGTTGGCTTATTAGACGTGAGGCCGTCGAACCCAGGTCAGACATTAAACGAAATATGAAAAAACAATTTCTTCGACGACTTCCATCTTCTCAGCAGATTTCAGGCAAAAACTCTGAGAATTAATAAAATTGCCATGAAAATTCGGTCATTCTCAAAATTCTGTCGTTCGGAGTCGACTTTAAACTGTAAGTCCCGCCCCTCATGTATAAATTTAAAACACACAACATAAGTGGTGTGACAAACTAGGTTGTAATCCTGACTAGAGGGTTGTAATGGCCAATTATGCATGAAGTAGGATATTTTGAAAGGTAAAAAAATGTGTTTTCGCCTATTTTTTTCTACCTTAACTGTTTAATAAAATTATTAATTATTGGTGGATCAGAAATTTCCTACTTCGAGGTAAAATTGCTCTCCTTTGAAACATTGTTTCAAAATTTTACCGCAATCGGTCAAGAAGTTTTCGCTAAATCGTGGTGATCAGGTCTGAAAAAGTGAAAAACGCGTCTAAATTGCATACACCTGTACTATTTTGCGTATTTCTACTTCTGTCATATCATTTAAGGGAAAAGATGGTTTCTACCTAAATTCTATGGCTCATGTAAAGATAATCGTGAAAAAAAATAGATTTTTTGAAAATTATACATAGACTAACCCCTTAACAAATTTTTGGTAATTAATTGATATTTAACTACCTTTTCCGGTATTTCATTATTATTTTCTTCTTTTTTTGCTCTTTAACTGGGTCAATATTTTTACGACTTAAATTACGGCGTTTTTTTTTAGAAAAAAAACTATTTTAATAATTTTGCTTATTTTTTTTTTGCTTTCAAGTAACATGAGCTTTTAATTTACAGTTTAACTACATATTCATATGTTAATTTGTTAACTAATTACCATTTTTATTTCTAATTTTTTTCTTGTTTCTTTTGTTCTTTTAAGCCAAAAAGGTCAAAAGCCTGTCTTTAGAACTTTTTTATAAGAATTAAACAGAAACATTCTTTTTTAACTATTATCCGTATAGCAAATGCCACCAGCATTCATTTTTTTGCTCTTTGTTCTTTTCGTTTTAATTTTTCAGATCTTTTGGTTGCGCAATTCACTTTAATTTAAGTGAGTGGCGGACTTGAATGGCTTTTGTTTTTACAGTTCCGTTGTAATAATTTTTTGTTTGTTTTTTTGTCTTTTTAAGCAACATTTATCTCTTTTTCTGAGTCTTCTTTATCTTTATGTTTGCTTATAAACATGTCTAATGACCTTCAGATATTTTATTCATTTTTTTTTATTTACAAGATGTTACTGGAGACGTCGTTTTTGTGTCATAATTTTTTTTTTTTTAAGTTTCTCTTCTTCTAGCTGCAGCAACGAAACAATTATTGTAATTGTTATAGAAAGACATTAATTGTTACAAGTTTGTTCAAGTCATTATCATTTGATACTCTTTCATTTTGTTGATTTTTTATTCTTTTTTTATTTATTTTTTTCATTTTTTATGCTTAAAAATAGAAAAAAACCTTGAAAATATTTAAAAAAATAAAATCAAATCAATTGTTGTTATTGTATGTAAAATCATTGTTATAAAATGATTACAAAATATAGTCTAATCGATATTACTTATGACACTATAACTGTTTTCCTACTCCCTCCCCAGATTTAGTAATTATTTCAGCAACAAATCGTATTAATGGAGGCACGGTATACTCCATTAAGAGTATTTATTGAGGAAAAGATTTTCTTTTTGAATTTGAATCAAATAACAGATTTAAAGACGATTTTCATATTAAAGGAAAAGACAGGATGCTATACTTTAGAATGGATGGACAAATACCTTGTTTTTCAAGCCAAAGGCATGGTAAAAATTAAGATATTTTTAACGGTGGGTTTAAACGGTTACACAAGTCTTACGAAGTGTCAAGTTTTTGTGTAGAAGAGAATGGATAGTATCATGTGAACTGAATATGTAATGAGATCATACGATATTGCAAAAACAATACGAATGAAAATTCGATATCGGTAGGGCTTTCTTCACTTTTGAAATTTTCTCAAAACTATCACACTTTCTGGGACCTGGGATATTTTATTTTGTTTTAGTTTTTCACCAATTTTTGACTACTGTGGTCACCGTAGTCTAGTAGGTAGTGTGTTCGCTTATTAGACGTAAAGCCCGGGTTCGAGCCTCAGGCCAAACATCAAAACGAAATATGGAAAAAATATTTCTTTGGCGACTTCCTGTCAGCAGATTTCTGGCAAAAACTCTGAGAGTAAATAAAATTGCCAAGAAAAGTTTCTCAAAAAATCTGTCGTTCGTAGTCGACTTTAAACTGTAGGTCCCGCCACTCATGTATAAAATTAACACGCACAATATGAGTGGTGTGAGAAGCTAGGCCGTAATCCTGACTGAAGGGTTGTAATGGCCAATTATGTATTATGTATGTACAGTGTATCACTAAAGTGAGTATGCAGCATGAAAATAATTAAATATCCCAATATTTTTTCCAAAAATATGCAGAAAAATATATTTTTTTTACATTTACAATAATATATAATAATGCCTTACACAAAAACACAAACATGCCTCAAAATAATTATCCCTTTATCATATCTCGTTATCATTTCTTAAAAAATAGAAAAAATCACATCACAAAAGTAAGTATGCACTTTTTAAAGTTTTGATCTGCACTTAAACTAAACGCATTTTAATCGCGGAAAAAGTGAATAATTGTTATTATAAATAAATATAAATACATAAATAAATATAAAAAGATTAAATAAATAGATTAAATACCGAAATTTTTTCTTAACTTTTATTATGGCCCCTCATGGAAAAGAACTTTCACAAGATTTAAAAGATGCAATTATTAAACTTTATAAAGAGCAGAAAAGCCAACGTGAAATTGCAAAAAAATATTAATAAAAGGAGCTCCACAGTACAAAAAATAATAGAAAAGTATAATAAGAAGGGAAATACAAATAACAAGTCCCGACCTGGGCGTCCAAAAATCTTCAATGACAGGGAGAAACGAATTATCACCAGAAAAATAGAAGTAAATCCCAAGATGAGCGCTCCAAAAACTATGTCAGAAATAGAAAAATAGACTGAAAAAACATGTAACCCACAAACCATTCGTCGAGTTCTGTATGCTTCTGGTTACCATGGCCGTAACATCCGCAAAAAGCCATTTGTGAACAGCACCAATAGAAGAAAACGGTAGGACTTCGTAAAGGAGTACGAAACCAAGGATGAAAATTTCTGGAAATTAGTTGTATTTTCTGATGAGAGTAAATATAATATTTCTGGCTCAGATGGATGTCAAAAAGTGGGGAGAAAAGTGAACACTGAGCTCGATCCAAAAAATATGGCTGCCACAGTAAAACATGGTGGTGGAGCGGTTATGGTATGGGGGTGTATGACAGCATCAGGTGTTGGAAATCTTGTGTTTACCGAAGGTACAATGGATAAGACGGTGTATTTGAACATTTTAAAAAACAACTTGCATCAAAGTGCAGCTAAATTGGGACTAACAGGATCATTTGTATTCCACCAGGACAATGACCCTAAACATACAGCCCATATCGTTGGAGATTATCTTTTGTGTAATACGCCAAAACAACTAAAAACTCCTTCCCAATCACCCGACCTTAATCCATTAGAACATCTGTGGAATTATCTCGAAAAAAAAATCAGAAGTCATGTCATTACAAGTAAAGACACCCTTAAAACTGCACTACTTGAGGAGTGAAATAAAATTCCACATTCGGTTACCCAAAATCTTATAACATCTATGCCATCGAGATTGAAGTCAGTCCAAAAGGCAAAGGGCTATCCAACAAAATATTAAATATCAGCCTGACTTCAAAAATTTAATCATAGTGTCAATTTTTGTGAACTGCATACTCACTTATGTGACCTGAATTCTAACCATTTTGTTAATTATATTGTTATCAACCAGTAATGAATTAGAAACATTTTGTTCCTTATTACTTTTCTTAAGTTTATATGTAAAATAAATGAAAAAATATAATATTTGTGTTTTTATTTCAAATCTTAAGCAATTTTTCCAATAATTTCAAATATATATATCGCTGCATACTCACTTTAGTGATACACTGTATGTATGTAAGTCGCTGTTACAATTTTTAAACCGAAAAAAATCTATAATACTGACCATATGAATGTAAAGACTTATCGTGTAACCTAGCCTTTGGTATAATTAGAATGATTCCATTCTGACATGTTGCTTAAGAACTTCTTATCATTTTAAAGGGAAATTCAATTCTACCTTCTCCCATTTTTTATCTTTCCATGACTCTATCGCTAAATTTAAAATGCCGTGGACCCAATGGAAGCTCTCGATGCTCTTGATTTTCTTGAAATTCTTTGTAATTTTCCCACAGAAAAAATAAAAAAAAAAGAAGAAATCAATGTCGGCAATTTTAAAAGCATACAAAAGTCAATAAACGTTAAAACAAAATTGTTTAAAAGAAATTCGTTAAAACAAAAAGAAAGTGTTAAAAAATCCATTAAAAACAAGAAAATTGTTTTAAGGAAAAAAATACAAAAATTAAACACAATTCCTGGTTTTAAAACCAATGAAATTTTTCTTAAAAAACAAACAATACATACATAAATATTTAAAAACATATTAAAAATTTAATACTTTTTTTTTTTTGTTTTTTTTTTTTTGTGTTAATTTCCTTATTTTTTAAACACTTTTTAACACTCGCACTTTTTAAATGCTTTTTAACACCCCTTTAAAGCAATGAATGCGTGAAAATGTTGTATATGAAAAGTGTGTGTGTGTAAAAAAATATGCTTCATTTTCAATTTTCAATTTTTCTTTTGAATTATTAATAGGCAGACAGACAGACAGACAGACAGACAATAAATGGATCATACATAAATGCATATGTACATACATAAGTATGCACGAGAAGTATGCTTGGCTGCCATATTTGCAATTTCTATAAATTAAGATTAATTGCCTGCATATGGTAACACAAAACAATGGAAAATAAAACTAAAATAAACAAATAAATCACAGACTTTTTTTGTAAAATAAAAAAAATAAAAAATAAAAACAGAAAATAAAAACGATTTTTTTTAATTCTATGAAAAGAGAAGAAAAACAAAGAAACTTTAAAGTATGTATTGCAAATGAAACAAACGATGGCTATGTATTGATTTATGATTTACCAGACGTTGATATATAAAAATAAAGCGTTGAAAGAAATGGTTCTTATGTTACACAAGAGAGAGCGAGAGCGGGCCTTCTTTCGAAATAAACAAATTTGAAAACGAATTGGACAATAAAATTTACAAAATTCTTAAGAATTGTAAACAATAATTAAACATAAAAGAAGAAAAGAACACTATACGACAGCTCATTATACGAAAGTATTGAGAATCTACAAAACATTTAGTTTGATGAATGCCTTAAAAACAGACGTGTTGGTGAAAACTAGTTGTGATAAGTTCTTAAAAACTTTAATTTCTGTTGAATAAAATCAAATAAAAACCAAAAGGAAGTTGCCGTAGTCAGGAAGGTAGTGTTTTGGCTTATTAGACGTAAAGCCCGGGTTCGAACCCCAGGAAAGACATCAAAAGGAAATATGAAAAAAAAAAATATTTCTTCGGCTACTTCCTCTCAGCACATTTCTGTCAAAAACTCTCAGAGTAAATAAACCTGCCTTGAAAAAGTTTTTCAAAAATCTGTCGTTCGGAGTCGACGTTAAACTGTAGGTCCCGCCACTCAAGTATAAAATTAAGGTACACAACATGAGTGGTGTGAGAAGCTAGGCCGTAGTCCGGACTGAAGGGTTGTAATGGCCAATTATGTATGTATGTCTTAAAAACAAACGAATAGTTGGCAACTCATCATAAACATGGTGCTTAAAACTAAGTCTGATAACTTCTTCAAAGACTTTTATTTCTTTTGAATAAAATCAAATAAAAACCAAAATATTTTAAGAGTCGTTTTTGGATAGCAACGGTATTTCATTCGCGTTACCACCTGGCAACTATGCCTCGTTGCGACCTGTAAAAGCAATTTCTAGCAGCTGACAACTCAACTGGAGTTCGGTTGCGAGCCGTAATCGATAAATTAAATCATCGATCGATAAATTAAATCGTTAAATTAATGGTAACCTCTTTAAGAGCTCTTGCAGAGGCTCTTTACGCCTCTGGAGTAATTGTAGCGCAATCTGTAAAATGGGTATAGACTATCTCAAGTTGTAAGATAGACAAGGCTGCAAGTTAGCTTGTAAAAAAATATAAGTTAATGACATTGTTAATCTCATCAAAGTAGTACAGTACATAATCTTGAAAATGTTTACTTCAACACAATTTTAAACTGTACTGTGCTCAAACGTCTATTGAGCTTCAAGTCAGTGGATGTAAATAAAATTTGGTTGGAGAGAAGCTACATATAAGAAACTAAAGCGATTAATTACATACATACATACATACATATATGTATATGTATGCATAAACAATATTTTACACATATGTATGTATATTGTTTTTTGTTTTGTTATAATTTTAATTCTTTATAAAAACAAATTTTTTTTTGAAAATTTTAAATTAATTCGGTAGACCTAACTAAGAAAACTCTACGTGTGTTATATATTGTATTAAATTCAATATATTTGTATTTGTATTTATAAACAATTTTCTGTAGTTTTTAACCTTGAAATTAAATCATTAAATTATATGCTTATGTGTAGTATAAACAAAAGCTTACAATAAATACGAGCATATAAACATACATACGATTACCAATGAATTTTTAAAGTAACAATCAATTTGTCAAGGTAAACCTAAAGCAGATTTAGTTCAATACATAATTATAAATTAATTTAAATATGTTTAGCTAAACATATAAACAAATTACAAATGTTCATGTGTTTGCTGGAAATAATTAAAACGAAACGTATTTTTTAATTTTTTTTTTTTTTTTGTTTTGTTTATTTGTTTTATCCGCTGGCATTGCGGTGTAACCCCGTATAATTTCCGTAAAACGAAAAAATTTATAACACACTTGAAAAAATAGAAAGTAAAATCAATTTAAAAGCCGTTATACATACATATAGAAACCGAAGAAGAAGAAGTAGAAAAAATATGTAAAGATCAACTCAATACCAACAACAATTTTTAATATTGAAAAAGAAAGTTGATTCGAAAAAAAAAATCGTTTTTTTTTTTGTGGATACTTTTTTCAATCAATGCTTTAAACCAAAATAACCTGCTGGTTGAAATATTAAACAAAATTGAAAAGCAAAAAAAAAATTTAAAAAATTGAATAAAATTTCGCCTCCTGTATGACTATGACTTGGACGTTTCGGATAATTTCAATTAAAAACGTGCCATTGCTAATTATTATTGAAAAACAAAAAGAAATATTGTTTATGATGAATGTAGTGAAGCATTGAAATTGAAATTGTAAAATAAAAACAAACAAAAAAAATTCAATTAAAATGCATTAAAAAGGCCTGCTTAAAATTGTATAATAATTTTAGTTTTTTTGTTTCTTTACCTTAAAAAACAATAATAAATTATTATTGATATGTTTTTATGGGTTAACGCTTTTTCCACCAAAAACACTGTTATTGTAGTGCAAACGTTTTGCTAAGTGCTTGCTTGGGTTTGTTTAACTCACTCACATGCATTTGATAGACAATCCAAATAACACAATATAACTCTCTGACGCTTGCGAGTGTACGAGTATGTGTATTAAATTTAATAATGAGAGTTTTAATATTTATTTATTTACTATTATTCTCTTAGTGTGTGTGTGTGTGCATGCGTGCCTATGCGAGTGTATGTTATAAGGTTGACCACACTATTTGCTGGTTATTGCCGCCTAGTGGCGTTTCCATAGACAAACATTTTCTATGTGTTGTTTTAACGTTTCCATTATTACGAACAATTATTGCATGTTTGGGGTTTTGTTTTGTTTTCTGAATTTTTATTATTATTTTGTGTCTGTTTTGTGAGTCTGTTTTTTTTAGCGGTTTGTAGCATTTATTTAATTATTGATTTTTTGCACTCAAATAGACGAAAAAAAGTGTTATAAATCACTATCTAAACACAGCCAACATGCAATACTTAGCACTAAATTTTAGGCAACACTAAAATAAGGTTAGAAAATAAAATCTAAAAAAAACTAAATTGAAAAAAAAAAACGAAATATTAAAAAATAATGTAATTTTAAGCAATACTAACTGTATAAGAATTGAGCTAAAAAATTAAATTGAAAATTATAAATAAGCAAAAGAATTAAGAAATAAACTAAACAAAAATATTATTTCGTAACAATAAATTTCAATAAAATTTAAATTAAAATTTAAAAGAAAAAGAAAAAACAGAAGAAAAAATGTTATTATTTTAGCCATTCTCATTTGTGGCAAATTAATTTTCTAATAAGGCTGAAATAAAAATAAATATGTATTTACAAATTAAAATCATAAATAAACATATTTTTTTTTTTGAAAATAGCATTTTTGAAAAGTTTTTAAATAAAAATTTAATGAAAATGAAATATAGGCTCTTTAACACGTTCACGCCGGCGCGTACCACCGGTGGCCCGCACTAGACTGCCTCATCGGGCGGCGTGTACCACCGATGGCCCGCACTTAATCATGCTATTAGAACAAATGTAATACCAAATATTTAGATCTTTAACAGTTCGACTGCCGAAAAAAAAAATACCTGAGAGTCACGATGTTCTACTTCACCGTAAAAATTCAAAAGATTTAATGAAGATGTAACAAATTCCCGAAAAAATACACATAACTTTAAACGATACCATTGTATTGTTACTAAACAGCTGCCGTCCGATAGAGCGAACCATGAATTTAAGCGCCGGCGTGAACGTGTTAAAGTTCCATTTTAATTTTTTAAATATTTTCATTTGCAAAACTACTATTCGATTGTTTTTCTAGGAAATTAATGAGTTATCAACATTGTTGAGAGGCTTTCGAATTATATTAAAACGCTTAAAAGCAATTTTCTTCCTGTAAATTAACTGTGCAGCGGTTTCAGATATTTTCAAGTAGCGTGAACATTACCTATTTGATTAAATTTTATAATCTTAAATGCTTTCTCTTCCGGCAGCCATGTTAGCATTGGATCGACAAATTTTTCCATCTCCTAACCAATTTTAGCCGTTTAATATTCTTATTTTATTCTAAATTTAACAGTAATAATCCATAATAATGTCTACAATATTCCAAAATGTGGTTTTAATGAAGCAACATGCTTGGTGATACATATAGTCCTCTAATTTCTGGTGGAACACAATGCCTTAAAATATGTTCTCCATTGAACTCTGTCAACCAATGTGAATTTTATTTTGTTCCATGATATATGATTTGCTTTCTTTCGGTACCAAAAGCCTTGGTGATTATATTCAAAAACTTGTTAACTTACGAGCCCTTTAAATTAGTGCGTCCGAATATAAAATTATGATAGATACCGATTTATTCTATTTTACAACTCTCGATTTGATATTGTGGCTGTTTCGCAAATTTTAATAATATGCCTGAGACATTCGTTAGTGAAAGATTACAATAGTCCATCTCTCAACTTCACAGCCGTACAAAAGTTTAGATTTAATGCTCCAAAAACGCTGACCTTAGAACGACTTGAAATATTTTTTGATCCTTTAAAATATGCTGAGAGATCCGCATGCTTTCTTGCAAAGACTTTCCCGTATTTTTTTTTTTTTTTTTTGCTTCCCTGGTGGGTTTTAATTATTATACGATTGTCGACTAAATTTTAATCATTTAGACAGCAAAATTGTGCCGTTTCCTAAGGACTATTATGTTCTCTGAGATCTTTCGATCTACTTTAGTTACACTGGTGTTTAAAATTTTAGTAACGACGTTGCCTGACACTGAATTGAAACGTATTTGTTTGTTTTGTTTTAGATTAAATGAAAATATGAATATTCTGTATATTTTATATAATCAATCTAAAGATTTATCCAGGTTCACTAATTTCTATTTTCTTTTTTTTCTCTCTTTCATTTTAGGTAAGCACTAGATGAGTTATTAACTTTATATTCGTAAGTAATACAAAAATAACAAAAAATCTATTGCCATTTTTAAAATTTTTATTGAGCTTTCTAAGAAAATGTGACAACTTCATGCATTTCAAATGTCTCTACTGTAAGTGTTTATTATGTAAACTTGTCATTTATAGTTGTTACCAAAACTTTTATCAGCAAAATATTTTCGTTTTTTTGGGAATTCAACAATTATAGGATGTGTGTTTCATGCACAGAAAATATATTTCGAATTTGAGAAATGATGCAACATATATTCACTTACATTCAGTTCTAAAATTGTCTATGCTTTATTCGCTGTAATTTGTTTATTTCAAATTTTATTTTTTTTTTATTTAAAAACGCAATGAAAAATGTTATACAATTTTCAATTTTATGTGTATAAATGAATAAAAAAAACGTGATTATTTTTATTTGTATTTCTTCTTTTTATTCCATAATATTAAAATCATCTGTTTTTGTCATCTTGTGTGTTTGTCGTTGTCATAACAAATCTTTTGCTTCTCCTGCTGACTCTTTCTACATATTTCTCAAAATAAATTTCTTTTTTTATTGCAAAATCTTGATATACTCGTACACTCCACAACGTAACCGAAACAGGCAGCCCCAGCCATTCAGTCCGCCAGTCAGCAATTCATTTATTAACTGCCTCCTACCGATACGATACCGCCGTCTTACCCCAGTATTACATTATTTTTATAATAAAAACACAAGTTTTTTTAAATAAATTTTCTTTATTCAACGTTCTAAAGCACGAAAAAGTATAGAATGAAGTGCAAAAAAGATGAAGTGAGGGGGGAAAACTGTGTTGTAAAATATGAAAATGCACTCACTTAGTAGCTGGTTGGTTGGTTGGTTGGTTTGTTGGCTGTTTTTTGTATTCAAATTGAATTTAATGGATATTTATGCAAAATAATATGTTTTTTTTTCCTTTTTCTTTTATTTTTGCTCATAAAAAATCTTTTTGACAAATCTTTATAAATGTTAAGAAGTTATTATTAAAAAAAAAAAAATAAATAAACTAAAGAAGAAAAGAAAAGGAATAATAAATAAAAAATAAAAATAAGAAAAGAATGATAAATAATGAATATAAAATTGTGTTTAATAAAAATGCAAATTGTGTGCAAATAATATTGAAAAGAAAATATGAAAAAAAAATAAAAATTATACAGAACAATGACCCACATGTGTTTTTTAATAATTTTTATTTCTTTTTTAACTTATAGCCGTTTAAATAAATGTTTAGTTTTTTATTTCATAAACATAATATTTGTGTGAAATATTATTTCACATTAAATTCAAATAAAAAAAGAATTGTAATTGAAAACCAACAGCCAAGCCATTTAAACAAACAATGACAAATTTTAATTCATTTCATTTATAAAGAGACCTCGTGTTTTTTTTTTATTTATTAAATTTTACCTTATTTTGTGAAATTTACATCATATTTCATTCAAAAGAAAAAAAAAACTTCTGGAATTAAAGTTTTTTGAAATTATTACTGTATAGTTGGCAATATGGGGCTGGTATTTATTGTGTGAACTGGCGTCAAACAGGCTCTCTCTCTGCAACATCATGCATACATATGTAAATACTCATTTGATGTTTAAAATATAAACAAAACAACGCAGCTCCTAAGACTCATTAAAACCTGTGTAAACAAAAACTCAAAGGAAGGAGAAAGGAAAACAGAACATAAGGAAGATTGAAGGCCTTTAACATGAAATTGTAATGAAACATATCGAACCAATTCGTTGTATGTCGTATTTCTGTATAATCAATGCAGTTACTTTACATTTACAAATAAAACTACAACAACAACAACAGCAACAACTATTAATAGCATTCTTAACGTGTGTGAGTGGAGCACTTCTTTTACTGGATTTCGTTGCTGTTGTTGTTCATGTTGTTGTTTTTGGTTAAAATGCCTTCAATTGTATACAATTTTCGTTTTTTTGTTTATGAGTATTGCTGGTGACCTCGTTTCAATAAATTTGTTATTTTTCTCCCTCCGTCCTCTCTCTCTATCGCTCTTTCTCTCTCCTGTTTAATGCCACTACAAATTTAGTTGTTAAACGTTGTTTATTTTTCGATTTTGTGACTGCTCCACCAGCGTTGGTTGACTACTGCTGCATAATAATAAAAAAAGAACACAAAACACACATGTGTTGTGTTATAAAATTGATTACATATTTACACTTTCGCGTAAATAATAAAAATGCGTTATAAAAGATTCTTTAAAATAAACAAAAAAAAATGTTTGTATGTATGTGTATAGCAAAATAGTCTGTTGGGGGGAAAATATAACGCCAGAAATATATACAAACAAAGGCAAAACTATTTAATTAAATAAAAATAAAACACAATAAAACTCCTTTAAAACATTCATAGATTTTTCTCACATTTTTTAATTTCTTTATTTTGTATTTTTATTTTTAAACAAAAACTATTCCAAGAATTGTTTGTAAAATATTGTTACAAACAATTTTTTTTTTTTCATTTTCCTTCTTCTCAAGAATGTCAAGCTTGACTTAATTATTCCCAGAGTTAAATAATACTCAGAGTCGGTTTGTTATTTTATTGTTTAAAACTACTGAAGTTGAAATAAATTATTTAGTCAAGCATTTCCATTATCAAACAACGTCATCATCATCATCACCATACAACCACACAACCACCAACCATCATCATCATCATCATCATTACTATGATACACGTTCATATTTAATTTTTTATCAACATTCATGCATGCCAAGCTAAAAGCTATGCTTGTTATAAGCTATGCATGCCTGTACTGTTGCTTTTGCTACCATTTTTTTCATTTTATTTTAATTTATTTGTCAGTATTGAGTTAACATTTTTGAAATAAACACGCATACTTTCATACATACTTATGTATGTATGTATGTATGCTTTAAATTATAGTGAATAGTGAATAATATTATGCTTTAAGAATTGTCCAAGCAAAACTCCATTTTATTATTCTCCCGTCTGTTTTACTATGGAAATTAATTTTTATTTACTCAGGCTTAATTTATTATATTGCCTCAGTAGGGTTGTCTATTTGGCGATTTTTGGAATTTTAACGCTTATATTTATTCGTGCAATTATGAAATGTGATTACAAAATATGTGTTACAATATATCTCCAAATATACATCCAATCTCTCGTTTGGAGCCGAAATTAAACAGTATATTGCGCTATTCAATGGTGAAATTAACACACACAACATTAGCGGCGAGAGAAGCTAGGTTGTAATCCCCATTAAAGGGTTGTATTGATCAAGTCGCTGTAGTCTAATAGGTAGTGATTTGGGTTATTAGACGTGAGGCCTCCGATCAAACCCTAGGTCAGACATCAAAACGAAAATGTGAAAAATTATTTCTTTGGCGGCTTCTTCTCAGCATATTTCTGGCAAAAACTCTGAGAGTAAATAAAATTGCCATGAAAAGTTTCTAAAATAAATCTGTCGTTGAGAGTCGACATTGAATTGTAGATCCCGCCACTCATGTATAAAATTAACACACACAACATCAGTGGTGTGAGAAGCTAGGTCGCTACTAAAGGGTTGTAATGACCAATTATGTGTGCATGTATATATGTAATGACCAAGTAAGTAAAGCTATATTCCAACCTCATAGGCTTTAGTCGAAATTAGAATAGAATGGCCAGCGTAGCGATCTTATGCGCTCTTCCCAGGATTTCGTCTTTAATCTGATCTGATCGGAGTCTAGCTCATCCTCTTCTTCGCTTTCCTTGGGTGCAAACTGAAAGATTTTTTTCGCGGGAGTATCTTCACTTCTACGTGCCACATAAGTATTCAAGCCAATGTAGACGTTGTACTTTGATACGTCTAATAACGACGCTGTCAGAGTAATGCTCATGTAGTTCATAATTCATTCGATTTCTACATACATTGCCGTCAACTTTTGTGTACTCTAATATTGACAACACTGTTATTTGTAGTTTGTTGTGCTTTTACGCTGACTTAATTAAACTTATCTCAGTTATTTGTTTTGTTTTTGTTTTGTTTTATTATTGTTTTGTTTATTATTGCTTCAAATTATTTAGAAGAGTTTGTTTCTGTAATACATCCCCATAGAATAATCAAGAGAGTGCGAATGAGAGCGAGAGATAAGTAGGAAATGCATTAATTTTTATGTTAATGTTCAGTCATTCTTATTATTATTACACATTGTGACATTGGCACCTTTACTGGGTTTCTTAACAACAACAACAACAACGACTGTAACTACAGCAATTAATGTGTTCATGGTTGGCCTCTTGTTTGCTCCTTCCTCTTACCCTCCTAAGAGAGAGATTCTTTTGTGACAGATTGTGACTTAAATAAACCAGCCATCAAGATTCACGTAATATGATGAAACAGCTACAACAACAACAATAACAATAAGAATAAAAACAAAACCTATGTACACATATAAACAATGAACAATAATAAGAAGTAAAGAGAGAAGTGATTGTTTCGGTGTGTGTGACAACCAAAAAATATTCCAACAAAATTTACAGGCAATTTTTTTCTCTTCACATTTTAACATCATATCACGTAATCGTACATTTTTTTAAAATTATTTTTTCTTCTTTTCATTTCATTTCATTTTTTTTTATTTAAACAATGAATAAAGAAAAGAAGGAAAAAAGCATTTTAAACTAAACGAAATTATCATAAAGACATCACATCACATCACATTAAATTAAATCACATGAACATTAAATTCAACCCACCATCAAATTATTAAAGAAATTAAAACTGGGCTGAAGCTATAGGGTTGGCATTCTCTTTTAACTTCATACCTCGACTGCCATGTCTAAGGCAGGTAAGCAAACCAGCCTAACCAAGCATTAAAAAATGTAGAAAAACAAAAAGAAAAGAAATAAAATATGAACTCCCATCTGAAATTTAAGCTTCTAAGCTTGGGAAAGTCTATTAAGTTGGTTATCCATAGAAGAACAAAAAAAGCTAAGAAATGTAAAAAAAAGTATGGCCCAGCAGTAGTAAATATTGTAGTTTCTTCCCATGTCATGCTGTTGTATTATTAACAACAACAGTTGTTGTTTTTGTTTTTGTTGTAAATAATGACTGTGGTCTGTCATGATCGTCAAGAATAAAAAATTGAAGTTTTTTAGATTCTTTTTCTTTTAAGTGCAATTAAATATTAAAAACCATAATGAATGAATGAATGAATGAAATCTGAATGGAAATGTGGAATGGGAAGAAAACAAAATCACTCAATTGGAACAGTTGTTCTCTGCACAATGTACTCTGTAGTAAGTAACCAGTGAGTGAGTGACAAAAGGGCTTTACTTACTTACTTACTTGCATGTGAACAGGCCAACGAATATTGTTCATTAATTTTATATTTATTTTTGATTTTTTTAAATTTAACATTTCATTGTAAATTCTTTTCTTCCGTAACTTTTTAAAATTCGTTTTCCGTTTTCATGCGTTTATTTTATATTATTTTTGTTTTCTTCTTCGTTTTTGAGACACAATTAATAATTAGTCTAGAAAAAGTTTTCATTTAATTTTTTTTTTTTTTTGTTATTTTTAATCTACTTTTTAGTTTTGTATGTGCCTTCTTCGTTTCTTTCCTTTTTTTGTGGCATTTCGTTATGTCTCTCTAAAGTAAAATCGTTTTGCAGCATTTTGCCAAAAATAATCCACGTTTATTTCTACTAACCATACTCCAATAATAATAGTGGTATTCACTTCACAAAAGAAAAAAAAAAGAAAAATGTTACAGCAATTATGAAAGGCCATGCGGACTTGAAACAGAAGTTAATAACGCTGATAGGGTAGGTTTGCCACACTAACAGACGTTCCCCTGGAATCGTTTGTCTTACAAAAACAGGATATCAATCCATTTAACTTTCACTTAACTTTTGAGCTTGATTGTAAGGGAGTCAGTTTTGCTTTATATGCAAAACCCTGATTCTGATTGTCGAAAACCATTAATCAGAAGTTTTCAGTTAGTTCTGGGGCATCCCGTCATATAATATTACCACGTTCAGCTATAAGTGCTCTTGTAAGCTTTGATTAAATTAAGCTACTACTCCCACTTGTCCTATCCTGACGATCCCGTACCGTAATTTGCCAGTCTTTTTCGAGGCTTGCAACCAGTTCTCGACTGTCCTCTCCATGTACCAGAAATGGTAGAATTTAACACGTTGACTGCCACTGCAATTTTCAGAAAGCTGGCCACGCAAGCCAACATTGACTTTTTGTTATTTTCCAAGAAGCCATTTATCGATACTAACACTGATATAATACGATTTTATTCGTAGCTACACAAAAATGGCAGGTTTAGTGAGTACGAGATAACTCGTAGTTGGCACCCTAGAAGGGACCGCAATCTACGAGTTATCTCGTAGTCGGCAGTCAACGTGTTAAGGGCATCTCAGATTAGTATATTGGAAGAATTTGAGGAAGTTTGAAGAAATTAAATACTTCCATCAGTATGTAGTATAGTTGGATCCCTAATAGTAAGCGCACAACTAGCGTACTTGTTGGATTAGGTGTATGTCCCAATAAGCATGAGAGGATAGACCCTTCTCCAAGACTTTTACCCTCATTACACATTTACACAGCGATCGGCATAATCAATGAACACATGACCCTTCAGAGCAGCTACAACTAAGAGAACAGACACTGTGTTTGCCACTTACAATTCAACACTGAACCTTGGCGGGTGTCCATAACTTCGTACAGAGGCCAGCACGTGGAGGTCTAAGAGTCGACCTGTAGAGTAATAGATTAGGATCAGTCTTGAGTCACCAAGTTGAACATTCATACGCTTACACACTATACCCCCTGTTTCATACAGATATGAAAAATTTTGTTTGAAATTCAAAAATTTTTGATTTTTTTTTTTGAAAGTACATTTTTTTCTTTCGTGAATGCCCCTACTATTGCTGCCTAATGTTGCTTTAGAATTGTATCTGCTTTTGCTTGCTTAACTAGAATGAATACAAATGGCTTTAATTCTATAGATAGACCGAAAAATATTGAGGCATTAAGAAGAGACCCAAAAAACAACGACAACAATAACAAAAAGAAACACAATTTATAAATATTGACTAGTTTTTGTTGTTGTTGTTGTTGTTGATAGAGTTTGTATACAATAATTTTTGGCTGGATATAGAGAGAGAGGAGTATGAATGGTATGGTACTGGTACGTGCACTCTAAAAGAAGTGACTAAAAGAAGTTGAGTCTTCTCGTTCGGTACAATTATTTTGCCGCCACGTATTTTCGGTTTTGTTTGAAAGCAAAATAAAATAAAAGAATAAAAAAAATATAATCTTTTGACAAAAACAACAATTTGTTTCATTCTTTAAATGGCGTTTTTTTCTTCTATTTATTTTGATGTCTCTTTCTTTTTCTGCTCCGTTGACGGAATTTCTTGCTATTGGTTTTTGCTTATTTTTTCTCCACTTTTTTTTTTTTGTCTATTTTTTCTTCTTCTTGTGATATTGTCATTACCGCTTTCAAACAGTATTTGCCATAGAAAACTTCCTAGTTGTTGTTGGTTGTTTTTTTTTTTCATTTCGTAGTCTATATTTATAGTATGTGACTCGTAATAGACATCAAGAGAGTAAGGCGGGGTGTTTTAGTTAATGGTTAAAAAGACAAAAACAACAAAAAAAATTCTGTTTCACAGTTTTACTGTGTATCAGCATTTCTTCCATCCAAAGTCATTGACTTGGGCTCGAAGAATGAAATCGCTTTTCGTTGTGGATTTCTTTCTGGTTGGCGTTTTAACAAACGATACCAAAACAGATTTTGTAAGACATTAAGACATCAAAATTCATATTAAAAATAAACTGTGCTGATGCTGATACTAATGCTGATGCTGTGTTAACACAAATAAATGGATTTTCTTTTATTATTTTTTTTTTTTTTGCTAAAATTAGCTACATGAAGAAGAAGATGAAGAAGGGATCGTAATTTTTTGGGTGTTACAATTACGCCACTTTGGAAGATTGGATTTAGTTTTGATTATTATTAGAGACACATTTTATGTTACGACGTATGTATGTATGTATGTGTATTGGTTACCAGGGTTTATGATTGCCGCCAATTTATTCCGTTTTCTCTAATTTCGGGCTCTAATAATTTGAAGATATTTGACAATGCCTTCTTGAATATATCGTCCTAGGGTCGCCTCGAAACTATACATACACACATCATTGGTCATTACAGCACTTCAGTCAGGATTACTGCCTAGCTTCTCACACCACCTATGTTGTGTGTGTCAATTGCATACATGTGTATACAAGAGAGGAAGTCGCCGAAGAAATTTTTGTTCATATTTTGGTTTTGATGTCTGACCTGGGGTTTGTACCGAGGCTGCGGCGACAAGGAAGTCATCGAGGAAATATTTTTTTTCACATTTCGTTTTGGTATAGATGTCTGACCTGGAGTTTGAACCGAGGCCTTATGTGTAATAAGCCAACATATTGCCTACTAGACTTCGCACACTTCACCTCGAAACTATATTTGGTCCAAAATCAGAGTCAGTATTAACTTATGCTTAGCAGCCATTGGCACACTCTCACCCAGAAAGCAAAAAAAAAATCCATTATGCGAGCTTCTAAATTTGCAGGTTAGGAGTGAAGCGTTATCCCAACTGATACGATAGATAATATTCTCAACATTAGTAAAAGTAATACAGGACAAGAATCTTTACCAGAGCAGAGTCACATAATGTGGTCGATAGTTTCAAAGATTTGAAGATGATAGTCTCGCATGTCTGATACCCTTTTAATCATTGTTTTAAGTGCTGTTTCTATACAGATTCTGTATTTTATAACATCTTCCCTTGAAGATAGCTTAACACGTTGGCTTGCGTGACCAGTTTTCTGAAAAGAAGTTGGCAGTCAACGTGTTAATTCTTATTTCCACTCTTAGTTTGAACGAAACAGAGTGAAATAACAACCTTCGACAAGGAGGTCTAACAACTGCTACACAGAGAATCCGATTGGCTTTAAGTGTTTCGTCTAGCAGGATGATCCAAAACGCGCAATATGTAGTTGCAGATTGCAAATCTGACACAATGTATCACCAAAGTTGTTAGACAGTATTATCAATTGTTGCACTGTCAACTTGTTTCCCTTTCAAATCCTTCAAATGCTTGAATTTTGTTTGCAATTTTATAGGCCCCCCTTATACATATGTAGCTTTGACTATACATATGTATATTATACAACCTTATAGAGCCATAAACTAGTGAAAACAAACAATTTTCTATAAATAGAAAAACGTTCATTTTCTATGAGTTTTTTTTTTAACTGTAAAGGCTTAACGATTAGCTAAGCCGACCCATAGTTTAATAATTAATTATAAACGAGGTGTTAAATAATTTTTCTGTGTTTACGCTTTGTGTACTTATAAGGCAATGACGGCAAATTTGGCAATAAATTTGTTTTTTGTTTGTGTATGTATGTACATATGTATGTTTACTTAACTTGGCATTTCGTTACCTGTCTGTGTTTAATCATATATTTAAAAGACAACAAAATTTAAGTCAAGTTAACGCAACAATCCAAAAAAATTTAAAACTTCACTCAGGCATTACTTTCGAAAATCAAATCAAGAATTCTAACTTTAAAAAAAAGGCAATTAAAAAAGCAAAAGGCGATTAGTCACAGTTTAGTCACTTTGATTTTTTGTTTTTTTTTTTTTAATTTAATTTTTATTTTTATTTGTTATTTGTTGACTTATATAAACACAGCAAATTTTTGATTTGAAGCCAAGTGTAGTAGTGGTTTTGCTAATTTTATCAAAAACGTTAGACAGTCATACAATAAAAAATTTGCCAAATTTGTAAAAGTTGCCATTTGTTTTTGTATACAAGTTAATAAATAATATTCATTAATAATCATAATATTCATTAGTATTATTTAATATAATTTTTTTTTTAATTTTTTTTTGCAAAATTCTTATATTCGTTCGTCGTAAGTATTCAAGTTCACTTTATTATTGGGGGTGTTGTTGACTGTGGTGTTGTGTTACCATTTGTTGCCATATTTTATAAGGCCTCCCTCCTAAACAACAAAACAAAAGCTTTTAAATATTTATTATAAGCAATTTAATGGCAAGTGAATATTTAATGAAGAAATGAAAAAAATTATAAAAAACAACAACAACAACAAAAACATTTATAAACATGACCTAATTGTGGTGGTGTCTCAGCGCGTCTCTCTCTCTCTACATATATCGTATAAAGGCTAAAAACGTGTTTCGCTAGAATTTTGGTTTTTTGCAACTAAAAAAGGGTGTTAATAATTAATAAGAAGAAAACAAAAAATACAGGGTAAAAGAAAAGAATTTGGTTAGAAATAAAAAAAAAAATTTCTAAAAATAGTTATTTTTTTTAAGATGAAACATCAGCACGCCAAAACAAGGTGGATTAAGAAAGTTTTTTGTTTAGCTTCAAAGAAATGGTTTAAAACTCTGGCAGTAAAATAAAATTGCCATGAAAAGTTGCTCAAAAATCTGTCGTCTAAAGTCAACATTAAACTGTAGGTCCCGCCACTCTTGGCTAAAATTGACGCACACAGCAAGGGTGGTGTGAGAAGCTAGGTAGTAATCCTTACTAAAGGCTTTACCAAGTAATTAAGTAAATAAGAGACTTCATTCCACTTCAAAAATAATTCTTCTAGGAATTCTTGTCGAAAAGTATTTCTGAACCAACACAGCTAGTCATACTCAATTCATAGTTAAATCGGCGTTATTTCTAGCCAACATCAAAAGCCTAGAATTTTATTATTTGTGGGAAGAAGGGAAATCTTTTTTATTCGTTCCTCTACATCGTCACCAGATATATTGGAGTCTTCAAACTGCGGGTATACCATTGAAATAACCACTCTGTACTCCCAATGGGAAAGTATTCTTTTCTCGGTGTCACCAGTTGTCTCTGTGATGGACTGCGTTCAGGCTCCATTTTTCTTTTATTCTACTGCATTTAAATCAAATTTTTTTTTATCGTATACATGTATGTTCCAAATACGAACTGTCTTCGGAATTCTGTAATTTTCAGCACGCTTGTGTGACAGGCAACACTGATCTCTTCCTCCTGCTTCTGATGGCACCCAGTTTAGCAACAGCAGTTTAAATTACAATTAAAAACAAAAATTATTTTAAAATGCATTTCATTATCATTCCTTTGATAAGATCCCATTACCCATAACCCCCCATATTACATTACATTTATTAACACTAAAATAAAATCCCAATATTATAATTGCTGTATTTAAAATAAAAAAAATCTCATGTATAATAATTTATGCAAAAGACAATGAAACAAAAAACGAGTAAATATTTGTTAATGCATTTGCTGCCATTAAACATTTAAAAAGCAATAATTTTTATTAATGGAATTTAAGTGCAATTTAATAATTTATGAAAATTATTCCATTGTGTTGCCAATGCGTTTTACATTATTTACCACCAGAAAAAGGACAGAAAACAAACCAGAAAACCAAAAAAAAAAATTCAAAAATATTGTCTGGAAATGAATGTCAATGTTCTACAGAATATTCAAATATTGTTTGTATATTTTATATGGAAATTATTACAGAAAAATCGAAAAATCAAATCGTTGCAGAATATGCATATAATGGCATATAAAAGAGTTGCCAACCATAAAATAATAATAATTTTTCAATTTTAATTGTTCTAACACCCCTAAGGGTAACCAATAGAATGCAGCATTTTAAACGCAAGAAAACAAAGCAAATAAACTACTATAGGTATGCTTATGGGTGGGTATACATATTATTAACAGCAAACTGACTGAATTCAGTTGCTTTGCCAGTTGGCAATCCAAAATTGGTGGTTGAAAAAAAAATTTTTTTAAATTGCCGTTTTGACAACTTACTTAACTTAATTGTTCATTACAATCTTTTATGCAGAATTACGACCTAGCTTCTTACACCACTCATGTTGTGTGTGTTACTTTTACACATGAGTGCCGAGACCTGCATTTTAAAGTTGACTCCGAACAACAGATTTTTGAGAAACTTTTCATGGCAATTTTTATATACTCTCAGAGTTTTTGCCAGAAATCTAATGAGAGAAGTCGCCGAAGAAAAATTTTTTCATATATTCATATTGATGTCTGACCTGGGGTTTGATCCAAGACCTCACGTCAAATAAGTCAAGACACTGCCTACTAGACTACGAAGATTACTAAGTAGTTTTTGAGAAGATTTTTTGAGAAACTTTTCATGGCAACTTTTGACAGAAGACTGCAGATAGAAAGTCGCCAAAAGAAACGTTTGAGTCAGAGATTGAAACACTTTCTCTTGTCTAACAAGCCAACAAGCAAACTATCTCTTAAACTATGGCAACTGCATGGCTTCATATCTATACTAATCTTAATTCATCGAATACTTGGTCTGATATCCTGAAGCTATTTTCAATGTCCTTGTGACTTCCGCCCTCTTTCGTAACACTACTTACGTAGTAGTGAACGGAGTTTATACTGCCGTGGTTTTGCTAGTGTATTCACAAGAGTTGAACATTTGTGGTGCTGAAACGCTTGACTTTATTTTAGAAACATTTATCTTCACGCCATAACCTAGAGTCTTCCTCCACTAGTTTGTCTATCTTGAGCTTCTCATCTAAGGAAGTATGTAAGAACTGCCAGGATCTTCTAAACGGCCATTTAGACCCCTTACTTTACCTCCACTCATACTAAAATCTTTTGTAAACATTTGGCAACTCCTTTTTATGGTTGTTTTTCCTGCTGCTGTTTTTGTGTAAGTTTTCCTTTTTTGCTTTGTATAAATAATATTACATCTGTGTGTGATGATTTTTGATTTCATATGTACATTTAAATGAAAATCTTCGTCTCTTATTTTTTTGATTTTGTCTTTCGTTTTTGTTCATATTTTTCCTGTGTTCCATTTTGTTTTACATGTTTACCCAGATTATTATTCTACATCTTCGTTCTTCCACTTTTATATGTTATTTTTGCATACGAAATACAATGGAAATGGTGATGGTACGGATGTGGATTATTATTCTGTTGTCAGTGGAGGAAGCCTCAAGATATTTACTTACCTTTTTGCCCACACCTGTCGTAATAATACGTACATTTATGTATGTACATACATACAATGTATTTATACTCATACATATTCAAACAGCCAGCATATGAACAATAACTTTTTATTCTATTTTTTGTTGTTGTTTTTTGGAAAACAAAATGCATGTAAAGAAGAATACTTTTTCTAGAACATCTTCATCATCATCACCACCATCATCAAGATTATGAACGAAGGCTTTTTTCTTTTCTGTTCTTTTTTTTAAATTTTTTTCGAAATGTTTAAACAATTTTCTTCATGTGACAACATTTTTTTTTTTTGGTCATGGTTTAGTTATAACGATAATAAAATAATAATTTATTGTTGTTATTGAATTTTGATTGCCAAAAATAAAAAAACTTTATTTTTAAAATTTTATTAAACAAACCGGCTTAATGAAAACGGTTTAATTTAATTTCTTTCTTTCTTTCATTCGTTTAACAAAGGAATAAAAACTGGTTCATTGCAAAAAAAAATTTAATTGGGTTTTGATTTCAAATCAAATAAATAAAATAAAATAAGATTTTGACACATATTGACGTAATGATTTTTAAATCATGTTTTTTTAACTGTACATATCTAAATTTAAAATACCGAATTAACAAAAATTTTTCAAAAATCGTAAATTTTATATTAAAATTTAATTAATTTAATTAATAATTTATAATAGTTCTCTACGATTATTTCCGTACCTCAGTTTTAATGGAATTAAATATTTTAAATCTAGTTTTTAAGGTGTCATTCTACATGTAATAAAGAAAACATCTGTGCTAAAGCCTAAAGTACTTAAAAGGTACCTCAAAAAGAAACCTTAAATGGTATGAAAACAATTTTAGATTTTTTTATTGTAAAAGTAATAAAAATTCGGTCTAAATGTAGCAAATGCTTTACAAAGTATTTTAAACTTTTAAACATGTTCAGAAAAAAGTACCTAAAAAGGTACTATTTTAATCATAAAGCTAAATTCAGTCTATTTGGTACTATTGTCTTCAGTTTTTGTATATGATTTTAGGAAATTTTGACTTGGAATTAAGATCCGATGCCAAGGAAGTAGAATGGAACCTTTTCGGTAACATAATCTGGAACTTTTTAAATTAATTTCTTTCTAAATATTTTGCCCACTAGTACTACCATACAAATTGAATTTTTTCTTCTTCAATTAAAAGCATTTGTTTAAATTCCTAATTAATTTCATGTAATTTCAGTATACGTTGAATTCTGCATCTGTATCTAGTCGCCGTAGTCTAGTAGGTAGTGTGTCGGCTTATTAGACGTGAGGCCACGGTTCAAACCCCAGATCAGACATCTCGAACACAACGAAATATGAAAAATATTTCTTCGGCGAGTTCCCCTCAGCAAATTTTAGACAAAAACTCTGTGAGTAATTAAAAATTGCCATGAAAATTTTCTCAAACATCAATCGTTCGGAATCGACTTTATACCGCCACACACACAACATCAGTGGTGTGAGAAGCTATGGCGTAATCCTGACTAAAGGGTTGCAATGATCAATTATGTACACTTTGTATTTTGCATTTAAATTCGAGGCTCATTGTCCATTCGGTGGTTACGCAACAAGGAAGGGATCGTGAAAACATCGCCATTGCATTTGGAAATTCAGATTGTTTTAGTGAGTGGCATCAGAGATACGTTAGGTTAGGCTAGGTTAGGTCGGAGTGGTAGCTCTGATATCACAAAGCTCACTTGAGCACGCATAGCGGCCCGTTGTGATGCCACGGGTGAACGCAGGCCCTGTACTAACCAAGTTCCACCAAAATCAGAGAAAAGGAGGAAGTTGGTCAGCGCAAGGTCTGCACAGAGATGGCATTGAGCAGTATTTTTTATAAAATTGTCCTTCAATTCAGAGCGCTATTACTGTATGTATACTCGATTTTTAGCCTGCAATTGAAGATTATATGCTGGATGGTATGTGGCTTCAACAAAACAGTGTCAAGGGCCACACAGTACAACAGAAGAATTTTCCAAAAAAAAAAAATTAATTTCACGTCTATCAGTCACTAAGATTGCTGCCGTTAGGGTTTTTTATTGTTTTTTTTTTTTTTGGTATCTTTTTTTTAACACATTTCTCTTGTATTGAATTCAATTTATTTTAATTAAATTTACTAATTTAGTACTATTTTGGTACTTTTATTTGAAAATGTTTCTTGTGATTAATGAAATACAAAATCATTGTTGTTGTTTGTTAAGCCCCCCTTATTAACCTCTATTTAGCGTTTTATCTAATAGAAAATCACCCTCTTTGTTTTTCTTCAACCATAACATATTAATTGCATTCTAATCTGATTAAATAAAGTACCAAATGGACAGTAACAGGGTGACATTTGATTAAATATTTATTGAGGTTTAGAAAGAAAGAGAAGTCCTTAAAACTTAAACAATTTGTCGCTCTAATTAAAGTTTGATAAACTCAAAAACAGAAAAATAAAATTTTAACAAACAATCATATCAAAACAGGGTAGAAAAATTCCCCCAAAAAAAGTTTTTTCAACAATTTTTGTTTATGATGAGTCATGTCTAGTGTTTGCAAAAAGAAGAAAAAAAAAAAGAAAAAACCACTAGACAGTAAAGAAATTGACTTCCTTTTTTTGACACTTTCTCTTTTATTTTTATTATTGTTGTTGTTGTTATTGTTGTTGTATTACTTGTCTGACTTGTATCATTTATCATCGTCTATTTATAGGGCTTAACAACTTTTGTTTTATTTCTCTAGAAAACAGCCCAAAAACCAAAGAAAAGGGAGATGGAGGCCCTGTTTAGTCCTTTTGTCTGGCTTTAATACTTTGGTTATGAAATGCAGTGGCGGTGGCAGTGGTAGTGGTGGTGGTGGTGGTGTTTTGTTTTTACTTCACATTTTTATTTTTATTTTGTTTATAAACAAAACAAAACAAAACAAAAGAAAAGTAATAAAAATAAAAAAAAAAAATATTTTTTGTACAACGACGTTTATTTGAATTTAATTTTGTCAACCGTTACACCACCACCAACACCACTACCACCCATGTTTATATGAATTGCCTGCTGTTGTTGTTGTGCTTGATTTGATGGGAATTTCCTGACTTTAAAAAGCTTCACGTTTAATTTTGATGTTTCTTAGCGATTGATTGGGAAATTAAATTCAATTTTAAATAACGTCCAACGATCAACGGAACGAAACTTTTGTGTTCAAAAATTCATTCAAATTTCATGATGATTTTAAAATGTTTTTCGTCATAACAAAAGACAAATCATTTAAAGACAGACACGAACAATGAAAGGTGTTACAATATAATCAGCAATAAAACTGATTTTTTTTTTATCATTTATTTTGAATTAAATTATCTTCTTTGTCTACATACACATATCTATACACGCACACAAGTAATTGATTTGATCCCAATTTGAATTGCTTGAAAATTCTTTTGCGCTCCAATTTAATGTCTTTATAAATCTATTGTGTGATAATTTCTGAGATTTTTTTTTTTTTTGTTAATTTTCTTTAAATTTAAATTTTCTTAAACACTTTTGTTATTATTAATCTTGTTATTATCGTTGTTGTTATTATTGTTGTTGTTGCTCTACAGGCGTCTATGAAAACTAATAAAAAAAAAGTTTCAAATTGTATTTTTTTTTTGTTCTTCTGCAACTCAATATGAATTAAAAAACTTGGCCGTCTACAGACTATAGACTCAAAGAACTAATAAAAAAGTAAAAAAAAAAAGTTACAAAAGAAAGAAAAAAACATCGAAATATGCACAACTTTTTATAGAGCATTTTGGCATAGAAATGAAATTACATATAAAACAAGCCATAACCCAGCAAACATTTTTAGGTGGTAATGGAGTAATAAATGTTTCAGTTACCAACATTTATCTATAAAAACATGCATACTTATTAAATAAATTCCTCTTAGCTATTCCCCAGTTTTAAAACTTCTTTCCCAAATTGGAAACTGCCTACCGATCTCGATTGGCTGTTTTTCTTGTGTTTGCCCAATCGAGCTGCTTTTATTGCCAGATATACATACTAGCGGTTGTTTATATTATTTACCTCATAGATCCCTGAAAGTTTTTCACAGATTTTTTTTCGTTTCCTTTTCTCTTTAAATACTCTTTTAATACTCAGGGCATGGTCGCTACTCTTACAGTATTGGAACTTGGAAAATAGATTATTGGTGGCTGGAAAGAGGTAGCAGTATTTATGAATTTTTAACGAAAGTCTGGAGTCTATAGATAACTGTCTGCACCATTAAACAGTTTTTGCAGCCTCACAACAATACTGGCAACAATAATGACTTTTGAACCACCACCATAGAAATATTTGTGGTGAACAATGAAAGCCTGGCTCTGCAATTGTTGGGCGGTACAGTTGACACAATATTTGTGTCGTTGTTACTTTAATTTGAATACCACTACACATGCGGGGTTCTGGAGCTATATTGCTTATCATTTAGCGTTGATGGTAGGGCATAGTTTCTTTCTTTGTAGAATAAATTATGGAGAATTGGCATTTTCAACGCAGGAGAATATGTTGGATATAGTGGCTTAAAACAACTTCAAGTACACATTTGTATTTCTGGAGGTTTCATAAGGTCTGTTGATAGCTTTCAATGTAATTCGAACATTTTGAAGTCAGTTTTAAGGAGATACAATTAGATTATGTGGGAAAAACTACATAACTCACAAAACCAATTATTTTGAAGAAGTTTGTAGGGGAAAACAACATTTATGTTGCTGCTTTAAAACGTTTGACTGCCAACTACGAGATAACTCGTAGATTGCGTTCCCTTCTAGGGCGCCAACTATGTGTTATCTCGTACTCACTATACCTGTCATTTTTGTGTAGCTACGAATAAAATCGTATTATATCACTGCTAGTATCGATAAACGGCTTCTGGGAAAAGAACAAAAAATCAATGTTGGCTTGCGTGGCCAGTTTTCTGTAAATTGCCGTGGCAGTCAACGTGTTAAGTATACTTCCATAGCAGTGTCTTCTTTTACGTTAAGTATACTGTAGATGTGGCATTTTTGCGTCAAATATTTGCGTAGTCTGACTAAAGCTGAAGAAACTCAATCTTCTGTCGAATGATTAATGTCGTAGTAGCAGAAACTTTTGCACTTAAGATGTCTGTCTGTATTGCTCGTAACTTAAAGAGTCTGAGAATAAAAAATTTGTAGGCACTTAAAATTAATTGCCATAAAATTAAAGCATTTTAATGTTATGCTACGTAAAATAAGTCTTCATATGAGAAAAAAACCATTCCTGGAGAGATTAAAGAAAAGAAAGATTTTTTTAAGTGTCACCTCAAGCGTAGGTTTGCTTTGCGACCAAATTTTATGACAAATGTTTGCGTGTGAAGTTAAGTCAAATCTATTTTAATTTGCAGAAATATTATTGCAACGCAATAAAACTGTTTTTGATTCAACATTTTAAACAAATTCATTTGCATTTAAGTTGTTTTTCCAATTTTTATTTGTCATTTAAAATGTGGGAGTTTTTGTCAATTCATATCAAATAATAGGCGATAAACAAATTGTTTGTATTTGCATTTGCCCCCCTTGTATAGAAGAAGAAAAAAAAACGAAAAATAATTTATCTCAGGAATTTAAAATTGTTTAAACATCCATTAGATATGAATGTGAAGGCGAATTCGATTCGATTTTTTTTTTTTTGTATTTTGTTGTCAAAAGGAATTTCTGTTGTTAAAATAAAAATGGGCAATTCAAACAACAACAACAACAACACAATCAAATAAAAAAAAAAATAAAAAAATTAAAGTAGTGGGTTGTTGTTTAAAGAGTTTAAAGAAAAACTCTTTATTTCATTAATGAATGTGCATACGTACATACATATGTGACGTGTGACAATTTGTATTTTTTTTCTTTTTTTCTATAAATTTGGCACAAATGTTTACTTTTGTGTACATATTCGAAAAAAAAGGAAATAAAACGGAAAAATAAATAAAAAATTTACCAACATTCGAGCCACAATTTAAAGCAGCACTATTGCGTTTAAGCATTCAAAAAAAGTTTAGCTTGTGCTTCATCAGCAATATCAACGGCAACAGCAACAACAATACTAACAACACCTTCAGCTTAACAATGAAAAATCATGAACGAATTTGCTATGCAATGGTTCATCAACTTTTGACGAGTAACAGTAGAATGAATATCCAGACGAACAACAACAGAGTAGCAGTAGGTAAAGCGGTTGGGAGAAGAAGGCAATTTGCCATAGTTAAACGTTTTAACAAAATTTCATTTTGTCTATCGTATCTATCCGTACTCTTTAGAGTAGTCTCTCGATGGTAATGTTTAGTTTTTTGAGGTGAAATTGCTTTAAATCCACCCACCCACTCACTCACTTTGATAGAGTTCTTATGATGATTGTTGTTGCTGTTGTTGTTGTTGTTGTTGTGGTCGTGCGATAGGAGAGTTCCCTTTTTTGCCAAGTAGGTGCCATAAAGCTGCATGTGAAACTATATATATTGGTTTGTATGTACATAAAGAGAGACTCTCGAGTCGTAGACACAATGTATAATTTAAGTTCCGCATTTGCATGTGGTGGTTCATACATACGTTTGTTCGTTTAGAGAGCCCCCAGCCTACATACAGTGGGTTTTTGGTATTTTTCACTACACACAATAGAGACAACAAAGTGACTGTAAAAGTGAGTGCAATTTTATATTACTCGACGTTTTGTTTGTTGAAATTAAATAATTCCACAGATTTCTTTCAAGTCACATGTCCATCACTATTGCAAACAGAAAAACTATCCACACTTTTGTGTTGAAAATTGTTTGCAAAAGTTTTCATTTTTATTGTATGTCATGCATGTCTGTCTGTCTGTTTCTCTGTTTGTTTGTTTGTGTATTTTTTGTCTTTATTTAATTGCATTTAATTTGCTGTTGATGCCAAAAAGATTGACTCTATGCACGTACGTTTAGTTGGCTTATTGTGGGCTGGCTGGCTAGCTGGCTGGCATACACACGTACCCAGTGTGCCATGTTATCGCCAAATAGGTAGAGTGATGGAATTCAACATGAAAATTGCCAATAACAACAATGACGTTAAGAGTTGCTTGGTTGTTTCGAAAAAAAAACCAACAACATCATCACCACCAACAGCACAATGACTGACAGGCCTATTTGGCGCCTGTGTAAACAGACAGATGTTATACCACACCACCACCACCATCATCATCACGACAATAACTCAATAAAATTAAAAAATTTTCTTTCTTTCCTTGCTTCTTTCTTTTTTTTAATTCTTGGAAATTAATTTTTTTCGTTTTGCTTTAAATTCTCTTTCTCTCTCTCTCTGTTCTTATTGCAGCCACATCACCGCAATTCAAATGATGAACGTGTACCCAACCCACATTCACCTCATGACCTTAACTCGACAACAACAAACAATATGCACATTGTCACACCTCACAATAGTTTACAGCATTCGGCTTCACGTTCAACGATGAGACATTCCATGTCGAATTCCTCCAGCAGTACACCCGCTTCACCTCAGCTAAGTGGCATCATCACTGCCAGCGGTGGCCAATTGCTATCAAATGGCCATCACTATCAATCACAATCGTCATCACAGTCCTCCATAATATCGACGATACCTGCATCGCAGCGTGTTCTAGAAGAGGTATTGGCTAAAGGCGCCCCCTATCCCATGATTTGTTTGCCACCCACCGGCTATTGGGTGGATGGTACGGATCATGAGTGTACCTATGATTCGCGAGGCAATCCAATGTTACCCCAAACTACCTGGATGGCTAAATTTGAAACTGATGATACGGCCAAGTGTTATAGGCGTTTCTATGCAGCCCGCGAACATTCGAATCTGGTGGGTCACGATGAACAATTGGGCCCTGTCTTGATCTCTATTAAAACAGAAAATGTAGCCAATCAGGAGCACATACGCATTCTACTGCGTTTAAGAACTGGCACCATGCACGAATTGATACCGGTTTCTTGTTTGGGTCCCTCACTAAGTCCCAATAAAATGGTGCGTTTGCTAAATGATCAAATCAATGTGGACCATTTTATGCCTGTATTATGCCCTAAAGCTTCTCAACTGATCGGCACCTATGATGAGCATGTTTTAGTATCGAATTTCAAATTCGGTATTCTGTACCAAAGATATGGCCAAACCACTGAAGAGGAGCTGTTCAGCAATAATAATTCCTCGGTTGCCTTTGAGGAGTTTTTGGATGTCATTGGCCAGCGCATCAAACTAAAAGATCACAAGGGCTATAGAGGTGGTTTGGATATACAAAATGGCCATACTGGAGATACCGCTATCTACGAAGTGTTCAAGGAGCGTGAGATAATGTTTCATGTCTCCACGATGCTACCATACACCGAAGGCGATCCGCAACAGTTGCAACGCAAACGACACATAGGCAATGATATAGTCGCGATCGTATTCCAGGAATCGAATACGCCTTTCTCGCCCGACATGATTGCCAGTCATTTCTTGCATGCCTTTGTTGTAGTACAACCTTTGGAGCCAAATACCCCCAATACCCGTTATAAAGTAAGTGTAGCCGCTCGCGACGATGTACCCTTCTTTGGGCCCACCCTACCCAATCCGGCCGTCTTTCGCAAAGGCCAAGAGTTTAAAGAGTTTTTACTAACGAAACTCATCAATGCTGAGAATGCCTGCTATAAGGCTGAGAAATTTGCAAAACTTGAGTTACGAACTCGTACGTCTCTTTTACAAAATCTAGTGGATGAGTTAAAAGAGAAGACTAGAGAGTTTCTGGGTGCCGATTTGTCTGGCCAAATGGCTGCCAGTCCAACGCCAGAAACACCCAAAACCGATAATTCCACGGCGGGATCACGTTTAATTGACACGTTCAAAAAAGCTTTGATTTCGCGTGTACGCTCGCAAAGTGTAGACACCAGCAATTTGGCGAATGTGGAGAAGTTTTGTGTCAACACCAAAATGAACTCCTCGGCCACCAGTACGAATTCGAAGAAGGACAACAGCCTATCGGAGACGCCTAATTTAAATGTGAGTACAACAAGGTATTCAAAACGATATTTTAAGAAATTCAAATTACTTTGTTTCTTACAGACTTGTAGCCGTACTGCTTCAAAATCTTCTTCGAAATCGAAATCCTCCAATGATTCAACATCATCCTCTCCGGATATAACATCAAGGGGTCCCCTGAACAATGGCTCGTCGGCTAACAATAATAATGGCCTGTGTTCCTTAAACCAAAACAGCAAAGATTTACAGAATGGAAACAACTCCACGAATGTGGCAAACACTAATGGAGGAGGAGTTGCTGCCACCATGTCAGAGACAAGTGATGACTCCAGCCTAAATAGTGTGGATCTGGATCCGATGATGGGACATTTAGATGGCGGTGCTGCCTATATAGACAGTGATACGGGTTTAGAATCAATGTCCTCTGCTGAGGCTACCACTAAAGCATGTTCTTTGTGTTTAGACGGTTCCCAAGGGATTATGGGCTCTTCACCTAGCAACGAGACCATGGTTATGATTGAGAATCTGAGGCAAGAAGTGACCAGACTTAAATGTGACAAATTGGATTTGTTAAGACAAAATGTGGTACGTATCAAATACAATACAAAAATAGGATTTCCATTTAGTTTCGTTCTGTTTTGATTTTCTTTTATTCTTAGACTTGCCAACGTGACATTAAACGTCTGCGTGAACGTGAACTTTCCTTACAAGGCGATTTAGCGGCAGCCGGCAAAGAAATCTTACGCCTTAGAGATCTACTCAAGGACTATATGCCTGATTTAGCCGCCTCCCCTCTATCCATATCTCCCATTTAAGCTGGAGGCTCTGAATTGACGTCATTTATCACAACGAGATAGCGAGAGAGATATGAAATCTTTGATGTTAAAATTAAAAGGATTTCCATTTGTATTATTATTATTATTATTATGGCTAAAAGAGGAGCGAGTGACACAAAAATAGAAGAAGAAGAAATCACAATGAAAAATCAAGGAAAATTAAAATTTGCCAAGCAAATTCTACCAATTGTGCCGTGTAAAACACTTTGCAAAATAAACGAAACAAAACAAAAAAATTTAAAACAAAAACAAATGCTAAGCACAGAAAACAAAAACAACAGAAAACCTGTAAAATCTGTGAATGTATGGGGGGTACGAGGGTACTACGGGAAAAGGTAAATTGTAAAATGTTAAACTTGAACGTTTGCCAAGCGTTCGATAGCATTAACACACAACCATTACAAAATGTTATAAAATATTAAATAATTTATGCTTAAAGAAAACAAAAATATTATTTTAGTTTTATATTATTAATCAATCAATAAAAAAACATTTATTTAAAATATGTTATTAACATTTATGCAAACAAATTATTATTATTACATATTATTATTATATGATAAAAATAATGAAAAACATACAACACACCAACACAAATATCTACACCAAATATATAATTTAAGTATTTTTTTTTTATATTTTTATTAAAAATGTATGAAACACACAATCTATGATTAAAAGAAAAATATATTGTATATGAATACATTTATTAGAAATCTTCGAACTTTGTTTAAAGTTTTTGAAGTTTAAAAATACAAAAAAGAGAACCTTAAAACGTTTAGGAAATGATACAAAATTTTGTTTAAAATTTAGAAAAAGAAAAAAAAATTATTTAGAAATCTCAAAGGCTAGAAAAAAAGCCTTTAAAAATTATATGGAATTTGAATTAATTTGTTGAAAAAAAATGAAAATAGAAAAGAAAAATTAGGGGTAAATTATAGAAATGGTAAAAGGATAAACAAAATGCAAAAGTTTAAATAGATTTTAAAAGTAAAAAAAAAAAAAAAGATTTTTCAATGAAATTAAAGAAAATATTAAAAGGAAGTCAAAAACAAATTCGTTTTCGAATGGCTAGAATAAAAGTCTTAACTATTTTAAAAACCGAGAGATATTAAATTGAAAAAAAAATTATTTCTCTCTCAGTTTGCACCATAAAATTTTTGCTTGAATTATCTGTATAAAAATCAAAAGCAGTTCTGTAGAAAAATAAAATTCGAACACCAGTGTTATTACATACATATTTGGATACAAAAGAAAAAATTTTCGACATGCAAATGCTTTACAACATAAAATGCGAATAAATTTTATCTCGATTCAAAATACATGGTTTCCGGAATAAAAAATATTTATGAATTACATTTTAATAAAATCGCTGTACTCACTACAACTAGAGCTGCCAAAAATTTCAAAATGTGTCTTAATAATTATGGTTACATTAATTTCCTTGCTCAGTGAAAGTTTTTAAAAATGTATGGCTTTAAAGCAATTTCAATCTTTTTTAAATTTTAGAAATGATTATCAAAAAAAAAAAAAAAATTAGCATAATTGAAGCATTTAATCGAAAATATTTGATTTCGAAAATTGAAAATTTTTAATCTTTTTCTTTTTTTTTTTTGATCGTGCGTAATTTATTTCTTTAAAAACCTTCGAAATAAATACAGTATTACAGTTTTGATGTTTAAAAGTAAAGTTAAAGAATACAAATCTATAAGTTTTATTCAAGTAAAAAGTATTTCCAATATTAAAATGTTTCAGAATTATATTTAATTTATTTGAAGTTTTTTTCTTTTTCTTTTTTGATATAGTATTTGAAATTTAAAAATATTAGTAAAAATTGAAATCTTAATTTTTTTTTATTTGAATAAAGAATATATTTAATTTTCGAAATTCGAAAATGTTTTAAAATCTTTTTAATCTCCCTTATTTCTTTTGAAAAGCTTTTATTATTTATATAAAATCTATTTAATACTGTTTGCTTATTAAAAGTTAATAAAAACAAGAGCTTGTTTTAAAATGTTTAGCGTTACAGTAAAATATGAAACAAAAAACACAAAAACCACACTAGTAACAGTATTTAAATACATTTAATACAAACTTAAAATTAAAACAGTAGGCACTTACTATTAAAAAACTTATTATATTGATATATAAAGAACAAAAGCAAGTTATGAAAATAAAATAAAATGAAGAAAAAGAAAAAACTAATGTAGAGAATTATATACCAAATAATAGAAATATATATATAAAAAATAATATAAAAACATAACCTTACTTTTTGTTTAAATATGCTCTTAAAAATTTGAAAGAAACAAACAAAATTCTTTTTTATAATTTTATACAACTTTAGAAACACAATAAAAAGCCTTTATAACATTTCTAAAATCAATGAACATTTTTTTATACTAAAACTTTAATAAAGAAATATATATTAAAATTTAAAAAAATATATTTTTTTCTTCTATTCCTTTGTATATATTGTTTACTATGAATAAATATTTTTTTTTTATATTATTATAATTATTAATTTTTTTTTTATTAACTTTAACCATTAATTTATATACATTTATATGCTATTATTATTATTATTATGATTTTTCTTGAAATTTAAAATTCATTAAAAATTTACATTTAAAACATAAGTTTAGTACATATTAATGTTAAGCATCTAAAAATAATAATAAAAAAAAAACAATGTAATCAAATGCAAGCATTATTAAGTAACCATATTAATATTAATGAAAAGAAATCGTTAAAAATTTTCGTTTGTAATTAAAAATAAAATAAAATATGAAAAATGTTATTAAAAAAAAAACAACAAAAAATGAAGCATTGAATTATATTTATATCGTATTAAACAAAGAAAAAAAAGAAAAGAAATAATAATAATAAACAACAAACACACACATTATGAATTATATTTATTGAATTTCAATTAAAAGCAGTTTTTGTTATTTTCAAAAAAAAAAAACAAAAGGAAGAAACATACAAGAAACAGAAACATAGTGTTTCTAAAAAAAGGGAATTTTTTCTATTAGAATTACTAAACAATTAAAGTGACAATTCAATTTCTTTTCCTTACATATTGTTTTCAAATTCTTTTTGTTTTCTTTTATTTATAAATTTAAATTGAAATGTTTTTAAATATTTAGAGAAAAGAAAAAGAATTACAGGACTTGTTTTATTGTGTTAAAAATTATTTTTTTTATGTGCATAAATATCCTTTAACATTATTAATCATTATTATGTAGTTTATAAGACTTTAGAGGAAACATTAACAAGTTAAGCAAACAAACAGTAGAGAAGTATATACGAAAACAAAACAAACAACTGAAATAAAAGAAATATATATACACCATATGTATGTATATGATGTTGCAAAATATGAAGAAGACACACAAACACACACCCATTGCAATACAAACATTTTCATTAAAAATGCAATTAAATTTCGTTACAAAAGAAGAAGGTGACAAAGCCTACAGAATATTAATAAACTGAAAACTATAAACTGAATTAAAAAAAGAAAGAAACACATTCATAATGATTAAAAAAATAAAATCAAACAAATATTATTAATGAAAAACATCAATATTGTTGTTATTTTATTTATTAAACGGTTTTCGAATTGCAATGAATTATGCGTCGTAAAGAATGTTATGAAGTACAAAGCTTACACACGTTTTTTTCGAAATCATAACGGGTCTTATTTAATTACTTTTTTATTTTTATAACACAATATAAAGTGCAGCCCTTGCTTGCACTGACCAACTTCTTCCTCTTAACTGATTTTGGTGGAACTTGGTCAGTACAGGGACTGCGTTCACCCGTGGCATCACAACGATCCGCTATGCGTGCTCAAGTGAGCTTTGTGATATCAGAGCTACCACTCCGTCCCGACCCAACACAAGATAAAATGTAAAGAAAATGAAAACTTAAAACTTACTTACCATTATTCGAAAATATCGTATTGAATTAGAATTAATGAAAGAGGGCTTAGCAACAGCTCCAAATGCTTTATAATTCTGCGGTGTTAATCCATCAGTAATAGTAGTAAGTTTGTAAATTTTATAAGTTTTCACATATAAACCGATATTTTAGCTTAAAAGTTTTTGTAGAAATTTAACATTTTTTGTAACTCAAAAAAGTTTTTAATCAAAACACTCACTCACTTTGAATTCTAGCTTACTACTGATTTACTACACAGCATACATGAATTAAAACAGATAGAGAGAGAGAGAAACATTTCATTCAACAATGTTTCATTCTCTTATAACTGTTTACTATACATATAACACTGTAGAATCCCAACAAAATCATGCATTCATTCAAGAAAAAATACATTTTTCATTTCTCTGTCATTCCAAATTATTAGAAAGAGAAGAATGAGAAATTGAAGCTGATAATGTCATCAAATGTAAATAAATTTTGTATTTTATGTTTTCTCTTCATAATGGCTTCAAAATGGTAACGGCTTAATGATAAACAGTGTGTGGTGTGTTTATCATTTCTTAAACACTTATGAATGAATGAATGCATAGCACAATTAATAGAGGATTAAATGCAGTTTTTCAAATCTTCGGATTATACACTGGCATTGGTTTTGTTGTAAAGCACTACTGCCATATTTAATCGATCGTTTAATTAACTCTTAGAGATGCATTCTGTGACGGTAAGAAATCTAAAATGTAATGGACAGGCAATATGGTTACCGTAAGGTTAATTCTTCAGTAAATCCGAGGAGAGTATGACAATTCCAAGATATTTTAGGGGGAGGGCCTTACCCGTAGAACCAGTTATTCAAACAAATCGTTAAGTAAATAATATGTTCATTAGTAACACTATTTGTATACTTTCTGCAAAAGTTCTTTCTATTCCTGTGTACAAGATAAGCAGCACAATGTATAGTGGAGAAACTGAAGCCAATACCCGATTAGAGGCAGTATATTTCAAAAACAGCCATGGAACATTACATTATTTCAAACTAAAATTATGTGGAAGTGTTAATAAAGGAGGAGTCTTTTAGCATATAACTTACTTTATCCGTGCTATTTTAAAAGAAATTGTACCAGAGACTGAATTCAATTTTTATGTTGTATATTTTTGTTTTTTTTTTTTTTCTTTTTTGAAACATCGATACATTTTCTTTTTTTTCTCTTTATCGCTATATTACAATATATTTTAACTAAATTAAAAATATAGTATTTAGTATTAATAAAATATTGTATTGTATACACATATTAAATAAATTCAATTGCATGAGTTGTTGCTGTTGTGTACATACATACATACAAACCCATGATAAAATTTAATTTCATGTTATTGTTCTTTTCAAAAATAAAAATAAAATGGTAAAAGGAAATTAATCATATTGTACATACAGTATTAATTATTAATAACAATTAAAATAATAATAATAATGAAAAAAAAAATAATAATCAATTATTATAAATCACAAAATGAATTGGTTGTATAGAGGTGGTGGTTGTCAAAGTTCTTAATTACAATACAATCTAAAAAAAAATAAAAAAAAAATAACTCAACTGAATTAATAAAATCGTTACGTATTACATACTGACTTGATTTGACTGTATTATTATTATTATTAGTTTTAAACTTATAGTTTTAGAAACAATTATTTTTTTGTTTTGTGTTCTTTTTTATTATTTTTGTATGAAACAATTTGTATAACTTTTATTAATTATAAACACTTTAATAAAGTCGTCTTAGGTAACTAAACAATTGGTAAAACATGTTCTCTTTTTTTTATTTTTTTGCTTAATATTCTTTTCAAAAAGAATTTTATTTCTCACGTTTTATTTACTGAGCAATTAAATGGGTTTTTTATTTTTTCTTTGTCTAAAAAAATTTCTGAGATTTTTTTATATTTTTAATGTAAAATACCTAAACATGGAGGGTTGTTGTTGTTGTTACTGAATTTCTTTTTTGATCTTTTCAAGTTTCATTTGTTTGAATTAATTTTGAATACAATTAATTTTTTTATTTTTTCTTAATTAATTAATTATATCTAAGGTAGTTTTTTTTTATTTTAAATTTATAACATTATTAATTAAATATCGAAAACATTTAGATTGAGAGAAATTTTATTAATTGTAGTGTGTATATCTAACATTATATAATTAATTTATTTTTTATTTTATTATTTTTATTGTTATTCATCATTCACATTGAAATAGAAAATTTTATTGCGATTTTTTAATTTAATTTTTTTTTCTTGTATACGAGCACAATAGCTATAACTATAGCTACAACATTTTCAATTTTCCATTATTTTAGTTATTTTACATATTATAATCCGTCTTCAAACTATTCATAGAACCGGTCGAATAAAAACTACCCATCAACCTTATTGGTGTTTAAAAAAAATATGAGAACCTGCTCAATTAGATTTTCTGTACTAAGGACGTTTGAAATATGATTTCAAATGATGGTTCTCTCTCTTGTAAAGTATAAATTAAATCCAATTCTTGGATTAGTTCTTACTCCACTTCTACTTTACGTTTGTCAAATTTGAAATTGGAATATGGACTGGATAACGTTATAAGGAACGTTAATATCTTAACATGTGAACATAAATTCTGGACGATGAAACGCTCATTACGTAAGTCATTAGAAGAAAGATACAGAAATATACGTACATATTAGTGACATAGAATTTACAGACCAGTAAAAAAAACGATGGGCAAAAATGAATGGAACGCGAAAAGGTCAAAGAAAAATAAACACCATTTGGGAATTTTTAGTTCCTTCACAGGCAGTGTATTTGTCTGCTACAAGGAAATCATATTTCAGGAGCGGTAAGAGTTTTCAAGGCTCAATTTCGAAGCGGATTTTTAATCGGAGTCGTTACTTATACTGTCTTTTAAACGGTACAATATATCACCAACATCCGATTTATGTTCTTGAGCTGGATGTAGTGGAGATCTAGCAGTGATGCAAACTCCTTCATTATAAATGTATTCACACTTGCACTGAGTCTGTGAAGCAAGTTACTAAGGTGTTCATAGATAATGTACTAGAAATAGACAGTCTCTGGGAAATATAGAAACATAAAATGGCACCTAAATCGTTTATCCCCGTATACATTTCTAGTAAGACTGATCATTTATACCACAATGAATAGAAAGAGACATATTTTGTCATCACCAATCTCCAGTATCTCACCAATGAAACTTTCTAATTTTGGTAAGCATAACTGGCACTATAATTGTAAGAATTACTACAGAATTGAAAGGAATGAAATATACATAATTAAATTGAAAATGTTGCAGCGTTCACAAACAAGCACATTTAGTATATGGTGTCAATTTACAGTGGCCGACAAAAGTGAACATATATTTGCTGGATTTTGTTTTGAATCTATTTTTGTTTGTAAAAGAGTAAACATCGATTTCTACATAAAAAAAAATTTCAAAAACCCTATACAATACAAATACATTAATGTTCACATAACTTTCTTCACAAGTAAATTTACCATGGACATGCAAAGCCATTCGAGAGTCAATGTCCCACGATCAAGTTCTAGAGGAAGAATTGATACAATCTCGAAAAAGCTGCTATAAAAAATGTTTTTTTATATTTAGATTTGTGGCATGTATAGCAAGGGTCCATTTGAGGTTTTGTGAATAGCTTCAGCTTTTATTAAAAAGCTTTCGTTTTCTATTTTGCCCTTCATTAACAATTTTCATATTTTTAAAAACAAAAGAAGCCAATAAGCAAATAAAGTAAACATTTATCGACCACTGTATATACTAAACTATTGTTTAACTTAATGTATTAGAAACCGAATACACTAAATAAGTGGGAGTATACATTTGTTTTTTCTTATGTAATTCACGTTAATAATTGAAAGTTATTTTAAAATGATTTATTACATACGAAAATAGTAAAGGGACCCGGACCGTTTTTAAACCGTCAAATTAAAATGAAAATTTCTTCATAATCTATAAAAGAAAAAAGAGTAAAATTATGTATTCTAAGAATAATCAAATTTAATATTAATAATTTGCTTGATTAATTTATTTTTAAAATAAAACAATTTTCAATAAATTCGACCTTTTTTTGTCGAAAGAACTTTAATGGCACATACATTTATTGTATTAAGAGATATAAAAACAAAATGAAATTAAAATGAAACCAAAAAAACAGTCTATAATTTAAATATTGCTTATGTACATACATTATATTATTATTAGTCCCCCTTTATTCATACGAAATAAATCATTTTAATTTTACTTTCCTAGGAGATCGATAACTAATTACAAAAAAAAAAAATAACAAAATAAACATCTCATAGATGGCAGCACTAATATATATATATATTTATTTTTAAAGTTGAGACTTATTTTTTCTAATTTAAAAAATAATATTTTTATTTAGTAAATGAGTAAATATGTACGTATGGGTAATAGTGATAGTTATATAGAAATAGTTTTATAGTACTTAATCGTTAAAAATATAATTTCTAGTATCTAGAAAAACAAATTTAAATTAATTTTCAATTTGTTTACACTTTCTAGCCATTCGAGTGGTTTGCATAAAATTTCATTTTTTCTTTAAAAAAAAAAATCTCAAAAATATATGTATGTGGGTATACGAAATTACATAGACACAGCGAAAAAGATGACCATCATTGCAAATTACACAGAATTATGCATTTAAACCTGATATTAAAATCTGAAATAAATAAATTTATTATTAACTGAAGTATTAAAACAAAAAACATGTGTACATAACCTACAATTTAGAAGCTTAAAATAATAATTAACTTTACTGTCTAGTCACTAAGCTATACCCTTATGCCTCTTGAATAGAAATTCTTTTTGCTATTGGCATGTAGGTATTGACTTTTTCACCAACAAAATTATTTGCGGTAGACAAGAACAGATAAAGTAATGTTACCCAATTATTTAATGGAGGCCTAAAAGCTTTCGAACCAAGTGCCCGGAACTTGATGCTAATAGTTATGGATATATGAGTAACTTAGCGTTGTTCTGAAGACGTTATGGGCGATATAATTGATGATAATTTGACTGACAGTAGGTGTGTTACTCATTTCACAACCAACTTAGTATAGAAGAGTTGATGAAACCACAAACATGCATATTTACTCCTGCCGGTGTTTATTTAAGACGCCTTAAATATGAAATGCACTTATGCAAGGCAAGACGCTGATTCCATAAAACTACATACAGTCAGAATTACGGCCTAGCTGCTCAACACCACTCATGTTGTGTGTTTTAATTTTATACATGGCGGGACCTACAGTTTAAAGTCGACTTCGAACGACAGGTTTTTGAGAAACTTTTCATGGCAATTTTATTTACTCTCAGAGTTTTTGCCAGAAATCTTCTGAGAGATAGTCGCCGAGGAAATATTTTTTCATACTTCGTTTCGATTTCTGACCGGGGACCTAAAACAACCTAATGGAAAACTAATGGATTTCTTAGTCAGCTTCTTCCTTAAATATAAACATGACGATTAGAAAGCAAAACTCAATGGAAGTGGGATTTAATTCTATTCAGGAACTTTACACAATCTGTGACCTTTAAAGTAATTAAGGACCGTCTTAGATAAGTTAGGTTAGACAAGATTAGCAGTCGATCCAATTTGATACTCACAGACTTACAGGTTCATTGTGGTACTACAAACCCTGAATCTATTCAGTACAAACAACCTATGCGCTTTACAAAGCCAAAAATATTCAAAAGTTTAAAAACTTTGACATGAGATTGATGTTCGAATTTTCATTAGGCATATGCCATCATGAGCATGGCAATGATATCGAATGCAATTATAAGAAAATTCTATGGAAGGCATCTAAAAATTCTATGAAACTTCTAGAGTCACTTTGATCCGCCGGCGACTGAAGGACAAAGGATTGCAATATATACCGTGATATAAGGATATAACACAGAATAAAAGAAATCCGAATAGGTCCTATTGGAATTCCGGTTATCAATCTGCAAGTGACCATTAGTGAAAGACACATTGTGTAAACTGAGGTGTAAAGGCAGGGTATTTGTTATTGTTGGCCTTGAACAGTTAAATTCTCAATTAAAGGCATATGAGTTAAATACTCTGTTAAATTATGGACTTTAAAATAATTTCAAATTAAAAGTTTACATAATAATTAAAAAAAAAAAATAGAAAATAAATCATGAGAAAGCAAAATAAAATTTACCTTTTATTGACTGCATAAAATTGAAACGGTCACGTCATTTTGTAGTATGTGCTATAATTATATAAAATGAATTGCTTTAAAAGCACTTTAACCATCCGATAGTGACGGCGTAACCCAACCATATTTGTCATGCGTTTTCACCAACGAACGAAAGGCTTCCTCAGCTCTACGTCTGCAAAATATAAAACAATAAATAAATGCCAAATCATACACACAATAATATTCTACGAAAATAATAATAAAACAACAACCATCATTAAAAATATTCATTTTCATTTTTTTATTTTTCCGTTTTTCATATTTCTCTTACCTGCTAAATTCTTTAGTATTTTTAGTTTTTCTCATTATACGTCCCTGACCTTTAACTAAGCTGGCGGCAAATTGCATTAGAACAGCCTCAACCGTATACGCACTGGCCCAGCCGCGCGGTGTTAATAATTCCATGCAAATAGCACCACCATCCATGACATAACCCTTCTCTATATGTGGCTCTACCACACGCATAAATGGTGGGGCAAAGGGGAAATTATCAGGAAATGCCAAATGCAGCAAAATAAAGGGTACATTTAACTCTAGCATATCTTTGGCTAATTTAGAATCAGGATCCACAGTGTGTAAACGAACATACCATTCGTAAAGGTTGTCATTTATTAGTTCCACCTACAATTGTTCAAGGGTTCAAGGGTTAAAGGTTAAATTAAAGTATGTATTTGTAAGATTATGTTTTGCAATATTACCGTAAATACCGGATCACTTTTGCAACTTTGTATTTTTTGGATTTCTTTGTATTCCTTCATAAGTCTACGGGCTCTTACACTAAAATCGGGTGCTGGATTTATCGACATGGGCTTAATTCTGCAATGGACAAATGAACACAATTATTAAAAAAGATTTGCAAGATCATTTTCTATGCCACACTTACTTTTTATCTAATCTTCTGATACGTTTGCCAGGTGATTCGGGAAATACGGCTGGCTTTTTTGCTGTACCCTCCTCAGCGGGATTTTTCTCTTCGGGCGTTTCATCTTTTGTTGTATTACTTTTGAATATTTTACGCAGCGATGAGACAACCTTCTCTTTTGAACGCGACATACTTTTGAAGTTATTAATATTGAGTTAGGGGGTTGTTCAAGTATGTTTTAAATTGAGGCGGTGGTATTTGTTTTATTTCTTGTTTTTTTTTTTGTTTTCTTAATTTATTTATAAATAAATAATTTACATAAAATATATAATAATGCGACGTTTTAGCTCATTAATAGTTTATTTTGATTACAATTTATTTGATATCCCTTTTAAGCGAACAAAAAAGGGATCAATCAGTCTAAAATCTTAAATAAAATAAAAATATTGTGCGCAGCTCGTAACGTACGTTGAACAGAAACCTGAAATCAAAAGAAAAAATGAATGAATTAATCTAAAGGAATTTAAATCTGGTAGAATATTAAATACGCTCAAAAAATATACATATTAAATCGAATCAATAAGCAGTTAACTAAGCATATAACAGAAACAATAGAGTAATGCACGACCCTAAAACTAATGGACTGGCACACTACCCACTAGAGTACCTGCACATTATAATGGAATTATAAACTCTTTGAACAACTTAGGATCAAATCTAAAAGTTTGAGTAATAAACAAAGTTTTTTTTTATCCTAAAGTGTAGAAGAAAGGAAAGAAGTTAATCTTATATTCCCGCCTCTATATGCCAGTACAGAGGCAGTGAATTTGCTCAATAGACTTCGGCCTCCCACTTTTCTACAAACCTAGCATAAAGAAGAGGTGTTTCTATCTCACATATTGCCCCTAAGAAGCAATGCCCTATCAAAAAACCTATCAAGATCTTTACATATTTCCTGTTTCAGGGCCCATTACTTTTTAGAACAGCGTAACATACACCACATAAGCCCAGAGATTCTGTAATCTTCTTTGCTTAAGCCACTCTCTACAGCCCACTGTCTGTCTCATCGCCTGATCAATTATCCTGATAAAGTGTACAAAAGGAATTTAAACTGAAGGCACTATATGCAGCCTCTCGAAGGCTCATATGCAACCTTATTGTCTGACACATCACAATACTACGCTATCCATTACATTACCACCCTGCACGTGTCGAAATAGGGGGGGGGGGGGGGGGGGGGTTCCTTCAGACTAAAACAGTATTATCTGTATCCACACAGATAACCATAATATAACCCAAACGTATCAAGGTGATATGAGAAAGAAGAGGACTGATTGGCTGTTTTCCTTAAATTTCATGTCCTATTACGGTTTTCACAGGCCATTGCCTTATTGGAATGTATGCCGACTGACTTGATTTTTCATCAAATGAATTCTACAGGGACTGTGGGTCTGCCGATAAGGAGAAGATTATCTTTTACTTCAAGTTCCACTAAGCCCAGCTCTTGCCATGAAGTGAAGGATATTCTTCACTTCTCATTATTTAGCATCTTAGACAAGAAAGATTTATTTTGAGGTCGCGATGACTTCCTGTAGAAAATGTTCTAATCTTGTGTTGGATTTTGATTTATGGCATCATCGTGGGACTAATTCCTTGTCTAAGTGTGACCTTAGGCTTAAAGTAGGGTTAGACTCTTGACCAGGTTCAAAAAATCAGGCTTTAACGTTAAGCCACCTACTTTAAAACGGCATTCTCTACCAATCGCATCTATGCATAGATCTTATTACTCCCGAATCGCTAGTAAGGCTCTATAATAGGGTAAAGGAAACAAAAAACGAATGCCATTATTATTACCCACGCCTTACCTTTTTTGTGGGCTTAGGCTTGTTATTGTAACTTTATTATGATTATTACAGGTAATTTCTTACATTATTTATTTTATTTTATTTATTGTTGTTGTTGTTTCTTTCATGATTTCCTGTACAACAATTTCAGGTTTTTTTTCTCCCTTATTTCTTTAAAAAACCATACACCACCACCGTGTACACACATTCATGTCATAATAATCTCTTTCGTGTTGATACTTGGGACTGTATTACCAAATAAATAAACTGCCAGAGACCTGATTAAGTGGAAAATACATACGAGCATCGTATATGGATGATAAAAAATATTTATTTTTCGTGTAATTTTATCGTTTTTTTTTCTTGTCTTGGTTTTTGCATAATCCCCAGCAGCAGCGTACTAAACAACTGCTCTAACTGGATACTGGATAACAGCCAAAATGTGAAAATACAGTTGGAAGGTCTGGTCCATCCACAAAAAAAGAAAAAAACACTCATTAAGATTTACAATAACAGGCCAAAAAAAAGGTGTCTCTAGGAGAGGGGAAAAAAACTTAAAGTGACGTTAATTCCAGTTATTAAATGGCACTTGAATGACAACTTTTTTTCTTCCGATTTTTTATTTTCTTTGTGTTATTTTCTGTTGTTTTCCTTTCATAAGTGGGTCTGCGGTGTGTTCCAACTGCAAATCACCATCCACCATCAACCAGTGTGAGAGAAGAAGAAAAAATCATCATATTTTTATAATTCGTATTAAAAACACACCGACCAACCTACTTAAATATGTACGGACGTTATACTCGTATATGGGACTATAATATGTATGTTATGTCCTTCGTGTTTACAAGAAAAAATAAAACCAACAAAAATAAAAACAACGAAAAAAAAAGAAATAAATACTACAACAGCTCACGAAGTAACAATGTAAGTAGTTGTGCGATTACAAAGTTTACACCGTTTCCAAATGATTACTTTTTTAATTTAAATACGTATTTAACAAATACAAAAACAACGATTCCCTTCTACATACAAGTCATTAATATGTTCGATACCTTAGAGAAAGATTTAGTTTTCTCTTAGAATGTTAAGGAAGTATGACCTCTTAACACGTTGCCTGCCAACTACGAGATAACTCGTACGAAATAACTCGTAGTTTGCACCCTAGAAGGGAACGCAATCGTTTTCACTAAAGCTGCCATTTTTGTGTAGCTACGAATAAAACCGTATTATATGAGTGCTAGTATCGATAAATGGCTTCTGGGAAAAGAACAAAAAATTGCCGCGGCAGTCAACGTGTTAATAATAATTTGACGCTCGCAACGGATACATGTTTCGAATAGGGATCACTTCAAGCACCATATGTGGATTAAGTGCATAAGATAACAAATCATCAAAATGCATACTTGGAACCCTTCTTACGGGTGCGTAATACTATGCAGGAAGTTATCCTTATTGACACAAAACGATATCCTGAATATTATAGTGGCCAACATGACTGGCAGAAAACCTTCGCAGTGCATACTCGATCTATTTCAGTCTTAGTCCACCCACAGCCATACATTTAAAGTAGTTTTTTGGACAAAAAAATTCGTAACAAGAGGAACATCAGATTATTGAACTTTCCTTCTGTTAGGATACGGCGTCTTGATGACAAAGTTATAGATTTTCGAGAAAAATCGGACGCTTACCCAATATTACGATATTTTGTCGAGTTCTATTTATTGATTGAAATATACAAGCAATGAACACTCGCACAAATTGATTTAAATCAGGGGATTATTAGACATATATGCCTACTGATAATATGTATATTGCACTAGAATTGCCCCTGAATATATGGACTACCTCGCACAAAGCTAGAATTTCAGTTCAGGAGCTCTTCACATTGCTGTCATGATGAGTCAAAGGTTAGTGCGAACAGTCGTCGTATTCTAATGGGTAGTTTGGCTCGACATCTTGAAAAAATAATTTCTTTCGACGACTCTTTCTCAGCAGTTTTCTGACAAAAGCCTTGAGCTCTGTCATAAAAAACCGCTTAAATCTATAGTTCGGAGTCGGCCTTAAACTGTACGTTCCGCCACTAATGAAAAAATCAATACATGTGCTCGCTTAACTGCATCCCCCATTGTTTTATCTGCTGGTTTTATGGATTTAATTTTGGCTTTAATGTATTCTTGATAATGATATGAAATTAAAGCAATAGTTGATTCAATGAATCTAGAAAAACTGGTAAATTTGTGTCAAACCATTCGGTTACCTATCTACCACAGAAGTCAACGTTTAATAGGAACAAAGTAAGTTTCACAACTACCATAGCATTATACTTAATATTCGGCATCCAGATCTCCTCAACTTAAATCGTCTTTGAATGTTATTTAATTGACAAACAGTAACTTTCAAATTCCAGCTGCTTATAAAGCAGGTGGTCTTAAACCCTATAACGATTACATGATAAGGGGTCTTCACAATTTTAACTTTTTTTCAACAGCAAGAGATGAAGCATTTTATTTCTGTTAGAAGTGAAGTGTAATCATTTAAATTCTTTCCTTAAAATAATAATAAAAAAAATTGTTTCCATTAATTATAATGTTGTTACAACATTCTGTAGGTAGCATGCAACAGTGTTGCAACTTGCAACTGTAAAAAAACAAAAATAAAAAACAATTCTTATCTAAATTTCAAAATCATAACTAATGATATACAAAATGGCATATTTAAAGCAATTTTGCATTTTGGCAAATGGCAATGGTTTGTTGCATGCCTGCCATTTACAGTCCTATTTTGGTTTCATTCGTTTTTGATTTCTCTTCTCCTGCGTTGAGACATGGCGGTGAGACGTTTTTTGGCTTGATATTGTCACATTTATTTAAAATAATAATAATTTAAATTGCCTCAATGCATACTTATACATGCATACATACTTATGTATGTACGTACGTATATACTTTGTTCTTAATTTCTAATTTATAGGAACACAATAAAAACAAAAAACTATTCTGACCTCATTGCAGGATGAATATTAAATTGGTAAAAAAAAGGGTTTTGTAAGTGGGCTTTTATTTATAACTCGTCATTAGTTTATGGTAAACAATATTGGCGAATACCGACCAAATACGAGTACGTGCAATGTATTGGAATTGTGGGTGGATTACTTGAATAGTTTGAAGGGAAGAAAAAACAAACTATTTTTATCAAAAAACGCCATTTGAAATGCATTTTACATGATATATCCATCCCACATAATATTCATTCATTTTTAAATTGCATACAAGGGAAATATTCAATTATAACCAATATTTAATGGAATTTAATAAATGTTCCACAGAAATTATATTTCATTTCAATTTTTTTGTATTTAATTTCGAAACCTGTGACCCTTCGGGGTATTTTTTATTGAATTTTTTTTTTTGCATATTTTTGGAAAAAATTTCTTTCCGTGATTCACTGCAGAAAATTTGCATTTTATTTATTTTAGCATTTCAGAAACTTATTTTTACAATTAATTTTGCATTTTACATTTTGTAGTTCTTGTTCAAATTGTTTTAATTAAAATATTTTTAAAATTTAATACTCCTCACTTGTGATTGTTGGTCACATGCAATGCAACGACGATTGCTCTACTTTAATTGATTATTTTTAAATTTACTTCATCAAAATGGCCTTTTCGCACGAATTAACATTTAAAAAACCATTTTGAACGTTTTAAAATCAATGATGAAAATAATATGTTCCCATTGAATTAATTTATATACGCAGGTGTGACGTGTTTCATGTGGATATACAAGAGTCTGAGATTTCAATCTAGATCTGCGCGAATAGAACGCATTATTATGCGATTTAATAAAGTTATTCTAGTAGGTAGTGTCTTCGCTTATTAGGCATCAACATTTCTGGCAAAAACTTCGAGAGTAAATAACCTGCCATGAAAAAGTTTCTCAAAAATCTTTCGTTCGGAATCGACGTTTAACAGTAGATCCCGCCACTCACGTATAAAATTAACGTACACAACAAGAGTGGTGTAAGAAGCTAGGCCATAATCCTGACTGATGGGTTGTAATGGCCAATTATGTATGTATGTATGTATTATGGATTCGATAAAAATCTCAAAAAACCAAGAACAAAAAATGGAAATTTTAAATCATCCAGTCAATCTGCCCAAGATAGCCCCTACATGGAGCATAAACGCTTTCACAAAGTATCGCCCTTTGCTTCATTTGATATGGGATGGAACACCCATGTTTTCTAATGTTTCGAAACTAAATTTGAGCGCAGGTGCTCAGACTGGAACTTCATTATAAACTAGATAACAACGTTTTTTCCGCGAAGTTGTTTGTTGCTAAGTCGCCGTAGTCTAGTAGGTAGTGTGTTGGAGTCTAGCAGATAGGGTAAGGCTACGGTTCAAACCTCACGTCAGACATCTGCAACAAAACGTAATTTGAAAAAATATTTCTTCGGATACTTTCTCTCAGCAGATTCCATGGCAAAAACTCTGAGAATAAATAAAATAGCCACGAAAAGTTTCTCAGAAAGCTGTTGTTCCGGGTCGACTTTAAACTGCAGGTCCCGCTACTCATGTACAGAGTGAACACACACAATATAAACGGTGTGAGAAACTAGGTAGTAAACCTGACTGAAGGGTTGTAAAGGATGTTTGTGGCTCTAAATGCCCATGAATTAGTGGCTGATATCGCTTCTTCTAATGCCAGTTTTCACGTTATTTTCGTTCCCCAAGCTGGCTGCTATGAAGTAGGATTATTTTGGGCGTTTTAGATTTATTGGTCGACACTCCTACCATTTGTCTGAAGCATTAACATTAACAACATATGAGAGATCTCCGTCTCAGCCAGCATTTCTGACATGTTTTAAGTCAAACTCAGTCTAAGTACAGGAAACAATAATGAAAAAGATTCAGCGGATCTACGGATCAATAAACCAATACAATGCAATATAAGCTTTTAGAATCATTAGGAAGGATAAAGCAGTTCATTACTGTATATGGTAAACTGAAACTGTGGAATTCAGAATGAATATATTTTCTTCATTTCTTAGGGTAAGTATCAACAAGCCTACATACTTACAATACATTTGCGTACATATTCTCACTGATGGAAAGCGAAAAGTTTAATATGTTCCAAATGAAAGAGTTTTCCACATAAAACACAATAAATCCTGTGATATTCCAAGAAATTTAAATAAATAATTTCAAGTTATCGACTGGTTTAGCCCACACATTATTTAAACACATCTTATGAAACAAATTTCGTAATTCCCTTTTTGTTTTTGGTAGGTTTGAGTGTCAAACGTAAAAATTTCGAAAATTGCTACCAAAGTGTATGAGAGTGTGTATGTGTGTGTGTAACACATAAAAGGATTTGAATACACAATTTTGTTTAAAACAAAAGGTACTGTATAGTATATGCACATATGCTATCGTATACCACGATACTCTATACATGGATTTATTTAATTTGTTTGTTTTTATTTTGTCTTCTTGCTGTTGTTGTTTTAAAATTCTTTGTATAGAATAAAGGCTTAGTCATCATCACAATTATCATCTTTGTCATCATCATTATCATCATCATCATCGTTTTCGTTTTCGTCATCATGAAAGTGCACAAATACCATAACGACATGGTTCATATGGTCGTTGATAAAGCAAACCAGGAAAAAGTAAAAAAGAATGGCCAGATATTTTTGCATATAAACATAGTGAAGGTATATACCAGGGATGTTACATTATACCATGAAGTAAAGAAGGAGATATAAATTAAAAAATGAATCAGAAAATGTCTTTAAAAGAGGCTAAAAAGGAGCCAATATTACTCATACTTGGAACACAATTGAGAATTCGCTTCTGGACTTAGATAAGGCCAGCCTGAAGCTAGTTGTTGGTTTCCTTACAGGCCACTGCGAGATTAGATCGATGACAAGGATCTGGAACAGATCCCAGCCGCACTATTGCCGGGTATGTTGCGATGAGGAGGAGTTGGATACTATCGATCACCTCCTCTGCAACTGTCCAGCCCTTAGTAGGTTGAGGTTGAGGACCCTGGGCAGGGGCTTCTTCGATTGTTTGGACTCTTTGTCGCGAGCTGACACTAAGGCTTTTCATAGATTCATAAAGAGCTAGTTGATAAATGCTAAGACTTCAAGGTTATAGTCGCGCTCTCTTGCGTATTTGTAGTCTGTTTTACCTCCGTCTTCTTAATCTCCCTTTCCTACCTCTTCTACTTCTCTAATTTCCTTATCTCCTTTACTATCCTCTCTCTATCTCCTCTACGACGTATTACCAACTGTCATTTTGACCTCTGGGTGTTATACTTGTCCCAATGACAAGTACTCGTCCTCAAACCTAACCTAACCTAAGGCAGCTATTTGATTCTTAAGGAATGAGAGAACGATTACTATGATAATAACGCAACCGAAGAGCTGAAAAGGGGCTAATATCACTCAGATTGGGAACATAATTGAGAATAAGACAACGAGAGATCGATCCCTATGATCCAATGATACTAATACAACTGAACGCTCTACCACGTTACGCATTTAATTCAATTCAAATGCAATTCAAAGAATGACTGAGTGCTCTTAGGCCTACCAATCCTCGTATTTTCCACTCTTTAGTCACACGGTTTTTTCCCCATCATCATTACAGCCTGAGTATTAAAACAAATTGAAATTAATTTACAAGAACATAATTTTACCCCCAAAAACAAAAATACAAAAAAAAAGAAGAGAAAAAAATCCAACTGACTGACTGTTTAAAGGCTGCTGTCCATATAAACGCACTCGGTTCGTTTACATTCAGGGGATTATTTATTTTAATTTCTCACACGTCCAACACCGCGTCCATCGCGTCGTCATGTGCCTGTCTGGGCTCTGTCAGGCCTCATACGGTGTATTGGTGTAACTGTTTCGAGTATTTTGCATATTTATTGCCTGCAATTTAGATGCTGTTCAGGAACAACAAATCCACCAGTACTATTACCACCATCACCACGACTACCACTACCACTACACTGCCACCAGCTGGTTGGTATAGCCAACAACATGAAATCGTAACACCAAACAACAGAGACAAAGAAATTTCTAAAGTAAATCAACAATTTAAAGCGAAATGCAACGAATTCATACTCGTATTACGCGCATGTGTTGCATTTTTCATAAGACTGGTTACACTACACTGTGAAAAAAGAAAAGCAGGAAAAATAAACCAAGTATTCACCTTTATCACTAGGCTATCTACTATTAACACCATAATTTAATATCATTTGCCATGGCATATTGTTTTTAATTGAATTCTAGATTTTATCTTATTTATTGATTAACAATTACGTTCTGTCTTGTTTTTTTTTTAATTGATAACTTTATAAATCAATTTCCAACACTTTTTCTGGTTGTTTAAACAAATCCCAACGGAATTAATTAAGCCACCATCATTCGATTAAATTTCTCTGTTTTTTTTTATTCATTTCCTGATTTCCTATAATTTTTAATCCCCTTTTTTTGCATTTTTTAAAAGTGTATCCATAACAATAACAACAACAACAACTACAATTTAATTGGCTTTGTCTACAAAATATGTACACACAGTTTTGATGACGGTTGGCAGTATGGTTTTTTTTTTTGTTATGCTTCATTTTAATAAAGGGTAGGCCAATTGAAAAGTCATTCATAAATTTTAAACACCACTGACAAGTCTATGATGTTGGCTACAGCGTTCCGATGAATGAGATACAAAAACAAGTAGTGTTTAAGTGGAACCACACTTACTAGCAGGATCATTTACCCGAGAGAACATTCCCACTTATTTATTTACCTCCTACAGACCAATACTAAGTGAGACCTGAATTTAATTGACTATCGGTCGTCTTTGGTCGCCGTAGTATAGTAGGTAGTGTATACGCCTATTAGACGTAAAGCCCGGGTTCGAGCCTCAGGCCAGACATCGAAACGAAATATGAAAAAAAATATTTCCTCGGCGACTTCCTCTCACCAGATTTCTGGCAAAAACTGTCGTTCGGAGTCGACGTTAAACCGTAGGCCCCGCCGCTCAAGTATAAAATTAACGCACACAACATGAGTGGTGTGAAAAGCTAGGCCGTACTCCTGACTGAAGGGTTGTAATGGCCAATTATGTATGTATGTATATATGTAATCTTTGGATGATAGGTTGGGTAGATAAAGCTTTTGCTAAGTTGCGAACTTACGCTTTCACTCCCTATTCAGCTCTTGGACGAAGAAAGTACAATTGAATGTAAAAAATTATGTTGGAGATAGATCCTCCTTGGCCGATATCCTAAGAATTTATAACCCTCAAATTCTAAGATAACAAATGCCCTACCTATGTATGTATATCCAGAAAAAGAGCCAAATTTACTTCAACACCTGTAATAATACCGTAATAATAGAATTAATAAATTTGCCGTCACATCTTGCTCACTTTGGATGATAGGTTGCGTAGCTACAGCTTCTGCTAAGTTGATAATCCTTGGCGGATTGAAGCGGTTGTACTTTCCCCTCAACCTGGACAATGCTGTTGAATATAGAACCATATTGGCTAGTCAATACTCTTAAGAATTTGAGGGCTATCTATGATAACAAATATACCACCTATGTATGCCCAGAAAAATATTGAATCTAATAACAAGATACTAAGGGCGCTAGCTGGCACAAGATAATCCACCCCTGGCTATTCTGAAGGTACTAAATACTAGACATCTGGAACTGAATAACATTTGCCCAATTGACACAACTGTGTATAGTGTATGTTGTATTGAATACACTTTTTGTTTGTGAACGCACAGTGTTATGCTGGATTGTGTATTTCATATTCTAAACGTCAGAAAGCAATAAGAAGAAGAATGCCAGGTATTCATAAATTGATTTTCAAGCAAAAAAAGCAAATGAAAAATATTACGGAAACAAGTAAGTTAATTAATTTTCTGTGCAAACAATATAATTTTGAATACACTATTGTATGTTCGTCCAAGAATACACTCAATACAACGATACAAGGGCTTGTGTGAATTGCCCAATTAATTTTGTACGTATGAATGCACCATATTAATTACAAGAATTTCTCTTTTTAATTTCAAATTCATTTTTTGAAGACACTTCTAAATTCATCTACTTATGAATTTGCATTATAAATCTGCTTTGTGTAATTCATATGCATGCACTATGGCTCTGCGTTACATTTACATTAAAAAAAGAAATAATTTTTGTAATTCTTGTTTCATTATTGTTGTAATTATTAAAAAGTATGTATAATTTATAGAATATTTTAACACTTTTGTTTTTGTTAAAATAATTATTATTTTTGCTGTCACTGCTGCTATTTTTGTTGTTGTTATTGTTGTTTAAAAACAAGGAAACAAGAATTAAACAAAAAAAGAAAAAAAAAATTACAAAAAAAATTATTCGAAACAAAGAAATGTAAACGTTAAAATCAATTGTTGTCGCCATTCATAAACAACAAATGCAGCAACAAAAGCACCAGTGCCACCAGCAACAGCAACAACAACAACAACAAATATTGCTGTTGCTCGAATAATAATATGGTGCGATTTTCAAGACCATAATTGAAAATCGATGTGAAAACTATGAAAAGAATAACAACAGCAAAACAGAAAACAAAAGCGAAGAAATACAACAAAAACAAAATGCAAATACACTGTACATACATATCTGCATTCGTTAGATACATTAACGTTTCTCTGCTGCTTCTGTTTGTTTATTTAATAATTTTGTAAATAATTGCAGTGGCAAACGCGAATGAATATTCAACGTTTTTCATTTTCATTATCAATGCCAAAAATGAAAACAAAAGGTTTTTCTTTCCTTTATTTTCATTCCTAGCGTGCCAATTTATAAATTTCTAAACATTTGCTAAAATAAGAACGAGACTGCCTTGCTCCCTAAATCAATAATTAAATACAACAATAACAAAAAAAGAAAATATTTATTTATTCAAATTAATCTCACGAGATATTGATTGTAATGCGATTACTACTATCATACATTGGCAATGTAATGAACGTCTTAGTAAACACAATAAACAGAGATACAGGGATGGACAGATAGGTACAGCCAAGACAGGCCAGGCATCTGCAAATTACAAAACTAATCGCATATGTATACATATACAGTCAATACAGATTAGATAATTGGAAACAATGGTGTACAGGGCATATAAAATATTAGAGATAGTATGATAGACAAAGGGCATCACAGATAAATAATGAAAATTATTTGGGGGATATAAAATTCTGTTTACATTTCAAATTCTAATCATTCTAAGTACAACAGTTTACGGCACGAAAAATCTATGCTTTTGGGAATTTTATTCTCCTGTTGCCCTAATTCAAGAAGAGTATGGAAAAATAGGGAATGCTGTCAGGTCAGCATCTAAAACAGTATAGTAGAACAGAAATTCTGGTATAAATATTCGGACTATAATTAAAAATGTCACAGAAGAATTAGGAGTATAGCCTGGTCGATGTATTTGTCATGTAATCCGAAGGTGTTCTTTTACAGAGTGCAGCATGGACATCAGTTGCTAGCCATTGATCGCCAAGAGGTTGTAAGCTACATACATACATACATAATTGGTCATTACAACCCTTCAGTCAGTATTACGGCCTAGCTTCTCACACCACTCATGTTGTGTGTGTTATTTTTATACTTGAATGGCGGGACCTACAGTTTAACGTCGACTTCGAACGACAGATTTTTGAGAAACTTTTTGCCTGAAATCTCCTGAGAGGAAGTCCCCGAAGATATATTTTTTTTCATATTTCGTTTTGATGTTTGGCCTGGGGCTGGAACCTACTAGCCTCTCTCTCTCTTAATCTCTCAGCTTTTGGGAAAAGACTGAGATGTCACGACCGAAACTTGAACTCGTCCTATAAGACCACACACTGTCTACTAGACTACGGCAGACACTTTTCATCGAAAATCATCGTAGGCGATGACACTTCATTTCAGTGCATATGCGCGATGCTTAGGTTGGAGGCGCCATTGGGCATTTTTTTTTCGAAAACGAACCAAACGAGGAAATACGAGTGACTTGGTGCTGCATATAAGCTAATTCACGGCAGTAAGCAGGCATATAACTTACGAGGAGGGTCAGAACATTTCTGTTGAATGGAAATAGATATTTGGAGGCACATACTCGGCGAAAGAGAAAATGTAGAGAAGCGAAGAGTCAAATTTTGTTAACAAAAAGTTGAAAATTGCTTTGAATATACTTTGAATATTGAAATGCGTTTGAATACTGAAATGGAAAGTCAGCGTTGTAGTGTTCAATGGTTTTGGAAATAAAAACGTCAGCTTTAAGGCTAACAACTTATATTTAAATTTCTAAATTTCTTTTACCGACAACAGCTGTAAAAATATTTGACTATAAACACCTCAATTTAAATACGTACTCATATTCTTTTAAATTCAATTTCAATTTGTTTCTAAAGTTTAATATTCTATGTGGAGGCTCTTCAGCGATTAATCTGTGTGTCACTTACAACATAAGGATTTCAACTATAAATGGCCTGTAAACACGCGTTTGCTATACAAAGAACATGTTCAATACGTTTGTATGTGTGGCTAAAATAGAAAACAATCCTTTTGAATTACAACAAAAACAACAAAATAAGCACAACAAGGTAGCAGTTGTCAAAGGTGTCCTATAATTAAAAGGACATTGTTTAGGTTGGCTATGTGCTCAGGCAGACACAAATGATGATTTTAAGAAGATAGGCAGGCAAGCTTTCAGTAAGCATCCAATGCCACCAATAAATTGTTTGTATAATTCAGGACTTTTCATTAATTTGGTTAAAATTTCCTTTTTTTACGAACCAAATAACCTTTTGGGACAAGGATGCTGTGTGCGGTGTTCGAAGTAATATGAAATACAATCGCAAAGACACACACAGCCATTTGTGGGGAGGACATTTTAACGCAATTCTCCTACTCGTATAACCCGATTGACGTCAATGGAATCCATTATACAATACAAGTGTTGTTTCGTATTAATATTTACGAATGAACTGTAAAGTACTATAAAATGTAACGTAAGAAAGTCTAGAAAAACAAAGACAAAAAAGGGAACAATGAAAGGAAAGGAAACAAGGTGTTATGTAACATGGAAGGAAATAGGGAAACGGGAGTTATTGTGTATTGTTTACATAACTTATATACAATAATATAACGGAAAAAAACGTATCTTTATGGTCGAGATAAATAGATACATATGGTGTATATGTATGGTATATATGTATGTACGTACGTACATATGTTTGTATCCATAAACAGAATGATGCGTAAAACATTATAATGGCTTGTCTCTGCTTAAATGACTTTAGCCTGATTAACATTTTTCGACGTGTTTGAAATAAGGGAATACAAATACAAGTTAATGGATTCATTTTCAAAGAATATTTCTTTCATTCTTTTATCGGCGGCATTAGCAAGTGGAGTATGGAATATTAAACAAATTTTAAATGAAATGAATTACGTGTACACACTACCTATACTGTGTATCTCTCATATGATTAAACGATAAATAAAATCCTGGATAAATAATTACTGCGTAGGCAGTAGACAACAGCATCTACTTAATACATATTATCAAGCACTCTACTTAATATGGTTGTGGATTTAAAAATAGTCTTTTTATTTATCACTAATGTTCTGGTGATTAGTTTTAATTCTTAGAGGATTGCTAACCACTACACAGAGCAGCCCTTAGCCTGTATTTATTCACCTTTACTGAAAGGTTATTTAGCAGAACCTTTTTATCAGCCAACGCAAGTAATCTAATCATAATCATATTGTTGTTGTTTTTTTTTGCCATTCTCTTTACACTTCATTTGAAAGGCCTTTTGTGCATAATTGCAAAATATGAGTATATTGCAAGGAAAAGCGAATGCTCCCATAATGCTTTGAACAAAAAGCAAGAAAACGTCCTTAAATAAGTTCAAGTATAGTATAAATATAAACAATAATTTGTTGTTTTTGTTCTCTGTTCACCACATACAACATATTGTAGAAGCAGCCGTATATGTGGATGGCACTTGTATTCGTCTGAATGCCAAGCAATTACAGTCCAAGTACATGGCCAAGTAGAATAGAGATTCAATAAAAAGAAAAAATATATGTATGTATGTATGTATGTGAGTACACACATGGTCATTGCTGCAGCCGTAAGGAACAGTGTTGCCATGGAAGAACTTAAAGGAAATTAAATTAAAAGCCATTTAAAAGTGAAACCATTTTTAACAAGTCAAATGCTCTGAAGCTTATATGACAACTTGCGGTTGAGTTGGAGGCAAACTGGAGTCTAATTCGCTGCTCAACTCACTCTGTTTCCATCATATATATAAAAAGGTGGCGCCTTAAATTAGTTAAACATTTTCGCTTGAAAGCTTGAAAGAAGGTTACTCCATGATGAGCCGCAATTCAATTCACCTTCGAAAGCAAGTATCAAATTGTATTCGTGTCACGAAGAAAACACAGTCAGCGAAGTCGACCCTTTCACATTGAATCACATTCCAATTGGAACGCAGAAGCCCAACCATCGAATCGAAAACCTGTGAATTAAATATAAAGTTAGGTTCGGCAACTTCCTCTTAGAAGTTTTCTGGCAAAAAAAACTCTGACAGTAAATAAAATTGCCATGAAAACTTTCTCAAAAATCTGTCATTCGCAGTCAACTTTAAAATGTAGGTGCCCCGCCACTCATGGGTAAAATTAACACACACAACATGGGGCATGTGAGAAGCTAGGTCCTAATCCTGACTAAAGGATTGTAATGACCAATGAAGTAAGTTAGGTAAGATGAGGTGGCGGACACTCCTTGGAAAGCAATGTTGCACTTCGATCAGGGGTAAGGCCCGTTGCATTACCACAATTCAAACAAAATACAACTCGGGATTGAAGTATTTGCAGAGGATACCATCTAGACACTGAAATAAATCTTGCTACTGCTGTAATCCTTATTTTGGCGGAATTGAGCCTAAGATGACTGAAAATGAGAAGTCAAAAACCACTGATACATGAGGTGAAAGACAGTCACTTTCCATCTCCTAAGATCTAACCCTCCAGCAGTAATCATTCGATGGAATGTCAAGCCTATCAGCATAACTTCCAATAGCATAGTGGGCTGTATGAAGCGCATTAAAGCAATTCTTCTTTTCCCTCATATCTCAATATGTTTACAAGCATTTAAAAAATTGCAATCCTAAGCATTTCTATTCTTATAATTAAAATTAAAGAAAAAAATCAAAAAAATCAAACTTTGGATAGCACTTGAGTATGTGAAGTCATCAATAGAACACTTTCTTTTCGCGTGTTAATAGATAAGATTAATAACTTATGTACATATGTATGTATGTAGTTTTGTTTTTCAATGTCTAGTTAATAATAAACAATTCGAAATTATAAACAATGAACTTCATATCTCTTTTCAATACAATGCTCATGAAGTATAAAAATAAGTTTATTTTTATCAACCTTTGTTAGTAGATATCACTGAGAGATATGATTCTACTACAATACTACGATTGAAATAAATATAAAAAAATTTCTGGAAACTACATACGAGATAAAAACATCTGTTTGTTTATGCTATCTTGGCTTCCGAATGGCTTTAAAGGATTCAATTGAAACAAACCTAAAAATCCTCTGGATTAGCAAGCCAATAACCATGTGTGGTATCACAGGAGAAAATTCTATGAACTTAAAATAAAATTGGGTAGAAAAGAAAAAAAATATATACTAATTATAACCAGAGCAGGTAAATATGTACTTGTTATTTAAAATAGAGCACAAGTTAAAGATAAAAAGGCGGCAAGATATTTCACAAGATAAGAAAGGCCGCGAAAAGATTATGAATTGTTAATTAAAATCATTTTAATCACTCCCTGATAAGAGCACAAATGTAAATGAGATCACAGAGTAATGCAACCAGCATTTCATTTCTTGAATATTAAAATTAAACAAATTTCTGTTTAATATTGAGGACAGCAAAAGGCCACTATATTCGGAAATCGATAAGCTTTTCGAATATATGTTATTACAGTCTATCGAATATGCCTATTAATAGTCCACAAATGAAACTTATCAGCAAAGTGATATAAAAAAAACTGAATAAATTTATTACAAGTATTTGTTTTATATATTTTTTTTTTATCATAATAAGCAATAATTTAACCAATGTTCAAGCTTAAATAATATTTTAATTGCCTTCATTGTAAACAATCCCCTCCTATTGCTGTTTAGTTTGGTTTTCTGTTCTTATCACTTGAATATGGATGAGTATTTTTGAAATATTATATGATTATTAATTAATATTCTGTTTCAAAGTGTCGTAATATTATACTGTGAGAGCGCAATTAATTGATATCAATAATAATAATAACAACAATATGCTAAAATGTAAATATTTACAGTGGCTAATAAAAGTCTACATGCGACTTCTAGGAACGGCCTCACACTACCAAAGCGAATCAAACCTATAATTCCGACCTGGGCGTAGCTAATTACCACTTGTTCTTGTCTAAGTCGATTAATTTTGATGTTGAGAATTATTACCCCATAGGGACTATGATGTAATTATGTATGTATGCCTCTAATATAATGAAATTTAAAGTTCATGCAAAAAAGTTATTCATTAAAATGATGTATGTTTAATCCAAATGGAATTATAAGCATACATAGATCTTCTGAAAAGAGCTCTATGTTATTCGGTTTTATCGGCATTTCCCCGTTACTGCCATATTTTTGCAAACAGTCAACTTTATTTTATCTGTTAGTTGTAATAACGAAAAGGTAACTTTAAAGTTCACTTTAGCTAAAAGTACCTTTAACTAAACCCAAATTTTAACGGCAAGTTGTAATAATGGCCCTAAAACTGTTATAGAGGAATTTACTAATTTTTTTATTGTTTCATTTTCTCTAAAAAATTAAGTTTTTGCCTATTATACTATGTATCAAAATAAATTTCTATGTACGGTATGTAAAATTCTGTTAGCCACTGTAAATTGTAATAAAAAAATTTGTTTGAAGTAACAAACCAACACATCGATGGGTTCAATTTACTCCAACAGATGAATAATTAAATTGTATGTAATCAAATAAGCATTTCAAATACGAAATATAAAACCTTAAACGTTTCAAATTTTATTTATTTGTAATTGGACAGGCTGACTTACCCCTTTTTATACACAGCATAACAATAGTGTTCGTGTTGATTTCGACATCTGTAGTCTGTTTGTATACAACATCCCCGAGTGATGCCAAAATTTCAATACAATTTAGAATGTAGAAATTTAATTCTAATTTTTCTTGTTGTTGTTGTTTTTAAATAGTTGTTGGCCCTCTCTAGCTGACTGGATGGCTGGCTGGCTGAAGGGCTGTCTGTCTGTCTGTGTGTTTGTTTGATTCTGTTCTTTTTATCAGACTGTGATTAAAAAGTTTTGTTGTGGTTTATTTTTTTGCGCTTGGTTCGCTACTCCTTTTAAGTTTCTTTTCTATTATTTCTTGTCACATTAAGAAACTTTTATGCAAAAAATCGATGTTGTTATCGACAATAACACAAAAAATTTATAAGAAACAAGAAAAAAAAAAAGAAATTTAAATTAAATAAAGAACATCATTATCAACGTCATCATCATCATCTTGGGGTTCGGAACCACTATATAACCACTATCACTATACCACCGCCACACCACAATACCGACTTTATTAAAAATAGCAAAAATAAAAAGGAATTGAGAATTGTTGTTGTTGTAATGGTAACAATAAATCACAAATAAATAGAAACGAAAACACACTCCTTCTTTGTGTATTTTTCTATTCCAGTCTTTAGACTTACATTTTTAATGCGTATTTACAAACAGTATTCTATAGTTATTTCTATTTATATTTTCATTTCATATTCATTCTTTTGTTAGAGACACACTCATTTAGACTGAAAGTGAATCCTTTAATTTGTATCACAATTTCTTTTATTTTTTGCCGATTTTACTCTTTTTCTCTCTTTGCTACCTCCCTCCCACTCACTCTCTATCATTTACTCATAGTAAGTTGTTGTAATACGAAGCAATATATCAGCTGTGTATTTATTTTAGTTTGTTACACTTGTTTTGCTTACTTTACTATTGTAGTGGTAAGTGTTATCAACGTTAAATATAATAAAGCGTTGATTTCCAAAGAAAAACGTGGTTTTTTAATTGAGAAAACTAACAATGAATTTTGAACCTGAAAAAATGGAATTTCTTTGAGAATAGTCTTAGAAACTGAATAAGGGTATAATAATCGCTGAATACATAAGGATGTGCTCCTATCTTTCGCTATTTTAAAAAAGAATGTAATGAATTACAAAACTTATATAAATATTCTGATTTGATTGATTGTTGTGATTATCCAAAACAGGTCCAATACAAAAGAGAAACGTCCTATTAATGTAAAAATCGTTTAAAAAACAAATCTGAAATATTATGTTTAAATATCGAAGTGACTAAACGGGGTGTATTAAATACTTAAAAATGGTTTGCAGGTTGAAAAAAACTGGATATGTTCATTTATATCGACAATGTTACCGAAATCTCGAGAATCTCCGTTTAACTTGTTTTCTATGTCACGGAAAATTTTTCAAAAACTTTCTGTAAAAGAATTTGGGGAGCTCAAAAAACCATAAAATACTGCGTAGATTATAAATACTAGGTAGTTTTTTACTTGTGTTGGTGGATCTCTTAAAACAGTTTACAGCATATCAAATACAGGACTAGAATATAGACCGATTTGTTTCCGAGGTAACGAAACTCCTGCATCTGATACCCTTATTGCTAATCGAGAAAAATAGCAGTTGTAGAAAAGAGTACGTAAGTACGCGTAACAATTAATAAATCACGTCAAATTTTTATCGCGTATATTTCTTGACGAAATTGATTGTAAATAAACAAAAATTAATTCGAGCAAATCGTGTACGTGAGTAACATTACCAAAATTTCCAGGAAAAAAAGGCGCAAAAAACAAACAATTTTTATTGCGTTTAAAATTACAAAAGAGTTGCCTTAAAAAACGCTGAGTTGACTACCCTTTGTTTGTTGTTTTTTTTTTCTTTTCTTTCGGATGCAAATATGGATCCGTATGTGCCTGTGTATACATTTTTGTATGTATTGGTATCTCTGTAATTTAGTGTTTTATTTATTTACCAAAACAAAAATAAAAACAACAAAAGAACAAAATAATTTAAGTGTAGGGAATTTCCTTACATTTACACAATTATCCACATATTTCATTATATTTTGTTAACACTGTTTTTGCTACAATACTTTATGTAAAAGTGTATCTACACACAGGATAAGTTGTTGTAAATTTTGTTACACTTCAGTTGATCCCAACGGAAAAGAATTTTCTTTTAAATAACGATTCACTTTAAAATTTAATTCCTTACAATACAATATTCACCTTGTTTTCTTTAAATTTTAATTTCTTTTAATTCATGTAAACACATTGACGAGGGAGGCGGAAAAATGAAAAACCGAAATTATTTTTTATTTTCTTTACATGCGAGCGGGCAAGCAATAAAAATTTAACACAGTTACGACAACAATCCCGACAACCTCACGTATAAAAGTACTATTGATGACTGAGACTGAGAGTGTTCTGCTGCATGCAAAATCAGTTTTTCCTATATGAAGCGAAATCGAAACAAAAAAGCACCACCAACACCACCACCACTACCAACAACACTAGGTAGGCAGTGTTGCCAAAGCTTTCAATAAACAATAATCGACGTTACAATGAATAAGAGAAGCAGTTAACGGTTTGATGGCTTAAAATGTACTGTCACCTCTAAAAGTAACCGCACAAAATAATATCGTATATTTAATTAAAAAGTTAATGAGGTTTTATTGTTTTAAAACGTTCCACACAATGGAAATGAGGTGCGAGCAAAATTACAGTGGATTCATTTAGGTGCAGGAATAAACTTCCTAAATGAAAGCATACACCAGTGAGGGAATATCACAGAAAACAGAACCAGTAAACTTTATAATTTTATTAAATGGAGCAACTTGAAGGCTATGCACTCTATTCTGTGGTATAGGTGTCGTTCTGGGGTAGATAGTGATACACGGGTACTAATTCCAGAGAGAAATATTGGGAACCTATAAAAAGTACATGGTGATCTAAACGAAAGTCTGCGCTATCGAAAGATGTGCTCAATTCAACTAAACAGGAAATACAGATAAATACTACTATCTGAACTAGATGAAGAAGTTGGGCAGGAGAAAAAAGGAGTGGGAAGAGGTGTTTGGAAGAGTATACTCGGCAAAGTGGCGGAACCTACAGTTTAAAGTCGACGACAGATTTTTTGAGAAACTTTTCATGGCAATTTTTTATTTACTCTCAGAGTTTTTGTCTGAAATCTGCTGAGAGGAAGTCGCTGAAGAGGAATTTTTTTATATTTCGTTTTGAAATTTGACCGGGAATTTAAACCCTGGCTTCGCGTCTAATAAGCCAACACACTACCTACCAGACTACGGTGACTAAGGCGAGTAAGGAATGCTTACATAAAAACATCCTGAAGCCTACCAAGGAGGAGACACGTTAGAGGTATAATCTATTTAGACTAAGGGCGGTACAATATATCGCGTAATCGCTGCAACTAGTCATTATCAGACCTTTGCCAGGAGACCTTTGAAATTGAGTTATCGAAATGATTTTCCAATTTTTATTTCAAGATATCAACAAAGAGGTTTGAGCCGACACACTACTCTCTAGATTATTAAATATTAACAAGCTAAACTTCCCCAGCCTAGTCCAATAAGATTTCAATTAAAATTCATTAATAATTATAAAGTATTACGTTGTTAAGTATTTCTTATTTAAAATACAAAACGTAATAAAATTAAAAAACTTTTTCAATTAATTTTTTACTCTTTAACGCTTTTCAAAAAGCAGTGGCATCACTGTTTCGTGCTTTTAACAGAGCTGTAAGGTAAGGCAGTGTATAAGGTTAAGCAGTCCTGAAAATGTTATTTGAAATCTCAACGGTCATTGAATATTTGAATAGAGAAGAAATAAAAACTATTTTTACAATTATTTTCGAAATAAATTGACTTTATTGATAAATACCATTCTTTTTTCTGTTTTTGTTTTTAGGGAAAGTTAAACATTCCCTTGGTTTGTTTTTTTGTTAAATGTTATGTACATACCACTAAAGTTTCGTTCAATATAGATATTGTTTTACTAAATATTAATGTTTTATTTTACTTAGTTTTTTTTTTTAATTATTATTAATATGAGTATAGAAAGACAGAGACAGAGAGATAGAATGATTTTGTAAATGTTTTATTACAATTAAATATTGTTTTGTTTTGTGTTTTGGTTTTTACTGTAACATATTGCTTTTAGCTTTTACAATAGAAAAATTATTTAAATTTTTTTTTTTGTTTTTTTTAATTTTTTTAATTATTGTGTATTGTAATACGAATGTTTAGATACTTTTTTGTTTGTTTGTTAATTACTTTCTTTTGTTATTTTATTTAAAGTTGATTTTTTCTATACAAAGACGATTGTTTAAGTATTAGTATTACATGTAAACGATTCTCATTTTTTTTTTGTTTGTTTTAGTTTTGTTTGTCAATACTACAATATATTGTATATAATAATGCAATATATATATATATACATGTACATATTTGTATATATGTACATATGTATATTAGAATGTAAATTTATCATAAATATTATATATATATAGGTATAGTATATGGAATACGGGTTATATAGGACAAAATTTGGGGAGTATAAATTGGTTATAGGCAATATATATAGAATTCTTCTTTTTTTCTTTTCCTTTTTTTCCTTAAAAATTGTTTTTAATTTTTTTTTACTGATTTAAATGCCATTTTCCGTTATAGTTTATAAATAAGGAAAGTTTTACAAAATCCTTGACAAGAAATTATTTTGAATCAAAGAAAAGCATTCGATTTATTTTAAGAAATTTTATTCAAAACTGAAAACAGAGAATTTTCGAAAATCTGTTCCTAATAATCTATGGACCATGGAGAGAATAAAACTGTAATTCCAAAATTGAAGTTTCTTCCAATAAGCTATATAGGTTATCTCTATGTTTTCCCCAATCCTGGTAATCTGACGAACTTCGTTATGATGCTCGGTATTTGATATTTGCTTGCATCCAGATGTTTCCTTCTGTGATGTTTTAATCCAGCACAGATTTTAAGAATGTGTTGTATTATTCTACACTGCCTAGTCAGAGGGCCAGTTAAGCTCATGGCTGTAATACACACACAAGATCAAGTTTTTGGTCTTTTATGGCTTAGTCACTATGTTGTAAGTTATAGAATAACAGCGTGCGTTATGTTCCTCTGCCTGAGGGAAGATAGTACCACGGGACACATTTTTTGCAACTCTATTACGCTAACAAATCGCCTCAATTTTACATTGGGATTGTGTCAGTGGATGATTATGATTGATTGGGCATCATTGCACAAATTGTGTGCAAGGGTGACTAAAAGATTCATATTTCGTAATTAAGAGGGAGTCACAAAAGATATTTTGGATGAAGGCTGATTTTCAAAATGAATCAATACAAAGTTTGTATGCAGTTCTACCACGGTATATAAAGTATGTATATATGCAAAGTTACCAAACAATGCATTAAGTATAAATCCGATGCCTGATTGCTTTTAAATAAATCAAAAATAAGAGTAAATTTGAAATTATTTAGAAACATATTTCGAAAAAACATTCAATATTTAATAACCATAACGAAAATGGCAATTTACTAGGAGATACAGCTTTTTTCGTTTTACTTTTTTTTATTTCCTAACTAAATTCATATGGCCAATTCACATGACTTTGTATTCGTGTATATTGCATTGAATACACTTGGTTGTTTGTAAACGCTCAAAGCTATGCTGTATTGTGTATGTCGTATTTTTCTTCATAATTTTTCGCATTCAAACAATTCGATAGCATGAAACCAATACAACTTTTAGAACATACATATGAAAAAAATGTGTATAAGTGTATCAGATTTTTATATGAAAATTATCAACAACAAGCATACACTGTTGTATAGTCGTTCAACAATACAATGAATATAACGATACAACGGCTTGTGTGAATTGACCAATAATGTTTATTAAACTGTCTTACTGTAGTTGATAAATGAAAAGAAGTGTAAGAAAGTTAATACGATTGGTAACTGGTTTGAAAGTCTAAACAAAATGCTAAATTAATTACTAAATAACAATTAAATTAATATTACAGCAAATGCGCAATGTGTAACGCCTTGTTATAGAAAAGGTTTTCAAGTTTTTTTTTTAAGTTTATTTGTTTTAAACTTTATATTGTTTTAAAGTATGTATGTGTATTTATTTTAACTTTGTTACTTGCTAAGTTTTACTCAATAATAATAATAACAATGAAAAAACAGAAGAATCAATTGTACAGAAAATGCTACTTACTAATCAACAAAATTGGTTTTATTTTCAATAAACCTTTACAGTTTATTTTTAAAAACATTATTTTCGTTTTTAATTATTTTGTAATTGTGTTATATTATTTGTTGTTTTAATTATTCTTTTTTAATATGATGGTGTACTTTGCTAGGCCAATTCATTGAAATTGGTCTGTAAATTAATACTTTTTAAGTTTGTTTTTAGCTTAAATGATTTCGAATTTCTCATTTGAAGCATGCTTCATTTTTGTTTATGTTTCTTTGTTTTTAAATTAATTTGTTTGTTTTTTTTTTTATTTTAATAATTATAATTTTAAGTTTAACTCAATATTTGTGTGTTTGTAACGGAATCTCAGTTTAACGTAAGGAAGCAGTTTAATTTCTTTTGTTTATGTTTCACGTTTTTTTTTCTTTTTAATTTATTTTTAATTGCTGCAATAAATAAATAAAAAGAAAAAATATTTTTTAATTTTTACGAGATTATCTTTTTGTTTTTTTAATATATTTTTAATTTATTTTTTTGTTTTAATTTAACATTTAATTTTTTATTATTAAATTTTCTATTTTCTTACTTATGCTAATGCGAAAATTATTTCTAAAGTTTTTGTTTTTTTTCTTTCATTAAATTAAAAAAATTTAACTAAACTTACAAGATTAGCAAAAAAAAAAATAGTAAATGATATGAATAGGTGATGTTTTTAATTTAAATAAAAAAAAAAGAAAAACATTAGGAGGAAAATATTAAAAATTAATAAATTCTTAATAAGTCTCTGATTGAAAGTCATATACATCTATAAATGTGTACTTGGACTTATATTATATACATATACATATATATTTCCATCTTTGTATTTAAATTCTTAATCAGAGATCGTGTTAAATCAAAATTTAATTTAATTATTTTGAAATGGATATGTTTTCTATTTGTTTTTAATTGTTTTCTTTTTTTTAAGATAATTATTTAAGCAATTTAATTATAAAAATATTTTGGATTAAGATAGAAATAGAAAAAGGATTTTAAATTTAAACTAATTTTGTTTTTTGTTTTCTTTTATTAAATTTTGGCTGCGAAAACATAATTTTAAATCATTAAAACACTGGCTAAGTTTTTAGGAAAATTAGAAACTAAAATGGAGTAAATTTACTTAATTAAATAAGTAATTAAAGAATACATTTAAACATTTAATAAATATATTTTTAAATGCATTTGAAACAGTAGAAAACTGTTAAAGCTTTAGTGTTTCCTAAAAAAATAATTAAAAGTTTTTATATACAATTTTTCGGAAACCACAAAATTTCGAACTTCATTCGAATATTACATAATATTGCAACAATAACAAAATTGTTTTGTTTCCAACATTTCTATTAAGTTGCTGAAAAAACGTAAAGCATAATTTATTTTTAAACGAATTCAATCATATTCCTTTAGATTTTAATTAAGATTTATTTAAAATTGTTTTTCCGTATCTGCTTAATGTGAACATTTCAATATAGATTGCTAATACTCTTGTCATAAATCAAATAAACAAAGCCGATCGAAATTATTTCTTTAATCTATTACAAAATATGATTAATTGACAACGGTAAACGTCTTAAAAAACAAGACTTTTCACTCTGTTTCTGTAAGATGTATGGTTTCAAACGAACATCTGTTTGTATGGAAAACACAAACATACGAACAAAATCAACTTCGTTTCTGTTTCGTATATAGACAGACGTTCGTCTCAAACCTTTCGTCTTACAGAAAAAGGCCCTTTGATATTTAAATATATTTCCAATATTGTAAATTTGGAATTCCAAAAAATCTAGGCTGTAAACAATGTCCAAATCGTTCAATGGAAAAAGAAAACATTATCAATTTGAGTTAAATTTTCTACAATTATAAAATAATTAATTTAAATTATAAAATATTAAATAATTTTTACAACTACGAATAATTTCAGATCGTAATCTCAATTTTTTCGAAAATACATATTTATTTCGAATTAAAAAAAAAATGACTCCATTTTTTCTTTCAAAAATCTTTCGATTAATCTTAAGGTACGGTTAGACTATGCACATATTTGCTTACTTTTTCAAGAATTTATTTGATGTAAAAGAAGAAACTCTTTTCAAAATATAATGTTTCAAACAGTAAAAGAAAATATTAAAATATTATGCTAATGCTTTTGCTTAATAGGTTGATAAGCAAATATTTGCATAGTGTGATCGTACTTAGTCAGATCGTTATGCCAGTGTATTAATATACATTTTATTTTCTAAATTCAATAATTTTTAATATAAATTTTCGTTATAATTTTTTTTTTATATATAACTATATCGCATAGATTTCTATTACTTTTTTAAGTTTTAAATTTTTTCAAATTCCAATATTATTGAAACTTTTTGAGTTTTCTTCTTTTAACCCCCGACAAAACAACAAAATTTCCAACGAAATACGAATTCGATGTTAGCTTTTAATTTTCACAATTTTCGAATTAATATCAAATCTAACAACAACAATTTAGTGTTTTTTTTTTGTTTCGAATACTAGCGCAAATACTAGAGCTTTAGCATCAATAAGAAGTAGTAGTAGTAGTAATAATAAATAGTAACAGTGTAGTAAGAAGAAAATGTTTTAAATATGGCAGAATCTGAATTATTCCTTACATTACGTACAAATATTACAGACAATCATAAAAGTTATTATAAGACCTTCTTCATCACTCATATCTTATGTTTACATTATTTAAAGAAGATAATTTTTTAATTTATCTCTTACAGTTCTTAATTAATTTTTTTATTTTTTATTTTTTCTTTGTTGAAAAATTAATGCACAGCCTTTGACTTGGTTTTTAATTTTTTTGTTTTGTTTTTGTAAATTAATAGGTATGTATGTTTGATGTGTCTATTCCTGTATACATTTAATTTAAACTAAATTGTCATTTTTGGTTCGAAAACATACTCGTATTACAAATGAAAAAATAGTTTCGCTTTAAAGGATTTTATAAGGAATAGTACAGAGTTTTTTCTTTAAATTAATAACACATTGCTTTACTATAAACAAATATAAGAGGATTTTTTAAATTACCAATACTACCAACACCACCAGATTTCCAACAAAAATTGAACGACTTTTGACGAAAAGCATAAGGAAGCTTTGTTTTGCTAACGTACGAAGCTCTGGGCAAAGTTGCTATAAAATAATTTCCGTAGAACGCCTTTCCTGAGCCGCATTAAGTAAAGGATCGCAATTGAAGGCATCAGCCGCCAAGGGAGAAAATTTCGAAGTCCGCTTCACCCTTCCCGTATTGGGAGCTGAGGCCGTGGTCGTTATTACTGCCGAACCGTTGCTACCGCATATTGTCGTCACTGCTGATAGCGACTGTATGGAGGGCTGCTGTTGCGGCGTCGAACTTAGGGACAGAGACCGTGAGGTGTGCAATGACGACGACGATGATTGTGGTGGAAATTTTGCAATGGTCACTATCGAAGTTAGCGTAGCTGACGATGAATCATTACTGCCGATGGACAAGTCACGATGATGTTGCTGTGTGGCAGCTAAATGCTGAGGCGAACGGCGTTTCAATTTCCCTGTTGAGGGCAGGTCTCTGCGCAAGACGGCTTCGCGTGTTGTTGTGCTCATGGATTCCTGTAGAACAGCTGATTGGCGTATGGTTTGTTGAAGCAAAGAATTAACATCAATGGCTGGCCAGGTGACCAGCGAAACACTTCGTCATAAGTATGAGTCCAAAGGTGAGTCTACACGTTTGTGTCGATGATGTTTACTGTAGTGTTTGCATGGTTTGCGGCTCTTATGTCCATTTGCCGTATCATCTCCCTGACTGGTGGTGTTTGTTGTGTTAGGATTAGTAGTTGTAGTGTTATCAATCACTGCCACATTGGGCACGCCAGCATCAGTAGTGGTGGCTGCCGCTGTTGAGTTATTTATGGGCAATTTGCGTGGTGTTCCCTGGGACATTTGGTTATTTGAGGATAAAGAAAAGTATTCTGCCGAATGACTTTGGGAAGAGGTATCTTCTGATAATGCATTACTTAAGCTGCGTATGGTAACATCGCCCTCATCTCCAGGCGTAGAGACTACCGAAGAAGGATTGGTTAAAGGTGTCAGGGTACTGGAATGACCCTCTTCACCTTCGAATGGTCCGAGCTTACCCAAGGTTAGAGAGGCTAGAGTAGCATCTCTGGCAGTGCACATGTGTGTTGTGTGCGAGTCTTCACAGCTGCCACTGCAATAGCAGCAAGTATTAGAGTTGCAGGAACAAAAACTAATGCTAACACTGCTGCGTCGGCTAGTACGAGCAGAACTATCGGTGGTTTCCTGTACTAAAGGCTGAGGTGGCATTTCATCCTCTGCTTCTATTTCACCATTTAGATCGTGTTCATGTTCTGGCATATCCAGATCGTCCGTACTCGTATGCGAAGATTGCCGCTGAGGATGACAGTGATGACAATCGGCTGAGACGGTAAATGCATGTGATGCAAGAGGAGCTGAACGCACGGAATGTCGACCTTCCAAAGGCCATTCTTCAAAACTGCTACAACTACTAGAATGTACATGTGAACACGAGCAACTGGAACACCGCGAACAACTGCTGCAATAATCATCGGCCGGTATAAAACGTTTCCGTTTGATTTTAACACATTCATTCTGTGCTGACCTAATGGCCAATGAATCGCCGCCTGTCATACGAGCATGATCACAGCAATGACAATAACATGATACACCGCCACGTATATCATTGTCCATTATCTCTTCATTGGACAATTCATCAGTTTCGATGGTAGTATTGGAATTGAAAGACGATCGACGTTTTAAACGTTTACCTCGGCCGCCATCATCGCTGTCGACGTGGATGGGTGCTCTAATAATGGGCGCTAGAGCACTATCGGCAGCCATCTTGAAGGCAAAATTCGAGGTGGCTGTGGTGGTATTATCTTCGGTCATGGTGGCTGCATCTATTTCTATGGCTATTTCTTGTAGGGCGCCCGATGAAGACAAGCGTTGATGTGTTTGATCATCACTAGAATCCAGGGAAGACTTGGTATAGGTGCTTGGAAGTTGACCCACAGAGGAGCAGTGTTTCTTGTGTAAATGATAGATATGAGGCGGGCGATAGTGTCTGCCCGAAGAGCAACGCGCATGTCTCTTAAAGCTACGATCCTTTGCACATATAGGCCAACGGCCAAAATCTGCTAAAGCTGGCGCTAACGCGCCTTTATCATCCGATGGCATTAAGGCTTTATGCTGATGACGGCTATGACAGTGGGAATGGTGACCCATAGAGCAGCAACAGTACGAGTGTGAGGTAGGTGTGACGACATTGTGTTGGCAGTGATGTTGGCACCTTTGAACCTCTGTACAATTGCAATAATCTTTTTGGTTTCTCTTCGCTGCTGCTAAACAATTACAGTTATGTCGGCCACAACAATAGCTCGGTTTGTGTGTTTCCGATTTTCTACTGCGCCGTTCGCCCGCCGAACTCGGCTCCCAATTTATCAGTGATGTGGGCGTTTGTGTGGCATTATGTCTCTTCCTGGGTTCGCTTAGTAATTGCAAATGTTGTTGTTGTTTACACGAGCATATATTGTTGCCTATAATTGCATCCTCCTTAAGATTTCTATAGCCTTTGTGGACAATAACCACATCAAGGACATCTAAACCACCATTTTTATCTTTATCGTCTTCCTTTTGTAAGGCAGTTCTAGCTGCTGCTAACGCTTTGCCAGCATTGCGTTTTAGCGAATTATTATTGTGATATTGAAATGCACGATTGTCGTGGTAACTCTTATTGAAATCATCATCGGCATGGGCTGTTAAAAGATGATCATCACCACTGCCGCTACTTATTGTATTTGGTATTGATTGACTAATGCTATCGGAATTGTTGTTATTCATAATGTTGTTGTTAGTATTATGTGAGTTTAGTTGTTGTTGTGTTTGTTGTTGCTGCAGTTGTTCTTCGGGGGCAAACTGCTAATCTCCGCGACGTGCATCACGAGGCTTAGAGTTATGACGATATATCCAAACTTGCATTAAAATGGCCAAATCAAGGCTCACCTAGAACAGTGGAAGAGCGAGGGGAGAAAAGCTAAATTAATTTGAAGAATAAAACTCTTTTCTTATTAACAATCCCTAGGATTTGTTATCTAGTAATTAAGAATTGGACTTGTGCCCACAATTCATACTAATTGTGTCTATATATATACCTGTAATGTACCACAAATCCAGAATTGGGACGGCGCTTTTCTTGCTATAAAATAACCAGTCTTAAACATATCACCTAAGGTCCACATGAGTACCATATGGATACTCATGCCATAAGTTGATTTATTTTTAAAGTTTCGCACAAATTGAGGCGCTCCTAGAAAAAGACAATCATTTTAGAAAAAGAATTCCATATTGAGTCACAGGGGAACAAACCTAACATGGCCTCTGTAAAGACGGCCACAAAACCGACCGTTTCCATAAACCAGTCAATAGAAAGCATCAGATATGTTATGGCAGCTCCAACCGCCCAAACGACCAACATGAAATCCAAATATGATTGGAAATCAGTCCAGTTCCAAAAATATTTCATATTGAGATCTAAAATTAAAGCAAAGCATTAATAAAATTGCACAACAAACACAAACAACGGATGTAAAATTAATTAAAAAATTTAATTTAAAATTTTGCAAACTTTTAATTAAAAATTTAAAGCCAATATGGTAAACAAATTCGATTCGATTTCGAAAAAGATTCTTAGATTCATTGCTTACCGCTTAAATAATGCCTTGAACGGGCACGTTTCAATGGACCAGCTTCCGTTGATATTGAAACTGAACCTGCTGTATCGGTGTCTGTCATTACCGCTTTCGGTAGACGCAGATCATCACCTGTTTTCATTTTTATTGTAAATTGTTTGTGTTTTTTGATTTTGATTTTCGTTTTCATTTATTTCGCCATTTAAATGCATGCAGGCAAGTAATAAATTTGTAGCAATAAATTTGTGAGTGTGTGCCAATAAACATTATAATAAAGAAACGAAGAACAAGAACAAGCAGAATAAGATTAAAAATAAGGAAAAGAAAAAAAAAGAAGCAAAAATTATTACTTAAAATAGTTATTTTTTTATGTGTTTAGTCCAGCAATAAAAGTAGATACAAACAATAATTTCATGGCATTTTGTTGTATTTGTTGTGGCATAAGGGATGGTCACAGTTTCATTTGTTTCTTGCCCCTTATATGGAACAATTGTGTTCTCGGATAGAACGACCTTTAAAGGATTGACTTTTTTTGTAAGCATTACAATGTGTGTAAAGATAAATTCAAATTTAACTAGCAAAGACAAAAACCAAAAATTTTAATAGAGCTAATGTTAGAGATAACAGAGAAATGTTAAGTGGTTAACAGAAAATACGAAAAATAGTCAAGGAAGAAATCACCCAAATATACGACTTGCTGCAGATATATGACTATATACAAATCGTAGCCTAAGGTGCCCCTAATAAAACCTAATAAGTGGTATATCCCAAATAATTTTGGAACTTGAGATATCTGGCTTCAAATATTCAGTCTGTTAACAGTGTCTGGGTAGGATGGCGGATCATGGATATCGTGCAAAAATCATCCCACCTAGACACTCTTAACATAGGGAATATATGCAGCAAGTCCCTGATATTGTATACAGGTAACCCTCGATTTACGCGATACTTCATTTACGCGATTTTGATATAACGCGATTCAAAAATAACATCCATTTTTCTAATTACGCGACTTTTTTTACGCGATTTTGATATAACGCGTTTAAAAAATAGTGGTAACCCTCGATTTACATGAAATGCAGCACTGACGCTATGACGTTATGTTCTTTGTTTTATATTATTTGTAATATTGATAACTATAGTATTTAAGAAAACACAGAAATTTATTTTTAATAAATGAAAAGTACAAATTAAATAATAGAAGTTTAATAATAAGAAATAATTTGGTGTGTTTTTTTACACGATTTTTAAGTACCAAAAGTGAGTTTTACACGTATTTTATGTTTCCAATTACGCGATATACGTAATTTTTGGTCCCAAAATAAGCTTTTATATGAATTCTTAACCTCATTTTACGCGTTTTCGATTTAAACATAATTTCTTCGGTCCCAACAAACCGCGTAAATCGAGGGTTACCTGTATTTGGGTGATTTCTACCTTGACTATTTTTCGTATTTGCTGTTAACCACTTAACATTGCTCTGTTATCTCTAACATTAGCTCTGTTAAAATTTTTGGTTTTTGTTTTTGCCATTTTAAATTTGAATTTATCTTCACACACCTCAATCAGTTCTAGTCGAATGGAACGCCTTTTGAAAAATTGATTTTTTTGTAGGCATTAGGGGACTCAATGAGTTCGAAAGGACTACAAAATATCACAGCTCAGAGGCACTACAGTGGACTGTGGAAAATGTGTTTGTTCTCACCACCATTGGAATGGTCAAAGCACCAGAAATTGTTGATTTTTAACGTATATCTTTACAATTGGGTCAAGAACAAAATACTAATTTGAAAAGGCGCGAAATTTCTATTTAATTTTGATCTTATTGAAGTTTCACTTAAGATGAGAAACTGATGAGGAAACTGAGGTATTTATAGTACCAAGAAATTGGAGTAGCATAACATTACCCAGCATGGTCACGTACTAAATAAAAGACTATAAGAAGTGGTCTGGAAGTCGCAGTAGTCTAGTAGGTAGTGTGTTTGCTTATTAGACGTAAAGCCCGGGTTCGAGCCCCAGGCCAGACATCAAAACGAAATATGAAAAAAAATATTTCTTCGAAGTTGATAAATACTAAGTAAAGTGGTGATTTCCATTCGACTGACTGTTCTACTATTTTTTCTAAGCTGTGTACATGGTCATCACAGGGTATTTTTAGACAAAATCCTGCATATTTTTACTTTAGAGCGAGTCAGACCACATCTTACAAACATACATAATTGGTCATTATAACGGTTCAGTCAGGATTACGACCTAATTTCTCACAACACGCATGTTATGTGTATTAATTTTTACATAAGTGACGGGACCTACAGTTTACCGTCCACTCCGGACGACATATTTTTGAGAAACTTTTCATGGCAATTTTATTCTACTCTCAGAGTTTTTGCCAGACATCTGCTGAGAGGAAGTCGCCGAAGAAATATTTTTTTCATATTTTAGTTTTGATGTCTGACCTGGAGTTTGAAACACTAGACTACGGCGACTTCAATGCTTATAGAAGAACTAAAACACTGGCTAGTTTGTAAAAAAAGCTGTTTCAAAAGCCTAAAAGAAATTAGATAGGGAAACTAGGTCCTTCTAAAAGAAAATTTTGTTAAATTCTTTAAACGTCATTAAATTATAATATGTCTTCTATACAATCTAACCTTACCAAATAAATATATTTGTAGCATCAAAGAATCTATTGTAAAATTGTATCGCCATATGAAGGCCAATCGTAGAAACTGTGAAACTGTGACATCCCTTATTGAAGACATTTATTCTATTTTTTTTTCTTTATGACTATGAAAAGTAATAATCGCAATACATACCTAAAAACGAGCGTTCTCGATTATTGGCATTGACACGTTTCACTTTAACGCACAAATGTATCATTAGGAACATCGTAACATTCATTACTACACTCTGGACGAGAAGCGGAAGCTCATAACGTTTGGAAAACCTAAAAATATACAAAAAAGAAAGAAAGCAATTGTTAATGATTGAACAGACACACATAACAAAATATAAAAGGACTAGTATTTCTAACATCATCATCGTTATTATTATTATTATTTTCATTATTATTGTTAATAAATAAAGTAATTGCAACAAGAAGAAAAAGTTATGAATACATATACAATAAAAAAGAAATGGCCAAGTCAAAGTGATAAAGAAAAATATTATTTTTTGATTTTATTTTCTTATTATTTTACTTTAAGTTATACAGTGGGCGATAAAAGGTCATCTACTACTCAATAATAATACCAAAAGAACTTGTTGTAGCTGGATGGCCTGTTAGTGTAGTGGGTAGTAGCATCCCTAGCAGAACAATGACGGTCAAATGACATTTTACTGTCACTAATGGCGTATCAAAAGGCCGGTCATTTTGCCGTCACTATTGACGTATCAAAAGACCGATCATTTTGCCGTCACTAATGATGTATCAAAAGACCGGTCATTTTGCCGTCACTAATGATGTGTTGTTGGAAATGCAACTCTACAGCTGAAAAGTATGTATAAGTATGTTATGTATGTATTTGTAAGTGAATCTTGTATGTATTAGTCTCGGTAATGCATTTCTTGTAGGGATGCTATTGTATTCGTATGAGGGTCGTAGGTTCAATTGCCATCAGACGGTCTGGTCTGTATTACACTACACCCAGTAATATGGTTTTAGTTACCCAGTATGATAAACCTAATAAAGCCGTTTTATGTGAAATCTAAACTCTGTTTGTAAATCGAAAGCAAAAGCTCATAGAATGTGGCGCTGATAAGTATTACAAATTTCATGTTGCTGTTGAAACCAAACGATTAGCTGCAGCTTGCCTAATTTCATTTTTGGAAACGTTGAAAATGAGCAAGCCTTTGGATTTTTTTGACCTTTACTGTTTACATTTTTCAATTTCGTATTTCACAACAAAAGTTCAAGTTGCGTTTGACGAATAAAAAAAATTAATTTTTTTTGGAAACCATTCTGCCATTAAATGCTTAGGGAAAATTGTGTTTATTTTTTATTTCAGTTTTTATTGCCACATTTTTATGTTAAATTTTAAGAAAAACAGAAAAAGATATTTGCAAATTCGAAAAACTTGGAAAAAAGTGGCGAAAATAATTTTTCACTTTCTTTACAAGGTGGCGCAACAGTAATGGCGCAACGAGTAGCAATTAATTGAAGAACAGTTTTTACTTTTTCACACCTACATTTGGTAGTCTTTCACAGAGAAGATACGTTTCAGCAAATGCCAGCTGCAGCAGCTAAGTTAGGTTATATTGAATTGGTTATCTCCTTAAGTGTAGCTTTCTTGGTTTGTATAAGGCCCCGTTGTAATACCAAGAGTATGTATCCCCTTATTAAACTATAATTTCTGGCTGGTATTTTTCAACCATCATACATATGTATGTACATACACAATTGGCCATTACAACCCTTCAGTCAGGATTACGGCCTAGCTTGTCACACCACTCAGTCTTGAGTGCCTTAATTTTTATACTTGAGTGGCAGGATCTACAGTTTAACATCGACTCCGATCGACAGATTTTTGAGAAACTTTTTACATGGCAGGTATATTTATTCTCAGAGTTTTTGCCAGAAATCTGCTGAGAGGAAGTCGCCGAAGAAATATACTAGAAATATACTATATATATACTTGAGCGGCGGGACCTACGGTTTAAAGTCGACTCCGAACGACAATTTTTGCCAGAAATCTGGTGAGAGGAAGTCGCAGAGGAAATATTTTTTTTCATATTTCCTTTTGATGTCTGGCCTGGGGCTCGAACTCGGGCTTTACGTCTAATAAGCGAACACACTACCTACTAGACTACGGCGACTTCAACCATCAGGATAGTTATATAAAGAAGTTTAATTCACCAAAATCAATCTTATCTTAACACAATCTGGGTGTTCCATCGTTTCAGGTTTCCAGATTATAAAATTTCTAAATTATAAAATTTATTTGGCCTCTCCCTGTATATTTAACATAATATTTTAGCAATTTTATTGATTTTCCGTTTTCCACAACTCATTCGCTTTTCATTGGCTCTGTTTTAACAACGAAGTATTTTTTTTTTTTTTTTTTTGTTAAGTTTACTCATATCCTGATGATACGAGTGAAAGCTCGATTTTATACAACGTACCCCCTTCCCTTACTTACTCCATACTTCTTATTATTTTGGCCAATTATTTTAAATGTTTATACTTTCCATAAAAAAAAGAAAATAAATTCAAAGCATTTTTTGCATTTCGGCACATTTACCTTACGAAAAACGATTCAACGAAAAGCGTTTGTAGTTGTTGTTCTAAATTCAAAGTAAATTATTTCATTATGCCAGGGCTGGCAATATGTGCAACAAGAAGTGGGGGAGAGGAGAGTAAAGCCAAAGATAAAGTTTTGCAAGTCAGTCAGTCAGTCACTCAGTCAAACGTTAAATGAAGTGAAGTGAAGTTGAAGTAGAACATCCAGTTAAAAAGTAAACTAGGACATCATGATGTTTATTTATACGAGTTGTTTGTTGTTGTTTTTCTTCACTTTATTTTTGTTGTTGGTGGGGGTTGAAAGGCTCAAATGGTTCACGTGCCCCACGTTTTAGTGAAAATGTTTAAAAGTTTGTTTTTTTCCTATTTAATGTCGGACAACATTAAAGATAGATTGCACCATTACCGTACCAAAGGAAAATTATTTTTCACAAAAGAAATGGAAAATGTTAAAAAGGTAGGAATTGTTTTTCTTTTATAACGCACGGTAAGTAAAACATGTTAAAGGCTTTTTAAACAGGAGCCCTTGAGTACTGTTTTCATTCAGATTTATAGAATGAGTTTGAAAACGTAGGGAAATAAAGAGAAGAGGCTCCCCGGGCTGAAATGCTCAAAGTGGCGCTTATTAATAAATGGACTACAATTGAAAGCCTACATAATACCAGAAGTCCCGAGTATACAAGAAATAATTCCGTAGCAAAAATTGATAGAACACTTGAACGTTAGTTGGAAAACGGATAAGTTGGTATTTTTTGATGAGAAATTTTCACCAGCTTAAAAAAAGTGGTAAGCAAGTAAACAAAAATCCACAAACAACACTACAAGAATAAATGTAAACAAAATACACAAACAACAATAATTAATAAAAACAACGATGTTTACATTTATAGTGATTTCGAGAAGACGAAGTCACGAACATTCGCCTTCAAGAACATTCATCAGACTGTTTACTCTGCCATATAAAAGGCAATGCAAAGCAGGCAAGTGAGTTAGTGAAGTTCAGTCAGTCTTATGTGAAGACGCGGTGCGTTTGAAGAGACTAATAGTGGTTTGAAGATCTCCGTTACAAAGAATTGCCGAATAATTGTCTCGTAATTGTTATCGTTTATGCATAGGGTATAATCAGAGGAACAACAAGGAAAAGCAATTGTTGTTGTTTACATAAAGTTGTGAACAGTAGCACACAGAATTGTGCGAATAATAAAGAACTTTATTAAAAACTAAACACAAATTTATGTTTAATTTTATTTCCAATCTACGAGCTCATATTTTAAACGTTTTGAAAAGGTAAAAACGTAACAGATTCGATAGTACTAAATATTTCAGCAACTGCTTACTCCCTCTATTAGTGCAGATGTAAGGTTTTGAAACCAAAGTTCCCATAAGTTTTTGATAAAACAAACAAAAAACCGTTTATACATTTGTACATAAATTTCATTTTCATTGAATGTAAACATTGCGGTTTTTCGCTTACATTGTAATTTTCTACAATAACAGAAACTAATTGTTGGTTATATATTATGAATGAATGAATGAATTAATGCAAAAAAAATGCAAGGCTACTTATGCATGTATTACATACATACATACATATGCATGTATTACATACATACATACATATGCATGTATTAAGTTTACATTACTATGAATTGCAACTATTTTGTTACAATCCATTAATGACATAATAATGCCTCATAGGAAGGCATTATGTTGAGGACTGTTGTGATGATGATGACGATAATGTTGAATGGAAGAATTACTGCTTGATTTCTGTATACAATTTTCTATAGTTTGAAACATCATTAATGCTGCCAGTGTTGGCGATTATAATCATACATATCATTTGGATGTTCATTCATTCATATATGAATACATGTAAATTATAACACATCCTTCTTATGCCAGGCATCACTACATTTTTTTGCTATCCTTTAAGTTTCAAATATTTAACACTTAAGAAATCTAACTGTAGTTTATTTAATTACTCTTATTATTGTAGTTATTTTATTATCATTATTATACAGCTATTTTTATACTTTCATACAAACACATGATACTCATTTTAATCTGCTAATCTGTCTTTGTCATTCATCAACGATACAATGTACGCATACATGCCAGCTATACCTACAAACACACACTTAAAATAATTCACTTTCATCGTATGCATTGTATTGTATGTATATGGTTCGTCTATGGACTCTTATGCTGACACCTTGGACATGAATGTCAGTGAATTTGTAATAAATTTCTCTCTTTCAGCATCAAGAGATAATGTTTTATTGCCAATACAATACAACAATACGATTTGTTGTTGTTGATTTTTGAGATATGTAGATTGTATTTTTGTGTTTGTATTTGAGTTGATTTATGTACTTGAGTGTGTGTATGGTTCTTCCCTCTTTCATGTCGTTTACCGTTTGCCGCTGGATGAGAGAAGTCAGTCAGTCAGTCATTTACAGATAAACTGGGTTATTAAGTGAAAAACATTGGAATGGTTGGTTGGATAGTAAAGACAACTAAAAAGGAGAACAACAACAACAGTATGCAAAGTGATGTTTGATCATCACTTCATCAGTACAATGCATGTCATTACACACACACATATACTCTCTCGCTTTCTATCACTCTCTCTCATTCTTGCATATTAAGATAGAAAACTCTTACAAATATTTTTCAAAAAGCATTGTCTCATTTGTTAAATGACTTAAATGGCAAAATTTCCGATTACGGATTTAGATTCAGAATAACAAAACCAGTAGTCTAGTTTCAGTGTTAAAAATCTTGTGTTATTAACATATTTAGAAAAAAATATTCGTTAGTCTCTTTTTCCAATTAATGCTTACATACACAATTATAATTACAATTACAATATTAGTCAATGCACAAGGTTCAGCAACAAAAAAAAAGCAAAACCAAAAACTTTATCTCAACGGATTTGTTTTGTATTTGTCGTATACATTCTTTTATAAACGTACGAGGGTTGAGGATTAGTTTCGAACAGGGCGTGAAAGCAAATACATGTGTACATATATATATATACTTAAATGATAGCTTGAAGGACAATCGCGCGAACTGATGCATGTATTCAAACAAAATTGTGAATAAAATTTGTCTTTTTAGGAAGTATTCAAGGAAGAGGCGCGCTTCCTGTGACTCATTTTGAGGAGGAAACTAGAGAGGAGACTCCCTTGGAAGCCAAATGTACTGAACAGGACGAAAACTGCTTCCTTTACACTCTACGACTCATTAAATCTATACAGCAGTAGTTAGACCAACGGGTGCCTTCATTCAGAACAACTAACCTCAATGTGATATAGCGAATACAAAGATCTGCCTGCAACTCAGCACGTATCGAATGTCCGGCACTCAAAATCCTCACCGAATTGGGAATCTTCTCAAGAAAGTTTGAAAAATCAATTCGAATAGAGAGGAATGGGTCTCAAATCTTACAAATCTTTTGGAAGAATGTGAATGGAGGCATCTTTTCGGAGTAGGATCTGATAGCCAATCGACTATTATGGCGATGGATTGTAACATAACGATATCTAGGATGGTCGATACTTGCCGTAAGGTGCTCAAAAAGATGACAGAGCGGTACTGAGACACCGAGGCATGCCGTGCAACTGAAAAGCATAAGAATTGGCCAGGAATAGCACAATTACTCATATTCTGCACTCGAAATCCATTGGAGAACCTGTCAACTCAAAATGGAGTAATGGATTCCGCCAATCCTGCTTGGGTGGCTTCAGATACGGGCAAGATAGCACTGGAAACCTGACCAAAGTTGCTTAAACTCTCTCTCTCTCTCTCTCACTAAGCAAGCTTAGAGTAATTGCAGGAATCTTTATGTCTCACATTTCAATCTGGAGACGTATTACTCGCGGTCTTAAGTCAATAACTTATACAGGAGCTACATACATACATACATATGTAATTGGCCATTACAACCCTTCAGTCAGGTTAACGGCCTAGCTTCTCATACCTCATACATGTTGTGTGCCCTAATTTTATACTTGAGTGGCGGGACCTACAGTTTAACGTCGACTCCGAACGACAGATTTTTGAGAAACTTTTTCATGGCAGGTTTGGTTACTCTCAGAGTTTTTGCCAGGAATCTGTTGAGAGGAAGTCGCCGAAAAAATATTTTTTTCCATATTTCGTTTTGATGTCTGGCCTGGGGCTCGAACCCGAGCTTTACGTTTAATAAGCGAACACACTACCTACTAGACTATGGAGCTGCCGAGCACTAATGCTAAGGAGGAGGGAGTACATAGCACCCTATTATGACAGTAATGCCTGAAGGATAGACATTGGGAGTTTAAATGGTTTCTTCAGAGGGTTCTGGTACTCTTCGGTGTTTGATGATTTTATACATACAAAAAAAAAATATATAGCTACCCCCCGTATTTAATTTCAAACAACTAAAACATGTGATAACGTCAATGTTGTTTTTGTACTGATGTTTTTGATGATGAGGATGACGATGATGAGTGCATTTCATTATTGTTTGTATTTCTATGGGTTTTTTAAAAAAATTTTTTTTCGATTGCAAAGTGTTGAGTTACAGCTGTGTGCTGAGCCGCCATATCGTTCCATAAGTTCTGTTGTGTACATTTTTTTTTTTTTTCAAAAAAAAGAGATAAAATTTCTTTGGTTTGCATTTTTTTTTTTTCAGTTTCTTTTATTTAAAATATTGTGTATGTGAATTTGATAAAAAAAAAATAGTTTTTAAAGAGGAAAATATGTATGTATGTAACTGGGTTTATATGCGAACTGTAGTTACATAATTTCTTTTTTTTTTATTACAATTAACATTTTAGTTTTTTTCGACTTTTCTTTATTGTTGTCATTTAGTCGTTAAATAGTACATATGAGATTCGTTGTGGGCAAAATAAATAAACGACTGGCTGAGTGACGGCTTGAAAATAGATAAATTATTTCAGCTTTAAATTAAAAATGAAAAACAAGTTGAAAATTTGTAATAATTACTGCAAATACTGCATATTCTACGTTTGTATGTAATTAGATGCGTGAAAAGAATTCATAGGAAGTCATTAATTTGTCTCAAAAGGGAATAAAACGTATAAATGTGTGATAATATGTTCTGTTCTTTAAGTCATACGGAGGCAGTGTGATGGATTGTTATGACAGAACATCAATCTTCTTGAAATACACAAACAATTTTACTATGAAAATAAAAGTACAAGTAATGTCAAAGAGTCAGGCTCTTGAAAAGTTTAAATTTGAAACAATTTAAAAGAAATTTTTTAAAAACATTCTTCATTAGGCAACCTTTTAAACCCCATTTAAAACCAAAACCTTTCATTTCTTTTGTTGACCTTTAGAAAATTAAAAAAGAAAATATTTTTTTTTTCTTTTTCACTCATTTTCAATTCCATTTCCTATGGCTTTGCTTTTAAGCGAGTATTGGTGGTGGAAAAATATGAAAATTGTTATTTTACAATTACATTAAGAAAAATTAATAACGAAAAACTAAACACTAAACGGCAACGTGTTTGAATTATAAAGCAAATGAAACGTGACTTTCGTAGAGGAAAAGGGAAATACGAAAAATGTAATCAAGACGACGACTTAAACAATTGAAATTAAAAAACAACAACAAAAACAAATAAATAAAAATTAAACTATTAAAAACATGTTTAAATAACGGTAATGTAACAATAACGCTAACATGTTTCACATGTCATTGCCGGAAAATAAACGAGAAATTCAATCGAAAGCATGCCCAGTAGGAACTCCTTCAAAGAAAACTTATTAAGATTGGAATTCCTTTTAAAATCCATTGCATTTATTTAAAATTAATTGTTTTAAGACATTTTACGACTTCTAAATGCATTTATTTACTACTCTTTTAATAAACATTCAGCGGTGAATTATCACTGATTTATGCTGATGATTGATGCGTTAGTCAATCATACATCAATCAGACCGTAAATGAATGTATAACAGCTAATCGTCAATCGTCTGCCATAAACAAAAAACAAAAACTTTGTAATTTACAAGTGGAATTTGATTGGTTTCGTTTATTATTATTGAGTAGACCCGAGTATTTAACATTCGTTTGAAATAATTTTCCTAGACAAACGAACTCACTTCAATATGTCACATCACACACGTGGCAAATAATTTATCGAGAAAAAAAAAAAAAAAAAAAACATTAATCAGGCCGACCGACAACAACAACAACATGAAAAGGGAAATGAGAGGCGGTAATAAAATTCTAATGGCGGCAATTTTCTTTTTTTTTACATTCAATTAGATTTATAGACCATAAAAAAAATAATTCCCCTTAATTGCCGGTATTATGGATTTGATGAAAGTTTGAACAAGATTTTTCCATTGATTGTCAAAGAAAATTGTTTTAAATATTTTATAGAGGGAAATATGTATAAGTTTCCATTATAAATTAAATTGTTTTGCGTTTTCTTATTAGCATTTGTGATTTCGTTAAGGGTATTACTAAATTAAAAATTCTTATCACAGTTTGCATAGCTAAAATTACAACTATTTTTGGTATGGAAAATACAAAAAAAAATTAAATTTTAAAACCAATTTCAATTCTTGTCTCTAGACAGAGATACTTGTACAGCAAAAAGAATAAACGTTTTAAACCTGCTGCTCGTGCCTTGTCTACAAAATTGCTTGTGGTGATTATAATTATTCAAGCATTAAAATAAATGCTGCTGTTTATGGTCAAAGCCCCAGCAATACCAAAAAGATAATAAAAAAAAAATAAATGAAGAAACAAAAAAACCTTTCACATACATATGTATGTATTGAAAGAACAACGCAAAACAAAACAAAATCATAAACAAATATGAGAAAAATAGCAAAAATCAGCAAAAAAAATCTGAATGTTAAATCGAAAATCAATAAAAAATTGTTTTGTATCATAGGAAAAAAATACAGGATTTTAAGATAAAATTTGTAAATAAATGCAAAAAACAGAGACAAAAAAAATACAAAAATCGTACATATTACACATGAAATAATCACTAGAAACGATGGTGACGTGATAAATCCACAGAATACTCAAAATGACGACACCCAGTCCAAAATCAGTGCTGCTATTCTACTTCTAATACCACTTAAACGGAAGAAATATTTGTCAAGTAAAGACCAACGTATCACAAACTGTTATGCTTCAAGAGAGCACTGTGTAAAAACTAAAATGATGAAACAAAGTTCGATACCCACGTACAATACAAACTTCTGTCTGGAATACGACCTAGCTTCTAACGCCACTTATGTTGTGTTAATTTTATACATGACTGGCAGGACCCATATGCGCTTATCGCCCCATTTTTAAAACGTAAGATATTGATCAGCTGTATGGTATACCATATAGATTCCAATAAACACAAAAAATTCATGTTTTACGAGAAAAAAAAATGTTGGGCATATATGGGTTAAAGTCAACTCCAAAAGGCACGTCTTTGAGAAGCCTTTTCATGGCAATTTTATATTATTCTTAGAATTTTTGACAGAAATCTGCTGAAAGGAAGTCGCTGAAGAAATATTTTTTCGTATTTTGCTATGCTGGAGATGTCTGACCTGCGATTTGAACCGTGGTCTCACGTCTAATAAGCCGACACACTACCTACTACTCTAGACTACGGCGACTTCTAAAAAATTTAACCGTGAAAATACTATTCATCATGCTTCTTTACATTGGGTGTTGCCTGCTACATTCTGCAAATCATCGTATTTAAAAACAGAGGAACTGAGGGTGGTTTATAGTCGGTAAAACTGAAAGAAAGGAGCCTGTCATATCTCAAACGTTGTGACATATAGTAGGTAATTCAGTTTTAAAGCCGAAATTCTTGATCCGCCAGCATAAAGGAAACCAATCAAGTATGTACCACCAAGAACTGTTTCCGCAAAAGTCAGTCTAGATCCTGATAACAAGCATAGGTAAGCTCAGCAACTTCAATGGGTCTTCCACCCTCGCTTCGGAAAATAGAATAAGTTTTCTTTTTGATCATGTGCCTCACTAATCTGGGCGAAATTGAATTGTGAGCTAACTATTATTGAATACCTTAGCATCGTATACGCTTACCAGAGCGATCAATTACATATTTCGACAACAGATCGATGTTGTTATCAATTGTGTCTGTGATTATGAACTTTTGGTTATGCAGCATTTTTGATTGATTGATTGACTTGAAACTATTGAAACTATCAATAATAAAATTTATATATCTTAGTACACATAATAATTTGCTGGCAACCCTCGTAATATACATAAAATCCCTGACCATTGAAAATAAAATGGCATTAAAAATCCCTTAAGATTTCAAAAACCCACACACACAACATTAGACAAACGAAAAACGCCAAAAAAAAACCCCGAAAATTAATGCGACAAAACTGTACAATTTGTAAATGTCACTTAAGAAGGAGTCTACAAAGAGGTGGAGGAGATTGAAATCCAAGGATAGTAGAGAGTTGAGAGTGACAACTAATTACAATATGATTACAACAAAACTAACAATAGATAACATGAAAAGAAAACAAAAAACTGAAAATAAAAAATAGACATCATTAAGCCACAGGGCAAACAAGAGTAAAGAACATAAAACTTAATTAATAAACAGCCAAAACAAAAAAAAACCAAAAAAAAGACAAGATAATTTAACTTGCACCTCCTTTCTCCTGCTTGGAAGCAAATTCGAAAAAAAGACACACTCTAGCAATATGAAAATATTAAATTCAACATACATATTTTATGTCACACAACACAGCAGAAGTCGAAGAAAAGTTAATTAAACTGTTTTACACACAACCAACTCATGTCAGCCACTCTGCCAGAGCAGCTATTCAGCCAACAGCTAGCGGGAAGACAAGTTAACTCTTATATAGAAGGAGGAAGAAAACCTTGTCTACGTTATTTATATTTCATTATTTAACGGATTTTAAGCATGAAACGTTACGTGAAAAGCAACATCAACAGCAAAAGAGACAGCAACAGCGACAGCAACTAAAAACAATGACAACAACAAATATTCATCCGTCCATTTCCATTTCCTAGATTGAAAACTAAAAATTAATGAAGAAAACAAAAGAACAACAAGAAACAACAAAAAAATTAAATATAAAAGACACACCCACTTTCTTGTAGCTTGGAGGGAAACAACCTTCCTCCCTCTGGCCATCATCTCAATATTAGATAACAAAAAACAAACAAAAGACACCTGACTGTCTCTATTCATTATGACCTGCTGCTATTGCTAATGTATAAGAGACTTTAAAAAAATTTAATTTGTGTTCAAGTTTTGTTTTCTTTTGTATGAGAAATTTTCAAAGAATGCATTACTTTAAGTAACTGGATGTCATGTGAAATAACTCCTGTTTCTGCTTCATTTTTTTTTTTTGACCAGGTTTTGTGAAGAAATTTAAAAGGTTGGCCATAAACTTTAACAAACAATGTCACTGGTCTTCTAATTACTTACAGTTATACACACACACTCACACACACACGTTTAAACTAACATATTTATTTTACATACTCACTTATTTGGCTACAGACTTGCTTACTAACTTATTTAATTATAGTTCACTGACTACACATTTGAGTGGTTTTAAAATTTTTTTTATTATTCTAATGAAACTTAAAATAGAAGGTAGAAAATAAAAATCACTAACTTAACTAAAGAAAGAAAAAAAGAAACAAGATTAAGTTGAATCATATGAATTGTTTTATTAGTCATTATTCATAAATATTATTGAATTGAATTAACAAATCATTTATCAATAATTGCAATCGACAATAAGAGTAGGTATCGGTGAGGCATAGCAGCCACTATGGTGCCCATGTAAAACGTAGAAGAACTAACGGAATATTCAAGACGTCCTAATCCAAAGCAAGAGCTATTAAAAACCAATACTTGATTAAATGAGCTTTCGATGGTACGTTCTTTAAATCGGAAATGTATACACCAATCGTGATTGGATGGCCACTCTCATGATTAAATTGTCTTAAGTTATTGAAGAATGCATAGAGCTTCCTAACAGTCTTAAACGTCAGATCGTATAATTAGTGAAAGAAAGTTCTCTTAGATAAAGATTCATTATCTATTTGTTGAGAACGTAAAAGCCGTAATTCAGAATGGTAAGCCTTTTGATGAAGTTGAAGACGATCTGTAGCAGCAGAGTTTTAGACAATCACAAAAAAAAAACGCTCTTTGAGTTATCAGCGTCACTTATTCAAAATCGACAGACCATGATCGGAGAGGTATATTAATGGTTTGTTAAGAACCCCTTAAAGGAGTTTAAAGCTGTATTACTAAGCGAAGGCTACTTATCCGAGACAGAAACAGACTTATACGGTAACTTTTTCGAAATCAAGTACAGAAAAGTAAGATTATCGGAAAAGCTTTAGCAACAGTGGTCTTATGTTCTCTGGTGATAGGTAGGTAGGCAGGTAGAGGTGACCGGTCGCCCAAGAAATTCGGATGGACCCGCTTAGGCTACACGGGCCCAATGTGACATCATAGTTCTCATCAATTGTCTCCTAGTTCTAAAACCACTTAGAGCTTACAATAAAACGACTCAAACTGCCTCAAACTGTCAATGTTCAACAGATCATCAAGATCATCGATACAGTAGTCACCAAGATGACTCTTTCTACTTTGACATAGTGCCGGGCATTTTCCCAGTAGGTGAAAAACAGTTTCAATTTCCTCTCAACATGTGCCACGCGTGCGTACCCATAATTCATTCGAATTATGCATTAAGCAGCCTTGCAGTGCGCCCTCCATCCAGTTTGAACAGATTGTCTGTGCCGTTCTGTCTACATGCGGTTGACGGAACCTGTGACCGCACTGTCATTCATGAGCCTATAGGTCCCTAGATGGACTCCAACAGCTGAGAATTCGTCAGAGAGTTCGAATGTCGTGCCGTGCCTGGTCAGTTCATCAGCTCTGCAGTTACCCGGGATATCATAGTATTCCGGCACCCAAATAATGTGGACATCGCATCTTTCCGCCACCCTATTTAGCTACAGCTGTACACAGTCCTGGAGTTTACTTGGTGATATGAAGAAAAGTAGATCCTCTTAGAAAATACTCTAAGACGTAATGTGATGGCATTAAAAAGAGAAAACTGTTTACATAAAAACTTCTCAAACTTCTTTGTTATTGTTGTACTCAGTACTGCTTGAGTTAAATAGATCGAATTTCTATATACGAATATCTGCTGGACCGCCACACAAAAAGTGTGATGGCAGGTAGCATCACGACTATCTCGAACGCAAATGTTCGAGCTTGAATTACAACAAGTGAGCAATAACAGTATTCAAGTTGGGAATGACGACTTGGAAACTTTGTTTGTGTATTTGGTGAATCACCATGAGATAATTTTGAAAACCTCATAGAAGTTTTAAATACAATAAAATTTGAGCATGTTTACAAGAAGTTACGATGGCTACAATTTCCAAATTGTCAATTAAGCAGCACTTAAGTGCCAGAATATTTATACAAATTGATACAATTTAAATTGAGGGACAAACATTATTTTTATTCGTAAAATAAATGATTCATTGGGTGCTTAAATATCTAATGACTTAATTAACAAGATAAAAATAAAAACAAAATATTGTGTTTGGTAGATACAAAATATTTCTTTTTTTTATCAACAAATTGTTTATCAATGTAGACCATAACTACTGGTAAAAAAAAAATAGAAAAAATAAATAAATTTTGAATACAAACAAAACAGTATTCAATACAAATTCAATAGAACTCAAATTGATTCACTATAATGATAATGATTTCCAACGTTTATTCAAGGCAAAGGCCTATTGTCGAGACCATAAGAGGCAATTGGTTCTTGTCTTGACTTATCTGCATAGAAAATTTAAATTTATTTCTACACTTCTTTCTTTCTTTTTTGTTGCTTTTCTAGAAGTGTTAAGCGACAATTAATTATCACTTTTGAGCCACTATGATTGGAAAACTGTTATGGAACTATTAATGACTAATTCATTAGGCTGTGTTAATAAAAATTTCTAAGTTTTCCTTTCCAACATGTGCTAAAAAGTTCGTAAATAAAAATAAAAATAAAATTAATTTAAAAATACTTTTAAAGTGTCATGCTTTTTAAATTGGGATCTCATTATTATTTGATTTTATCGCTTATAGTATTTGTTTATATCAAATGCAATTATTAATTGAGTCAATAAAATTAATCTAATAATTAAAAAGTCGTTGTAAACAATTGATAAGGTTATTAAGATATAATGTTTAACAAAATCTACGCGCATTTGGTACAATAAAATGACATTGTGAGGCATTATGAGGAGTATAAATATTTGCCCTGACTAGAAAACGTTTCTGGAGAAATGTAATAAAAGTAGTAGGGAAGTGAAGTGTGGATCCATTATGGTGCAGTATGTAAGCCCAGCATTTAGTTTTGATTTGAAAGAATTGCAGCTACAGCTCTAGAAACGATCTTTTAGTAGTCTAGTAGGTAGTGTAGATAGGCTTACTAGACGTGAGGCCATGGTTCAAACCCCAGGTCAGACATCTCCAGCAAAACGAAATATGAAAGAAAAATATTTCTTCTAACTTCCTCTCAGCAAATCTCTGGCAAAAACTCTAAGATTAAAAAAAAATGCCATGAAAAACTTTCTCAAGAAATCTGTCGTTCAGATTCGACTTTAAACTGTAGGCCGCGCCACTCATGTATAAAATTAACACATAGAACGTGGGTGGTGTGAGAAGCTAAATCGCAATCCTGAATAAAGGGTTGTAATGACCAATTATGTATGTATGGTACACCATAGTTGATGTTGACACAACGTCTGGCCAATTCATTTGTTTAGTAGCGGAATACTGCTGGGTGCCGGTACCCTGCTATACAAATGTTGTACTGCTTAACCATTTCGTTGAGAGATCAGTGGCAGCCTAAAATCGGTGTCCAGCATATTAAGTGTGAGGATAAAAAGACTTACACCATCGCGATGTAAACACTGTACCGCCCTCCTATAGACGGTCCTAGAGGTCATTATGTTGGAAAGTAAGACAGCAGCAGAGATATTTTCATCCTTAATACTCATCATCGCAGCCCCTGCGGCCAACAATTCCGGTTAAAAAAGCTGCAAGTGGTCCTGAAACCACCGTTACCTATAGTTTCGAACCATCCACGAAGATGTATAAGGAGGTCGCTGTAGTAAATTCTTCCCATATTTTATGCTTCCCCGGTATACATGCGTTTAAACAAACATTTAATTTTAGTTTTAACATGATGACGTTTTTCTCAATTAATTATTGCTCAACGTAAATCCCCCCTCCACCCTTTTTGTAAAATATTGTGTTATTTTTGTAACAAAAATGCAGAAACAAAAGAAATAAATTTTTCTAATTGCCACTCTTTGGCTTTGGCTATGCCTATGGAAGCAAAAACTTGGCTCTATTTTCTGTATTGTTTCAAACTAAACTAAACTATTGACCTAAATTTTTAGCTTCAAACATGAAAATAAAACAAAAACAAAAAAGAAAGAATAAAAATTAAAGAATAAAAAAAAACGAAATTTTTAAATTAATTTTCATTTGGTGTATGTGTTGACATGTACAGAGAGAGGTAGGTATGTATAGAAAAGGGTATTAAAGTGTTGATAAAATGACATTGCACTTGACCAAAGACAAAGAGTGAAATAATCAAACAGTTTTGCATTTTATTTCTTTTCATTTTCGTTTCATTTTTTTTTTATTTTGAAATTTATTTTCCAAACAAACAAGCTATTGGTGTGATGACCTAGAATCATCACTTCATGTCACCTATTTCATACCCCCATATGCCAGCCATATCCCTTCATTTCACTTGCATGTGACCATTCTTTACTTTGTATGTACGTTCATTCTTTGCCTTTAGGGTGCGCTTAACATTTTTCTATTCCATGTCAAGCCAGTCTGCCATGCCATGCCATGGCATGCCACACAATTTTTGTTTTATTTTTTCTGTTTCTTTTATTTCTGTTTGCAACATTTTTTTTTTAATGCCTTCTCTACTATACAAGCTAAAGGTACTTGCATAGTACCATAGAGAAGATAGTAGTGGAACATGTGGTGGCGGGCGAGTAGAATGTCGTTTCGGTTGTGTATTGTTAATAATAAATCCATTAAAGTACTTTGACGCCACAATGATTTAAACAGAAGAAACGAAGAATCGGTGCAATGGAGGACAAATATGAAAAAGAAACAAACAAAAAAATGCTGCAACAGACAAACATGCCAGTTTAATATGTGCTCCATGCAATGCAACTCCAATACATACTCGTATAGTATATCAGGGTTGTGCGAATGGCGGATACATTTTTTTAAAAGAAAAATTCTGCTTCAGGAAATGATTATTATTATTGTTGTTGTTGCTTTTGTTGACTACTCATCTTCTTTGTTGTGGCACAAAGTCTTTTACAAATGCGATAAGAATTGTTGCGTATAATTAGTCAGTTGTTTGGCAGTTTAAATATACATACACAGTATTAAAGGCTTAGAACCTTCAAAATGAATCTTTCTTAAGGTACATGACTACATTTGTCTATACATACTCGATACAATTAATAAAATATGATATCTTAATCCCTGTTTTCGCACAACGTGTGATTTTAGCCACTCATTGTCTTACATAGAGAGCGCGGGCAACCCTGTTAACCTCTGACCTTTAAAAATTTATTTTGAAAGAAATAATTTCGTTTATCATCTGAAAATATTTAGCGATTCCTAATATTGTAAAACGGTTGAATAATTTTCCATTCTAAAACAAAGGTAACCTTTGACCATATTAGTTAAAAATTTTATTTTCTTGTTTCTTAAGTTACAAAACCTTAAAAAAAAATTATAATAATTTTGTTATTTTTGTTGTAAATTTCTGCTGAAAACAAACAAACAAATCATATAATATATGACCTTTAACCTTTTCATTTTACATATTCAAAAACACGCAACATTCGGACAATAAACCTTCCTTAATTGTTTATTCTGCCGCCTTCGGAAAAGAACAATAAAACGAAAAAATGAGAATAATTCGAAACGAGTTCGTGACTGTGATTGACATTTTGTTGCTAAGTTTGTAGAAATGTTTTATTTAAAAAGCTTTTCTGTTTGTTTACAATTTTAGAATTGAATTTAGTTGCGAGTTTTATCTCATAAAACTTTATTAATTTCTGAGATTAATTCAAAATGCCATGAAATATACGTGTGTGGCCCAGCAAACAGGGTAAATTCCAGTATAATTTTCAAACATTTATAAATTTATTTTATTTATTGTACTGCTAAGCAGACAAACAGACCGACATACCAATAAAAATTCACTTACATTTAAAAACACAGCCCACATGAAACAAACACACCACACAAGGCGTAGCCACAGCCACAACGGTCAATGATCCAAAAAAACCCGAAAACATTCTTGGTATGAAGTACAAAAAAAGGAAAAAAACTGAAATGTTACAACACCCTGCCTACTCGCTAGCTGCCGGCCTGCCTAGTGAATCTGGTCTATTCTTCTAGCACCTCTGTTGAGATTTTATTTTCCGTTTTTTTTTTTTCGTTGTATAATTATGTTACGGAAGTTTGAGAAAAAAAAAATTAAATCCTGGGTATAATTTTGAAGTTTCTTCTTTTATACTCCATTGTTTTTGTGTTTTTTGTTGTTGTTGTGTAGTGGCTCTGTTCTTTACTGTTTATTAGTTTATTGTGCTCAATTGTTTGAGTTGTTGTAGTTCATTTTATGAAGAGAGCTGCCTAGGATGTGAACAAAAACAGGATGTTTTGCCTTTTGTTAGAATATTAAAAATATAAAAAGAGAAATATATATAATACATATATATGTATGTATATACATACATACATACTTATAAGTATGTACATGTATTGAGCTGTTTGCTCAAGTATTTGTTTTGTTCTTTATCAAAGGAATTTTTATTGAAAAAGAGGAAAAAGAGAGGAATTCAAAATCCAAATTGATTGGATTTTAAGATTTCCATAAAATCGTAACGGAAATTACATACAGACAAGGGTAATAGCCACACAATTTTATTTGTATTCAACTAAACGGTACAGTTTTTAGTAATCCTTGGAGCCTTCAACCTGTCTCTTTAAGTTGGGTTATTGAATCTACTATTACAAGGATAAAGGAGGCGATTTCTGTTTTACGTTATTTCCTCTACTACAGTGCTGTTCAAAAAAATAGATTCACCTGCTCTCCGAAAGGTTTACTAGACATCGCTTATGCAAAGGAGTATATGTAAAAAAGTAACTGCACTTTGTTTACGGACCTCTTATGAATATAATTCCGATACATTTCAAAAATTTGAAGCGTGACTCTTCTTTAATTAATTGCAAGATGTTGATCATGGTAAATCTATTTTATTGAACAGAAGTGTATATCCAGGAGTCGGTTTCAGGTGGCTTTTTCATTCATACTTATTTATTTACAAACAAAATTGATCATTAGAACCCTTTAGTCAGGATTACAACCTAGTTTCTCCTACCACCCATGCTGTGTGTGTTAATGTTTAGAGTCGACTTCGAATGATAGATTATTGAAGGACTTTTTAAGGGCAATATTGTTTTACTTTCGGAGTTTACCGTTATATCTCTACCATGATTGCGGCAAACTAATTCCGATATTCAAAGATGTCGTCGTGGGTATTCCAGTTTTTTAGACGTAAAGCCCAGGTTCGAGCCCCAGGCCAGACATCAAAACGAAATGTGAAAAAAAAAATATTTCTTCGGCGACTTCTCTTTCTGGCAAAAACCCTGAGAGTAAATAAAACTGTCATGAAAAAGTTTCTCAAATATCTGTTGTTCGGAGTCGACGTTAAACTGTAGGTCCCGCCACTCAAGTATAAAATTAAGGCATGAGTGGTGTGAGAAGCTAGGCCGTAATCCTGACTAAAGGGTTGTAAAGGCCAATTATGTATGTATGTAATGTTAGCTATTGGTATGGATTATTAACAAAAAAAAGTGGAAAAAATTGGATTTTTTTTATTTAAAAAGCTTTTCTTTTTGTTTACAACTTATAATTTCAGTTGTAAATTCTTCATACGTTTTATGTTTGACATTAAAATATCCTTTTTTTGAATGTTTCCATTATCCTTTAGTAAAATTACAGAATTTGTTGGACCATAACGAAATTTCAAAACAAAATAAATATGAAATATTTTCCCCAAAAAAAGAAAATAACTTTTCCAAATATTTGTATTATTTTCCAAATAAACTACAACACATCAAATAAAACGAAAAAAAAAATATTATAAAAATGAAACAAAAATTTTGCAACTGTTTCTCTCTCAAAAATATTCTAAAGTGGTGTTTGTTTGTCTCGAGTCAGCAAAAAAAATCTCACATCCATAAAATAATATTAAAACAGTGTACACTACGTATGCACTCCACAGCTGATAAAATCATGATAAGTTTGGTTGTTCAGTTTTGTTTTTGTTTTTTTATTTCCTGACTATTTGTTTTAAAAGTATTTTATTTTTCGCCTTATATTTTCCCTTGATTAAGTGCTATTGTCTGTCTGTCTGTCCATTCATCCTCCTGCTGTTTAAATTAAAAAGTTTTCAAACTTTTCTTTTTTTGTTGTTTTTGTTTTAATTTCAAAATAAAATTCTAGATGAGATCATCAACCTTCGAAGAGAGCGTATTATTAACACAATTAAAAACAGTGAATAATTATCCAAAAATAATATATAAAAACAGAAAAAGAAATTCAAATGAAATGAAATTATAATAAAACAATTATAAACTCCAACACTCCAATTTAAATTTCATATGGCAGGCATCGCCTGCCACATAATCTGCTTTTCATAATCTATTAAATGAAGCTTCGTTTCGAGGTGTAAATTTTATAAAATTGAATAATAGAAGTGACTCTGAATGACTTATGGACTGACAGACTGATGGTCTGACTGGCTATTAATAACCGGAAATTAATTGTCTCTCTTTATTTATACAGATTTTTTATGATGACGAATCTGATAAAAGTCAGTAATTTATTCAATTTGATTGTTTTACTACACACATGCCATCAAATGGAGGGGGGAAAATATGTGTGAAAATTAAAAAAAAAAAAGATTTTATTTAATTAAATTTTTTTTAATTGTATTATATTGTATGAACACAGATTTTTTAAATATTTTAAATTTATAAAGTGATATTTAATGATATTTAAGCCCCTATAGTGGCTTTAAAAATACCGACGTAGTAACGGATGGCAACTGTCAGAGACCTTCCTTTTATAATTATATATTGAAAAGTCTGTCCCTTGCAAATATGCCCCGTGATCAGTTTTCGAGCATTACAAGTTGATTAGGGTCAATATAATCGAACGATAAAGAAATAAGAAATTTGAATAGTTTTGCATCATTATAACATATGCGAGGCTTAAAATGTCACTTCTATTACTGAAGGCGTGTCAGATAATTCGAATTTGTCGATGCCAAAGCGTTTTAAGCAATTTAAGCCTATCATATTACAGGTTCTAGAATGACAGAGTTGCCACCTGTTATTACCTAGGAACATGACGCCTGTAAAAATGTATTGAGTATTGTAAGAGATACAGAGGTTTCTCCCAGGTTTTCTAAAATGTTATTTGTTGATGCTCTCTGATGAGGCAGGACTCAATAGTTTACGAGTACTTGACTAAGATATTTCTGAGGAAATTGTAAATTAAAACTTTCAACAAAGAGCAAAAACTTACCAACACAGCGTATCAATTTTGAACACGTTTTTTTGTTTACTCTGTCTTGATTGCTAGTTTCAAATGGTCTGATATCAGGAATTGATGGTTTCGACAGTATATTGCTTACAGTCGCTTTTATCAGGATAACAATCTTGTCTCTCACACCGCCCCTGCTGTGTGAGTTAATTTTTTTTTATCAATAGGTGAAGGGACCTAAAGTTCCGTATTTTAACTGCGAACAATAGATTTTTGTGAAACTTTTTATGAAAATTTTATTTACTCTTAGAATTTTTGCCAGAAGACTGCCGAGAGGTAGTCGTTATGTTCCAAGAGTCAGGGGTTGCTCTCATCTAATAAGACAACACACTATCTATTAGACTACGGCAACTTGGATATAGCCTGTCATAATATCGAATTCTCTTTCAATTTTATCAAATACTCAACACAAGCTGGCTTATTATCACTACAGTCTTTAATGGAGGTTCACCAGTCAATGACCATGATTTGCTTCTGGTATGTAATCCATTTCATTTACTAAAACTGTTCACTTTCATATATTTTTACGGAGTATACAACTGTTCTACAGAGTACATTCGATCGTGGTCGATTGGGCCAATAGATCGCTTAATGTTTAACTAAGGAAATTCGTTCTTTATACTGTACGCAAGTAGAACTTTCGTTCCAGTAGAACATTTTCAGCATAGACACATTCAAATCTATAGTCCATAAACACTACAACGCAACACAATGCCCTGCGTGAGTAGAAGGGACCATTCTCCAGGTGCTAGCTAGTTGTATTAAAAATAGCAAGAATAAAAACTCCAAATGCGAAGCTCTGTGATATTATGTCATCCATATTAATACCTCCAAAATGTATGGAAATTTGTTATAACAAGCCTATCAGCAACAATTCGTATTACAGAATAGAAAAACGATTTCTTCTTCCATGCTTATTTAAAAATGTGTTTAAGAGAATATTTTAAGACCATTATTCTATATAGTCATTGCCACTAAATAATTTCGATAACATAAATAGGCTTTATCTTATCGTTTTGAACAACCACAAACGATAACATTTTATTGTTAACGGCATTACTGATTACGATCAGTACATATTTGTTTTAAAATAATAAACCAGAAATAATTTTTAACAAATATTGAAAAAAAATAATAAATAAAATATATTTCCAATACAATTAAATAATAAATAAAACAAATAAATAACAGAAGACTAACCAATCACACAATGATTTTTTTTTTTTATTATTCAGTAGCAAAATTAAAATTCAACATGACCTAAGACAATAATAGCAGTGCTTCGCTTTTAGACACAGGTATTAAGGTTTTAATACAAGATTAACTAAACGAATAAATTTATTTAAAACTAATACAGAAGAAACTAAAAAAACAATAAATAAAACAACAAATTGAAACAATTTGAAAATCTCTGACAAAGACAAACAGACACTCAAACTCAAGTTGGTTGTGTGGGCAAAAAGCGTCTTTTTTGTTTCTTTCATGGGAAATTCTATTTCAAGTGGTTGTGTGGTGTGGTCGTTATAAAGAAAGAAAATGAAAACAAAAACAAAAAAACAGAATAATTTTGTTTTCGTTTTTTTTTCGCTCAAACAATTTTATTCTATTGATTTAAATAAAGAATTTAATTAAAGTGACAACAACAACAACAACAAAAACAATAGAAAAGAAATTTTTTTCTTTTATTTTGTTTTATTTTTTTCATGTCTGCTAAATGTCTACAAATACTGCTGAGTGACAAATTTTCTTTGTAGGCGAGCAAAGCAAAGCAATCACACAGTCGGGGAGACGTTTATTTAGCCATTGAACCAGCCCTACATGAATGAACAAAACAAAACAAACGAAAAACATCATTAAAATTGATGGATGGATGGCTGGGTGAATAATGGCTGACCTAATGAATGAATAAAGGAATGATGGCAATAAAAATGAAATTGAAGAGTAATTTTCTTCTTCAAAAAGGTTCTCAAAACAGAGAGGTTGGGGGGGATACTTCCGGGTTATCTAACTTCTGTCAATATGTTAATTTGTTTAAAACCTTATGACTTATTTATTTATTTGATTGCTGATGAGTGTTTTGAATTGCAATAATAATAAGAAAAAGAAATACAACAACAATAACAATAACCACACAACGACTAAAAATACAATTCTAAATATAAAACAAACAAAAAATCAATTTCAATACAATGTCAAAAGAAAATATTTTGAAATAATATATAACGAGGGCTGCGAGATAATTAGATGGCTTTAGCGACATTATTATAACTTGCCATTAAACTTGAGTTTAGTTAAAGGTACCTTTAGCGCCGAAGAAATACTTTTTGTATTTTGTTTTTGATGTCTGGCCTGGGATTCGAACTCGGACCTTTCGTCTAATAAGCCAACACACTACCTACTAGACCACAACGACTTCACAGATAAAGTTAACTGTTTTCAAAAATATGGCAATGCCGGAACAAAGTCGATAAAACTGCCCAATGGCAACGACGGACTTCGTTTTTTTTGTGGTCATTTTGTTTAAATTTGAAGTTGCCATATTGAAAATAATATGTATATAATATGGCAAGTTCAAACATAAACTTAACTTTAAAAGTTACCGTCAGGATGATCCTCCCTTTAGCTTAACGCTCACTTCTGTCGTATTGGGTACTCATAATAATGAAAAACAATTTATCTGCCCTTTAAAATCCTCCCTTTAGTTAACGGCAAGTTGTAATAATGGCCCTTAAAGTATTGAATGTTAAGGCTTTAAGTTGCTAGTGAAAGAGTAAGAAGCTGTCCATGTGGCACTATCCAGAAATAGGGAAAGATTAGTAAAGCAGAAACGCTCGCAACGAATTGGGTGAACTGGCCATATAGGCAATCTATGTGGTTTTCATTCATGAGTTGAATCATTATACCAGACATCAAAACGAAATATGAAAAAAAATATTTCTTTGGTGACTTCCTCTCAGCAGCTTTCTGGCAAAAACTCTGTCGTTCGGAGTCGACGTTAAACTGTAGGTCCCGCCACTCAAGTATAAAATTAAGCCACACAACATGTGAAGAAGCTGGGGAGGAAGCAGGTAGGATTACGACCTGAAGTGTTGTAATGGCCAATTATGTTATGTATGTATGTTGGATCATTATACATTTTCTAAGCATACACTTTCTAAACCCCCCCTCGTATAATCTATAATGCTAATTTCAAATTCTTATATTATTTTTTTTTATTATTTTTTTGTCAGCGATTTTATGCAATTATTAACATCAGACATTATACAAGGTGGCCCGAAAATAATGTCATCATGTGAATTGGAAACCAATAGGAGCAGCGGTAATTTTTTCAATATTTAATTTGAATTAACACTTTTACATATTATGACATTACTTTCACGCCACCCAGTATATAATAATTATAAAATTCTATTTAGAAACAAATTAACATCAAACAACAGCAAAATAACAAAAAAACGTTTTGCTGGATGTCTTCCAAGTGAATACAAAATAAAGATTTATTTTTCTCAATGGCAAACAGAAAAAATTAAATTTAAAAATGTATTCATTGCACATTTTCAAAACAAGTGTATACAACAAAGAAAAAATTTTATTAACAAAATTATATTAAAATTAAATAAAAAAAAAGAAAAAAAACAAGATTCATTCAGCGTAAAAGATGACATTAAAAGTAATAATTGCTGTTGTCAGCATATAGCCCCGTTTGGGGACGTTATAAAACTACAGAGAATTTATTTTATTTTTTGGCTCTGGAACCACTGGTGGCCAAATGGTGGTTGTTGTCAACTTGAAATTAAAAATTGAAAATAACAAAATAATGCCAATTTTTAATTTTATTTTTTTTAAGGCAGCACAACATACATGATCTTGAATTCATTACCGGTTAACCCTGAATATTTTTGTATGACATTTTTACTTGAATCACAATCAAGCAGAATATGGAAAATAATGAAAAATAGATAAAGACCAAGAGAAAACAAGTTCAAGTTTTTTTTTCGCAATTTTTTTGCCTATTTTTAGTTTATCGGGTTGCATAAATGTTGTACGAACTGAGGCCTACATAAACGGCCAGTTAGAAAGTATGTACGAGCATAAATGAAATGTTTAAGAGGGTATCAGTCTCTTACATATTCAAATATGAAACCATTAATACATACATAATTGGTCATTCTCCCTTTAGTCAGGATTATAACCTAGCTTCTCACACCACCTATGTCGTATGTATTTATTAACTTTATACATGAGTGAGATTTTTAAGCAACTTTTCATTGGCAAATTTTATTTACTCTCACACTATTTACCAGAAATCTGCTGAGAGGAGGTCACCGAAGAAATATTTTTTTATATTTTGTTTGGATGTATGTAGAGCGCATGATTTGGCCAGAAGGGGCATGACCATCGAACTCTCTGATGAATTCCCTACATTGGGGATTTTGGGTAGTGCCTGCAGGCTTATAATTGACAATGCAATCGTGGACCTTGTCAACAGTAGCTGGGCAGCTTCGGATAAGGGCACAACGGTGCAAAAAATCTGGCCAAGGCTGGATAGGAGGCGCACGGCGACTCTGCTTAAACTCCAAAGAAGCAGGCTCAGCGCTGTTATCGGGGTTATTACGGGACATTGTATTATAGGAACGCATGCGAGGCGTATTGGTCTTGAACACTTCGCGAATGATTTCTGCAGAAGCTGTGGAGATGAGGAAGAGGATTAAACTATTCTTCACCTACTGTGCACATGCCCGGCACTTAGTCAAAGGGTACCTACTACATGGAGGCCCTAGATGCATGTATATTGGCAGTCTGAGTCGCTTCATCGGAAGCTCAGGGGAGAATGTGTAACTGTGGTATCACAATGGGCCCTGTGTGCGGCCTAAGTGTGTCCGCTCATGATTCCATCGAGGGGACAGCCACTTCTACCTACCTACTTAGCTACCTTGGATATATGAAACCACTAGGCAGTCAAATCAATAATTCAGTTTTACGTCAGCTCCGAACTACAAACATAAGAAGTTTACTCATCGGCTTGCAAAGTGGTTAATTTTGTCTCGCTAAATCAATTTTAAAACAAATAAACCTCTTTAGCTTGTGATTGATTATGAGCTAAACCACAACTAAGAGGAGGAGAACCACAACTGAGAGAATTTAACACGTAAATAGTGGTACTTTGTTTCAGCTACTGATTGTATTACCTGCACTCTTTATTTAAGACTTCAATGCCAACTGAAAGCCAAACAGTATCAGCCGCAGAACACAATATCAGGTGAACATTGAAGAAAACCACAGAAAAATATAAAACATTATAAGAGACAAGAACAAAAACTTTATAAAATTCAACTTCACAAGGAAGCGTTAACCCAGGCACCAGTGTAACGCGTTTTCCTAAAAGCCACCAGCAAAAGATGAGTGAGTGTATGAGACATGCTTTGAAAAGAAACAGAAAAAGCAAAACCAACAACAACAATATATCGATTAAAAATAGCACTTGCTTAAGAGAAATAATCTACACGTTAGTCGCATGTACATACATACAATATAAGAGCAGAAATTAAACGTAAAAAAAGAAGAAAAAAAAAACATTTATTGTATTTTAATTATAACTTCCTCTCTCACATTTGCTGGCTACGTTGTAATTTTTTTTTTTGTTTATTTTGTTTGTTGTTGTTTTTTTTCGTTTTTGTTTTTAACGAGTTCTATAATTATTAACTTGTTTAACAACGTGCACAATAAAAAAATTAAAGCGAAGCATTAAATACTACACACACCATAAACTAAAGGTGTGCTGCAGAAGACTTATAAGAGAGAGTACATACAGTTATTAAAGAAAAATAAATTAATTAATATTATTAAAATAATAAATAAATAACAGTTTAGTAAAGCCAATTATAGTATAAAAACAATTAAAACTTAATATAGAGTGTGTATTTATAATAAAAAGCGATGAATTATGACACGATTATTTATCATTTTTTTTTTTCTTCTTTTCTGGGCAGTAATTTTCAAAATTTTACATTTTGCTATTAATTAAGCGACAATTAAGATATTTGTAAGGCTATAAATAATTTTTGAGAGATTTTTAAAACAGATATCCTACAAAATTTTAATGATATATTAGGTGTAATAGAAAACAAATCCATTATTTTTCATAGCCTTGGATAGCATTTTATCGAATGATAACATTGCTGTACCAGCCCAACAGTATCCATATTTAAAATACTTCTGTACTGCTGTTATTGTTATCAGGTCATATCTGTTATAATTAATTTTTTTTTTTTATTGCTTTGTAAAGACTTTTAAAAACAAAATTTCAATTAAATTTATTGAGTTTGTATACGCACATCTGGCTTTAGAGAAAAGAGAAAAAACGAAATCAAAAATAAATCTTTAACGTCATAAAATCTGCGGCCACATGTTAATAATAAAATAAATTACTAAAGAGTGTGAAAAATTACAAGCTCCAATAACGAATAAACATACGCAAAATAAACTGTTGGAGAATGTTAATGACCAGCAAATGCTTTCGACGTCATATCCAATATTTGTTTGCCTGCAATTCCTGGCATTTTATGTTTAAATTTTAAAGAGAATACTCCTTATTAACATATGGACCTATGTATGTGTATTATGAACTCTTGTTGGTGGTAATAGTGTGTACAACTTTCCCCTTTTGACCGAACTCAACGCGTATTCTCGACTCATAACCAAATATCAATGTTCTGACGAACAAGATTATGATGATGATGAATATTAAATATCCATTGCGAGGTAAGATTGAAATAGCACTATTGCAACAGATCAGACAAAGACTTTTCAGTTTCGAGGTAGAAATTCTTCAGAAAAGCTTAATACCGCTTTTGCTTTCTGATGTAGCTATTTAGAGTCCCATTACCCATCCTTGCTTGTATCGTTTCAATTTTAGTATACGAGTATGTTCTGCCGAAGCAAGAATCGGTAGTCGCCGTAGTCTAGTAGGTAGTGTATTGGCTTAGTCGACGTAAAGCTCGGGCCAGGCGAGACATCAAAAAGAAATATGAAAAAAATATGTCTTCGGCGTAAATAAATCTACCATGAAAAGGTTTCTCAAAATCTGTCGTTCGGAGTCGACGTTAAACTGTAGGTCCCGCCACTCAAATTAAGGCACACAATATAAGTGATGTGAGAAGCTAGGCCCTAATCCTGACTGAAGGGTTGTAATGGCCAATTATGTATGTGTATGTGTTACCCATTCTTGGCAGACCAAATGAGTCTCTCTCTATAGTAGAGCCCTATGTGCTTCCTTTGTCTATGATATAAAGATGAAGGTGAACAGTTTTTACTGTCCTCGTCTCTACAGCTCCTATATATCATATGCACACACCCAATGCTTTCGCATGAGTACCTATAAATTTTTCCGAAAGCTTTGTTGCCAGCCTTGGCGAGATTTACTGCGCTAACGCATTCGAACCCATCCTCGCGTAAGCGTTTCTGGAAGCTATTATATTTAATATTTTCAATGCCTAGATTGCAGATCCCTCGTGGGGTCGCCAGTGTTGAAAAAGTACGTTGGTTGTAACATACATATTTGGCCAAATTTTTGGATAAATTTAGTTTAATTGTTTAACAGACATTTTAAGCCTTTCTTACCCTTTTTTCATTTTTTTCACACTTCAGATGATTGTGGAAATATTAAAATATTCTTTTCATTCTCGTAAAAATCCTTTTGAAAGACGTATAAATTCTGGCAAAAATTTTGTTACAATCATTTCCATTTTTTTTTATTAAAAATCACCGTGGAGTTGGCGTTGTTTTGCAAATCTGACTCACAACTTTCGTTGTAGCCATCCATACAGGCTCATGCTAATGAATACGTACTTTTAATACACATTCATTATTAAGAAGAATTGTTAACAACAACAAAAACCAAAAATAACCGTAAATACAATTATTAATACCTTACTTTGTACATATGTACGTAAATAATAATTAATTTATTCATTAATTCGAAGAAAATCAAAATAAATTTTGGTAAACATTCCCCATGGGAATAAAAATCTCTTCTTGGCGAACAAAAAATGGAAAAAATTGAAAGAAGAAAAAGTCTATTCCACATATGATAATATGAAATGATGTCATGGTTTATTAATGGAAAATTTCATAATAATTCTAATACCATATTTTGTTTAATACATATATACATGCATATACATACATATAAACTTACATAACAACAAAACAATATTCATAAATAATTTATTAATTTTTAAAAATTCGTAATAAAAATATCGTAGTAATTCTGTTTACAACTCTTTTCTTTCATTCTTTTACTAGAATCCTAACACACACAGACAAGAATTGTTTACAATCAAATCTTGCAATTTTTTTTTCATTTGTTTTTAGAATTTCACGTGGTTTTTGTTTTACAATATTTTGGTTTTGTTTAAACAAAACTGATTAATTTGTTTTCATTTCTTTTATTATGATGGATATTTTGTATTTGTTTTGTTGTTGTTGTCTACTACGTCTCTTGTTATTTGGCGTTCTTTTATTTTCTTTTTTCAATTTCATACTGTTATTGGGGCGGAGAGGGATATTTGTTTACTTAAGATTGATGGGTATATAAATATGTCAGCAGTTCTATCATTTCATAAGACTTTCAATGAAATACAAGAAATTTTATAATATTAATAGGCGATCATTTCTTTTCGATAACAAAAATAATCGTATCAATCAAATGGCCAACCCTAGAGTACGATTAATGATTGTATTGGTTTTTTAATTAATTAGCTTGGGCTACCAAAACACATTTCCTTACGGTCGGACATTACTTGAGACCGGAAATATAGACAACAAAGCTAATATCTTTCTCATCGACAAAAATAAAAAAATTGCAAGTCATCGACCAAAAAATGCAAGTCATCGGCCAAAATATGCAAGTCATCGATCAAAAAATGCAAGTCATCGACCAAAAAAAATGCAAGTTATAGACCAAAAAATGCAAGTCATCGACCAAAATATGCAAGTCATTGACAAAAAATGCAAGTCATCGACCAAACAATACAATCATCGTCCAAAAAATGCAAGTCATCGACCAAAAAAAATGCAAGTTATAGACCAAAAAATGCAAGTCATCGACCAAAATATGCAAGTCATCGATCAAAAAATGCAAATCATCGATCAAATAAATGCAAGTCATCGACCAAAAAGTCATAGACGACGGGGCCATTTGTTCGGGATTCAAGCCGCTTTATACAGAGTATTTTTTTCCATTTCCATATTAGCTTCGCCTCTTACATCTCTAGTCCTAAACTCAATTTAATTTAAAATTTCTTTGTTTTAGTTTTTGACAAATTCAAACATGGAGAGGTAAACAATTGAGAGACGCGTTAAGACTGTTAAAGGCTTTTATGAAAATGGACGCGCCAATCAAAATGTACTTCGTACCCAATCATCTTCAGCGGCGAGACACACTTACACCTCAGTGGAAAGCAGAGCTGTCGCATTTAAGCAAATAAGTATCCACAAGTGATTGTTGAAAATCCGATACATCCACAAATTGTGAGTATTTGGTGTGGCTTAGCAATTACCGTTAATGGTGTTCGCTATTACGAGATGATAACGGACTTCTTGTGGACAGAAATTAAGGTTATGGACCTAGACGATATGTGGTGCCAACAGGATGGTACGTCAATTAAGTAATATGACTTCGTTGAAGTTCTTTCTTTAGAGTTTTTAAAAGACAAGATGTACGTCAATAAGCCAAGAAAAATTCATGAGCTGAAGGATAAAATCGTTCGGCATGTAAAGCTCTATTATGTCTCACAGTCATCCAAAATATAGACCATCCGATGTCGTGGCGAGCATTTAGCCGATATTTTGTTTTATTTACAATTAACAACGTTTGTTTTGGTTTGATATATACATATGTATGTATTTATTATTCTTATTATACATGTATACATATACTTGGCTATCGCAAGTGGAAAAATATTTTCATTTTAATTTTCTCTTCATAATTCTTACAACATTCGTTATGCCGAATATAATATTTACGACTTGGGTGTAAAATTTTGAAAATATTTTAAAAAACGTGCTTTAAAAAAATGTTCATAAAAAATTTTAAAAATTTAATGATACGTTCGTACAAGCATGGCCATTTCATTTCAAATGCACATTATAGATGTTCTCTCATTAGCTTTTAAATCATTACGAAATTGTATGTCTTTTTTAGAGAAGAGAGAAAATCAAAAGAACTGTTTTTAATTTAATATTTTACACAAAAATTTATAAGGAAATATAAAAAATAAAAAAACAAGTCACAATTGTAAAGCATAACATCAGGAGTACCCACATTGCTCCACATGTGTGTGTGTGGTGGCGCATGTGACATTTTAACTACAAACCAAGCTTAATATAAGGCAGTAAAGTGAATAGAAAAATGAAAAATTGTATGAACAACAACACTTTCAAAGAAAGTAAAGTGAAGCAGTTATTTTATAACACACGACACGACTCTGCACACACACACACGATGAAAGAAAGTCAATTTGAATAAAACAAAGCCTGGTTGAAAAAAAAAACAACAACAAACCATCTGCTTCAGCAGCAACAACCGCAACCAAAGCAAAAACCATAAAAGAAAGAAGGAACAACAGAGAATTTTATATCAGTGACCCACAACGATATGGAAATTTGCATTTTTTTCTTTCTTTTTTTCATTTCAAACATAATGTACAGGCGATAACTTCCCACCTAACCAGCCACCCAACTGTAGGTAGCTTAAACAAAAAGGGTGTAAATAAAGCAAAGAAAAAATTTTTTTAATAAAAATAAAAAATAACAGAACAGAACAGAACAGTGCATAACAGCAGAGAGGAGAACAATTATTTGTGTTTAACCAAGTGTAAGCAGCAGTAGCAGCAGCAGCAGTAGTAGTAGGAGTGTAAGTGAATATGCATGCAAGAGTGGTTGGTTTGCTCGTGTAGTGCTCGAGTGTAAAGTGTAGCAATTTCTGTACGTTTTTTTGTTTTATATTCCTTTACAATTTGTAAATGTTAAAAAATTAATTTGGCTTTTTAACACTTTTATAACACATTCCACCACACATACATACATACATTTATAGTAAAAGTTAATAATAATAAAAACTAAAATTATATTTTATAATTATATTATCAAAATGTCTTTGGTTGTTGGTTGGCATTTTGTTAAGATAATGAGTTTATAAGCGTTTCAAGCAACCAAAGCATAATACAAGTCAGTGACTGACCTTTGATAACCCACATTGATTAAGAAATAAAAAAAAATAGTTTTTCAATGAGACTTTGACTATACAATTGCTATACAACAACAAATAGTAGTAGCAGATAACATACATAATAATAATAACAATAATAATAATATTTTATTATAAGACGACTACTGTACTAATTTTTTTTTAAATAAAATGTTATCATCTCTCTAGCATGAAGCAGCAAAAATGAAAATGCAATAATGAAATGTGTTCGAAAAGCATTTCTGGCACATACAAAACATATGACCTTTTCAGTTCAAACTCCAGCAAATAGTAAGAATAAAAAGAAAATGCTATAAGACGGCAGAAATTTCGCATATTTTGTGTATTTTCGAAGAAGACTTTTCTACAAGCTTAACAGCAAGCATACTGCCAGGCATTCATTAGATGTCATAGTGTTAAACTATGGTGTAAAGATATTAACACGTTGCCTGCCAACTACGAGATAACTCGTAGATTGCGATCCCCTTCTAGGGTACCAACTACGAGTTATCTCGTACTCACTAAATCTGTCATTTTTGTTTAGCTACGAATAAAATCGTATTATATCAGTGATAGTATCCATAAATGGCTTCTGGGAAAATAACAAAAAGTTAATGTTGGCTTCCGTCACCAGTTTTCTGAAAATTGCCGCGGCAGTCAGCGTGTTAAAGGACACTTATGTTTACACGATATGACATACGTAAGCTCAGAGAGAAAATATGTTTTAGAATTCCATTCTTATTTTTAAAATAGGAATACAAACTTCTGATAGATTTTTGGCATTTCCATTCATATTTCCTATCAATGTCCTAAGCTCTCACACGACTTTGTATCGCGTATGTTGTATTTAATACGCTTAGTTCTTTGTGAACGCTCAGTGCTATAGTGTATTGTGTATTTCGTATTCGTATTGTCTTCCTCTTATTCGTCTCCATCATTTTATTTCATTCACACAACTTGATAGCACGAAACCAATACGACTTTTAAAAACATATGAAAAAATGTGTATGAGTGTATCGGAATATTACATGAAAATTATCAACAACTAGCATACACTGTTGTATATTCGTTCAACAGTACACTCTCAATATAACGATACAACGGCTTGTGTGAATTGACCAATTGAGTTCACAATATGCTACGCTCTCTATTCTACACAAGAATTTGACATGTCGTACGACTTGTGTCACAGTTTGAATATGAAACCTTTGGTGATTTTCTAGTTAGCCTTTTTCGGACCCTCTTTTCTCATCTGGAAAGAACCTTTAAGTATTGAAATAACGAATTCTTCGTCCCCACACTTACTGGTAATTTCCAACAATTCATGGGTGGGTGCCTTTATTTTAACATAACGGACAAACTTGCAGGATACTCCTAATGAGGACGAAATAACACTGAAGGTTTTTATGATTCAATTGCGGTATTACAAATGGCACACAAATAATTAACCAAGTAGCCTTTTTTGAAAGCTGTGAGGAATAACTGAGAGTGATTAAATTGTATACTTAAGAGCTCTTATAGTATAACAGCCATAGGCTTAATCACCTTTATAGCCCTACATAGGTTACTATTATACTGCAATGTAAGCCGTAAAGGCCTTAGACACTGGCTTGTGATATTATTTTCGAAATTTCAAGGCAAATAAATAAGTAAGTAAACCATTTATCATTACAGTATAAATCAATTATTAAAACCACAGAAAGAAAATAACAATTTAATCACCATTCCATTAAACAGTCACCAAGTAATTTACAATAATTCTCTGACAATTTGTTATACAATCAATCTGAAATGCCATTAAACGCAATTTCGAAATATTTAAACTTGACCTAGAACAATGCCATTGATAAGGTGTATTCCGAAATACCATACCTTAAATTCCTCATACACTATGGGGTCACAATTTGGCTTCTAATTTAATCAGATTTTCTGATTGAATACCTTAACTGAATTGTTATACAAAAAAAAAGCATTTTTTTGCTTTTATTTTATTTTATTATAAAGTATTTAAAAATATCAAGTGATTCTTAAAAAAAAAGAATTCTTGTGATAAGACTTTTACTATGAAAACTACGTATAAGTTAGTGAGTACATACATGCTTATTTAAGTATGTACTGCTGTTTTAATACAGTTTATGATCAAATTATAAAATGACTAGACTGTCTTTACTTGAAAAAAAAGAATTCCATTTAAAGAACTTAATTCTATGGAAATAAAATTAAATTATAAACTAAGATAAGCACGGGCAAGCTACAGTGGACGATAAAACGCAAATTTTTTGAAATTAAATTTACTTTTTTAAAGGCGAACAACTAAAATAAGGAGAAATACAATGAAATTGTAGTCCGATAAATAAATCAGGAAATATAGTACTGGTCTATCAAACTCTTGAAGAGTCTTTGTGCATCCTGCAGGATTTTAGTTTTTAACAGGAATAGTTAATTTCAGATTATATTGCCTTTCCTACGTTCTTTGCAGCCAATAATTGCCAAATTGTTCTCCAAGTCAGTTTAACAAAACGAATCTTGGAACAAGAGTTATTGGACCAAGATGAAGTGTATGCCATTAAAATATGTGCCCTGAATTCAACATGGATGGAAGGTACAAAGGGACATAGTTGTGTAAGCTGAACACAGCTGAGTAGACAAAATAGGATTACCTTCTGCTGGGTCCTAAGTCATATGAAAATCTGCAGCAAAGAGAAGGCAGGTGACCTTGCGAAGAGGAAAGCTTTCAATCGAGTGATGAGACCAGAAACTTTCTGTAGAATGTGACCGTATTGTTGCGAAAATGGAAGTGGTGTTATTAAAATGATAAACAAAAGCTACAAAAACAAAACAATGGACTTGTTTACATGATCAACGAATAAGCAAAAATATAGCAATAACATCAGTATAAAAAAAGGGGATTAACAAATAAAAAAAAAACAGGCAACAACAACAACACTGCAGGAACAAACGTAAACAAAATACACAAACAACAATAACGAAAACAAATTGTTACATTTATAAATATTTCGCGATATAAAAGGCAAGGCAAAGCAGGCAACGGGATCAGAAAGAATTCAGTGAGTCTTGTGTGAAGAGGCGTTGCATGGCAAGAGAATAATCGTGGTTTGAAGATCTCCGTTGTGAAGATGTTATGAACGAGTGTAAAGAAGAATAACAAATAAAGGAAATTGTTGTTGTTTAAATCAAGTTACCAAAGGTGGCACACGGAATTGTGCAAACAATAAAGAATTGATTTAAAACTAAACACAAATATTAGTTTTACTTTAGTTGCAACCTACGAACTCATATTTTAAACACTTTTAAAAGGGTAAAAACGTAACAATATATTTGGAAAGGTATACTCAACGAAATGGAAGCTAAAGAAAGGCAAAGACTCTCCTCAAACTGAAATTGTATGAATAGGTGTAAACCTGTCCTTATTGATACCAATAAGCATTCTGTCCTTTGTCAGGACAGTAGACTCCGATTAGAAATTATACGAACATAATTATAAGAATAGGGTTATATGATCAAAATTGGACTTGAAAATTGAAGGGGGGAATTTAAGCTATTTATAGATTTTATGACGCCTTAAGGGCAATAATCATCAAGTGGAACAGTAGCACTCCTTTTCCTTAAGGATTTGTAGTAGCATTGAGAAGCTGGAGCCTATTAAGCTTATTTTGCTTTTCTACTTTAGCGTTTAGACGCGAAGATTCAAGATTATTAGATGGTGAGTAAATTGAGCGTAGAATTTCTGTTACTGAGAGTTTAATCCCTGAGATTAGATGGCTAGTGAGATTAATCTGTTTACCCATCCTGTTTTACTTTCTTCTTACTTTTGATTAACTATACTTTGTTTCTTTCCCGTCCATTTGTTTTATATTGTGTTTTGAGCTTCTGAGCGAATGGGTCTGGCTTAATTTCCGAACCTAACCTAAGAAATTGTGATATAGTGTTTAAGTAAACGTATCGTAACGGCCCATTATAAGGTTGCGTAGTAAACACATGCATGAAATAATATACTGAATGAATTTGTAATTAAATATCTAAGGATCTTAAGCATATAAGGATGGTACTTACCAAAATAATATACGCAATGAATTTGCAATTAATAGAGCAAAGCACACATGCAATGAAAATCCATCAGCATCCTGAGTCTTTTTAATCTCTAGATATTGCGGTACATAGGGAATGACTCCGCCAATAACCATAGCAGAAGCAGCGGCCCAGCCAACAACATGGCCAACAGTCAGACCCATTTCATCGTTTATAATCCAATCCATGATGATACTGTTGCTGATGATTTATGGTTGATATTCAATTCAATGATAATTAAAACAATAAATCTTTATTGTTTGCGTTGTTTTTCAAATATGGATATGTTTTCAATTGTTTCAAAGCTTAAAAATTATATTAAATTTATGTATTTATTGTGGATTCCTCCTCTCCTTAGATTTATCGTCTGGAAGTAGTTGTTGTAATGCTCGTAAAATTTACAAACTGCTGCTGCTGCTGCTGTTGATAATAAAAATATTGTTGTTGTTGATAAGTCAGTGCAAATTGACAATAATTCAATAACGACATTGCGATTTAATTATTTAATTTATACACAGTTTTATTTATTACGTTCTATTATTTTATTATTTTATGATTTTAATTTGATTTAAAAAAATTATACCAATAATAATTTAATTTTATTTTCTTTTCATGTAAATTAATGGCTGCTGATGCTCCTTTTTTTATTAATTTTTCTTAAGTTTCAATTATTCTTTGGTTTTTGTTGTTGTCAAACATTTTTTTTTCTTTTTAAAATAGAAAAAGAAAATTCTCTCTTTTACTCTCGACGTTACGTTGTTATTGTTGTTGAATATTTACGACCATTATGATTATTAGCATTGTTGTTGCTTTTTGTTTATGTTTATATTTTCTGTTTTAGTGGGAGGCTTTTATTATTCCAAGTTGCTTTTGTATTTATTTATCTCTTGTTGTTATTGTTTTTCATTGTTATTATATTGTGTGTGATTGTAAAAGCACAAATTGAAAAACAACCGAAATGAGAGCGTAATTGCAGGCAAACAAAGAGGGCAATAAACATCAACAACAAGGAAAATAGAGCAGCAGATACAACACAATACACACAACTATTTCGAGATGATAGGCAAAGTAGAAAAGAAGCACAACACACAATACAACACAATACAAAAACAAAAATTATCAATGAAAAAAATGCTTTTTTCTTCTTTAAAATGCTAAGGAAGCCTCTTTTTTTTTTGTATACTCTTTAGTTTGTTGTTGTTTGTGTAATATTTTCTTTTTATAGTACACTCTTCTGCTAACTTCGTTTTTTTCGTTGACTATGAAATCTTTCTGTTTTTCTTTTTTGTTTGTTGCTGAAATAATTACAATATTTTCAATTTTCTTTCGTTTTGCAACTTTTCATTATGTTTCACGCAAACAACAACTCTCTTACACTTTTATATACATACATACACAAACAAAAAAGATTTTCTTTTCATTTTCTTTCTCGCTACTAATAAATAATGCGTTTTATTGAATTTTCCAATGCACTGTACTACTACACAGTCAGAAAGAAATGAATTTTCTTTCAATAAACTTTTTTTTTGTCACATTAATCCTAAGCGATGACAACTTAATTTGTTACATTTTTCTTGTTATTACTTTATTTGTTGTCTTGTATAATTTTGTAAGTCGTTTAATTAAATAAAATCTTTTGCTTATTTTCTTTTTGCAACAAAAAAAGTTTTGTTCTCTTTTTTAGCACACAAAAGTTAAGAAATAAAATAAATACGCCGCGTTACCGTGTTTCTCCATACGCGCGACTTTCCCATCTGACATTTTTTTCAATACAGCAGCAACATAGAGATGCCAAATTGAAAAAAAAGGAAGACAACACAATCTATTAATGAACAAAACTTGGCATTACTTTTTGGAACAACACTGTTGATTACAGTGAAATTAAGGGAATGATTTGGAATTTTAATTGAAATTTCAATGCGTTTTTATTTAAACGGTTTTCTTGCTGTTTTGTTGTGGCTTTTTAACACCTAGAATTCATCTGATAATTATTAAAAATAACACCAAAACTGGTGGCTGGTGGAAAATAAAATGTCACAGCTAATTTTATTACGTCAAGTTTTACAAAAACAGCAACATTTGCAATTAAAAAGTTATTTCCAACAGCATCAATTCAATAGAAGCTTAAAACAATGCTCATCAACAGTATTGCAGCAAAAAATCAAAAGAAACGAAGAGGAAGCCGGTAGTGGTGGTTATGCCGGCATCCAAGTAAGCAAAGGTGGTTCGGGACGCACAGATGTATCTACCGATGTAAGGCCGTTGGGTGAGAAGATCAAAGAGACAACAAAAACTGCCAGTTACACAGCCATCATATTGGCCGGTGTAGGAGTAACGGCCATAATGTTTTATGCCATATTCCGTGAGTTGTTTAGTAGTTCTAGTCCGAATAATATCTACTCAGATGCCTTGGAACGTGTAATTGAGGTAAGTTAATACACAAAGTGACGTATTTTTTAATATTTTTAAAATTTGTTGTTATTTGTGCTCAAGGATCCACGAGTACAGGACAGTTTGGGTGCCCCAATTAAAGGCTTTGGTGAAGAATCACGTCGTGGCCGTCGTCAACATGTAGCTCACAGCACTTTTGAACGTAATGGTGTACCCCATATACGCATGAGGTTTTATGTACAGGGAATCCGCAATAAGGCTACCGTCCATTTGGAATCGAGAAGGGTAAGTTTTGTTTAGTTTGATAAAACCGTGGCATCATACCATACACTAACTCACCTACATATATTAAAAATAAATTAAAAATTAATAATATAGAACATAATTATTACAACTTTTAATTTCATTTTCAGGCTTCTTCTGGGAAAATGGAATACCGTTACTTATTTGTGCAATTGGATCATTATCCACATACCACCATTATTTTAGAAGACAATCGAGCTAATGATCCTGTTGCCCCATACTCGTCAACAAACACTTCAGAAATAAGCTTAGGTAGTCTATCGTTTGCATCATTCGATGGCAAAAAATAATTATTTTGTTATGTTAACAGCAAATGCAATAATTTTAAGATTAAAAAATGTTTTAATATCGAAAAAAATTTAAAAAAATATATGAAAAAAATTGGCCAAAGAGAAAGAAAATTCTCAGAAAAACAATTTTTAAGTCCAACAGTAGTAGTAGTGTCAAGACGTAATAATGAGATGGAGTAACTGTTTCGAAATGTTTGAATAGAAAGCGATTCAAGGTGAAGGATATATTCGCTCGTCCGATAAATCATGTCCCAACCCCGCAAAGATGCACATTTGCGGGTGATTCCGTAGATTAAAATGGCAAGACTGGTCCGTCCACAAACTTATCCTTGAAAATTACATTGCAAGTGTTTGAATAATAAATAAGTGCAAAGGTCTTAAAAACTCTAAAAATGAAAGATTTATTTATCAATCTAGGAATAAAGTTTTTTATATTTTTGATTGCCTCAGATCACGGAAATAAATCATAAATAGATTGACAACAGCTTTGGAATCAATCCTCCTCTATCAAGGATTTTCGAAGTTCGACGATGATGTGGAAAAATCGGAACCAATTATTTTTAAGCTCAACTCACTGTAGTCGGTACATCTTCCGTAGATCACACTGCAGCTAATTAGGTAAGCATTCAAAAATATCTAACTTACAAGGAGTCCACCACAATATCTCTTGCACACTTTTCTGTTTGTAAAAAAGTTCCACAATTGGACGCTACAGAAGAGCTGACAACAAACAGTATCCTATCTTTTGGAGCACACTCTACTATATCGTATAAAATCTGCTATTAATCAATCTGGCCTCCGAGGCCTCAGAATTATCGAATTACCGAATGTTAATAACAGAAATGCTCGCCAGTGTACCCCAAACAAATTAAATAAATACAATTCCACAAATTAATTCTTTGTTTCCTGTACGTCAACATAAGTAAGGGGCACCTCAAGAGTTGGCGACATTTCCTGTATGTTGACCGATTCGAACAGTGTTGCCATTTTAAATAATTTTTTTTATTTTGGTTTTATTTTTGTTCTATGTAGATTTTTGTATTGGTTGTTTTTCTTTTTGCTGTCAAAAAATCTAATATAATTTTAATTATTTGTGTAAACTAAATAAACATAATTTAATTTTGAAAAAACTATGAATTTAAAATTTTTATTTTTGTGTATATTTTTCCCCATTTTAGCGATTTTTTCAGGAGTTGATTTTAAATTTTTTTTTGTGTCTGGCAACACTGATGATGTTGGTTTGAAAAATCCGTTTGTTCGTTCAAAAAACAAAAACGTTAAATTCGCACATGCTTTTTTCGCTAACGATTTATATAAATGAAAAATTAAGCCCACTCAGGTTTAACAAGAAGGTGGTGTGTGGGCTGGCTGGCTGTGTGTGGTGTGTGTGGTGTGTGTGTGTGTGTGTGTTTAGAGTTTTTCTTCTGATTGTGCTTGTTTTGTTTGTGTGTTTGTTGTGTATGTGTGTGGGTGTGGGTGGGTTTGGTTTTCAATAAAAATTCTCAGTGTGTGTGTGCGTCCGTGTGGTTGGTTGGTTGGTTGTTGTTGTGTGACCGACCGATTCGTTCTTTGGTTGGGGTTCGTAGATTTGACGGACGGACGGACGGGAGGACCGGGCCATCAAAAATAATTGTTCCTTTTTTAGTGATTTTTTTTGGAAGTGTGGTGAATTTATTTGGTGTGGTGAGTTTCATAGGGTGGTGAGTTTTGTAAAGTGGTGAATTTGTCCGGTGTGGTGAATAAAATTGAAATTCACCAAAGTGCCGTTATCCGAAATAGGTACTGTATTACCATAACTCATTGTACTCTTTAATGGTGTATGTCTAGAATAAGTAATTTTTGTCTCCATTAGTGAAGCCATAAACAACAAATTGTTTGTCACGAAGAGTTGCCACATATGTCCAGTAAAATTATTTTCATTAGGAAAATAATCTAAAAAATTAAAATTAAAAAATTTTGTGCAAGTAAAATTTAATGTATTTTGTTGTTTGGTTACTACTGACTGGTGACTGGACTGACTACCTAAACTAAAAGTTTTGCTGCAAACTTACTTTTATTAAAAGGAGGAACAAAAACAAAAAACATACTTACTCTCTGGGTTTTCTTTCTTTAATTCATACCATATCCTGCCTGCCTCCTATCTAAAAAATGCTTACAAAAAAAATCTATCTATGAAATAATTTTTTTTGCTCTTTCTTTGGTGATTTCGTTTTTAGAAAAGTTGGGTTATTTTCTTTCTCCTTCCTTCCTGCCTTGCTTGTTCGAACGAAATTTTGAAAATTACAATTTCTACAATTAATTTCTTTCTCTCCATCATCAACCAGATAAATAAATATGGCATTTAAAAGCACGGATAAAAAAATACCCTCCAAAGTATGGTAGCTTTAAAAATTTCTCCAAAAAATGCCGTTATTCAGCCGTTTTCCACACTCTCATTTAAATTTTTAAAAATTTCCAATTGGGTAGCACCCATTTTTTCAAATATTTAAATACATTCTGATATGGCAACTCTAAACAGTGGAGAATATAACAACTCTGCTTTCGTTTGTTTACAAACTTCAGTTGGAGCCTTTTTTCAAGCAAAAAACACAGAATATTTTCTCTGATTAGAATTAAGTGAATGAAAAAGTGAGTTTTTATTGAAAAGTTTAAATAAAAGAAGATAAAAAGTGTTTTAAAATGTGTGTGCGTGTGTGATAAAAAGCAATAGTGTTGTAAATAAATAAAAGTAAGTGCTTAAAAGAAAATATAAAGGCAAAAAAGTTTCGTTTAGAAAAGTGAAAGTGTTCAATGAAAATACAAATTCTCGAACGTAGCCCTTATAGCCTCATCAGAAATTTGAGGTAAGTCCTTACCATATTCTTATGACTTGTTTGTTTAATGTTGAAAAGAAAGATACGATTTGCATTTGTATAAATTAGCCGTAAGTAACAAACAGGCACCATAGGTGGCTGTTGCAAGTTGCTCTTGAGACAAATATGTATTTTCATTGCATTGCTTGTGCGTGCAACCTGTTGAAGTGGTAGGTACTCAGCTTATGTGTTGATATTTCTTTATGGTAGTAATTTCTCTTTCTTTATGTTGCAAATTCATTTGGGCCTGCTGTTAACATTGAGATCCGAAGTGCGACAGATACCTGAGGCTTCTTTCTAAGTAATCTTCTTGCAATAACGGAAAGTGGAAACAGTCTTAGGCAGATTGTGGCAAGCTGGCATAAAGGGATTGACGGTTTACAAGGCATTTTATGGAATTGGCAGGGAACTCTGAGTAATGACTGAACTCTGTAAGGATTGTCTGTCATGTAGGTAAAAAAAAGTAGCTGTGACTCAAGAAAATAAACTCACTTAGTCCAGTGTAGTCTATTATGCTACCACAGCCTTGCCCATTTCTTGACAGATCAATGAGAATGAAAGACCAGATATTTCTTTCTCCCAACACACCTCGCTGGGCATGTTACCAGGAATCCGTTAATGGAATTCATTACTGATTTATCTAGCCTGAGCATACAGGTGGTTCTTAATGTAGTGAATTCACCCTAGAAAGTGTAAGTGTTTTGGCCTCTTAAAATAGAAATTAAAAAAAAATGAATCTTTCGTCTACCCTCTCTTAGTAGTCCTCTCGCAAAAGTATGAATAAACAATTCCAATTCGATGTTAAACTGTAGGCCCTGGCACTTATAAAGGAAATTAACCCATATAACATGAGTGCTTTGAGAAGTCAGGCCGTAATTATGGCTAAATGTCTGTAATGGTCCTTATTGTGTGTATGTGTAGCGACAAATCATGGAACAAAATGTTCCATTTTTGATCTGAAAAGGATCATTTATAATTCCTGAAGGAGGGGATTGTTTCTAGAAATTTTGTATTCCACCAATAGATATATAAATTACTTCAAATTAGGTTTTTGTCCAAAAATAATACCACAATGAGGGCATAGGTAGGTATTTGACATCATTGATGTTATAAAGACAGCATTACAGAAAAAGTTTATATAGCTATGACTATAAAGTGCTAATCTCGAGAGCCTTGGAGAGTGGAAAAGTTGAATTCGGAGATTATTTGAGTTGAGTTAGGAAATGAAAAGAGTTCTTCTAAATCTATACTTTCACTAAATCTTTTTGTATTCAATAATTTCCGATGTGTATGCATGCATGCACATGCCAGTTCGTTGTCAACCTTTGCTTCTCGTAAGAGCAATTAAGCACGATTTAGTGTTAAAATGTAAGAAAAATAAAAAGTATAACGATTTAATTAAACGCTTATCTTATCTCTCACACTATTCAAACGTCAGTTGTTAACTAGTGTTTCTTTCTTCTTATCGTAAAGCCATGTCCAATCGGAGGCATTAATTTGCTTCATCTAATCTTAATTTCCGTTGCTATTGCCAACATCCGCTCTTGCAATTTGAAACGATAAACTAATTGACGTAGAAAATTCACAACAAATCATATGTAAATTGATATTAAAAAAACATTTTTATTGAAAGCATTAAATGAAATAAAATTAAGTGCATGCCACCATTACAGACATAAGCAGCAAGCAAGAGAGTGTAGCAGGGTCAATGCAATGTAATGCTGCCAATTTAGACGATGATTTATTTGTAAAAGAGAGAGAAAAAAAAACAACAACAACAGTAGCAATAGCAACGAAAGTAAAACTTGATCAATTTATTGGTTTTCATAACGATACAAACTAATTGAAATTGTTCTTGTTGTACAACATGGAATTGTGCAACAGGAAGAAGGGCTTTAGTTTGATTATTTAAGCGTTTTAAACTGTATGATCTCAAATTACCACTAGTATCGATGATTTCATTCAACAACACGGTCTTGCAAGTGTGAGTTTGTTTAAAATGCAGAATAAAAACACGTTTTTAAGGGAAATTTATTTTGTTTATTGGAGGGTACATGGGCCCATAATCCATATTTCAGCCGTTCTTAAGCATAGGGTGTCACAGACTATTTCTGCCACTTTCCTATAATTCTTTGCTTTGCTGCAGTTTATTTAACAAGTTTTTTCAACTATGCAGATAAAATTGGTGGACTGTAGCGGGTCTTCGAATGAGTATCATTTAACCTCTTAAGGTTTTACATGCCGCTAATATTAGGCCTATTGATTACCACATTGTGTTTCAATTTTAAAAAAGACGGCAATTTACTCCATTATGAAGAGTCGAGTTCTCGAGACTATGACACTCAGACTGTTATAAGTCGGGCAACCTATTCGTAACTTTTGTAGAAGTCATGCGAGGGCCACAAGTACAATGACCCATTTCTTAGGTCAAATTTCGCTATTGAGCAGACATTTAATAGCCATGACTTCTGCCTGGAAGATCCTGCAGTAATTTAAGAGTCTGTATGAATTCTTAATAGCCAAGTCCACTGTATATAAACCAACACTTTCCCATTCAACTCTGAGCTGAGTGTTTAATTCCAGAGAGAGAGCCTTCACATTACATAATTTTCCTTTTGGCATGACGGCGTCTAACCAGCCGTTCAGATAGTAGGGAATTAAGATACAAGGGAGAAATAAGGATCTACAACTTTAGCATATTCGCCATGTGGTTATTGCCGATAGGCTTAACACGTTGACTGCCGCTGCAGTTTTCAGAAAACTGACCACGCAAGCCAACATTGATTTTTTGTTCTTTTCCCAGAAGCCATTTATCGATACTAGCGCTGATATAATACGATTTTCTTCGTAGCTACACAAAAATGGCAGGTTTAGAGATGTACGAGATAACTCGTAGTTGGCACCCTAGAAGGGAACGCAATCTACGAGTTATCTCGTAGTCGGCAGTCAATGTATTGATAACTATGAATGCCAGCCGCAATATTTCCAGTTGAAGAATGAATATTTTTAATTAACTTTTATATGCCGACCTGCGTAGTGCGTCTATGACAATAAAAATATTCGCAGTTTTGCCCATCCACGAAATGAGAAAATAACAGATCCATCAGTTTACTTCTCTATTTCTTAAAAATTTAATTCCAAATCCAAATTTACAAGACCTTGTGTTATTGAATCCAAGCATATGGCCCTTAAAACAATCAAGAGAAGGGCGACACTGAGCGAATGAAAAGTCAAATGATTAAACCACAATTTGACAGGCCGAAAAATATTGACAGTAATAAGGGATTTCAATTGGTATCCTCCTCTTTGCTTGGAAATATTATAAGATAACGGTTATTTTTTTAACAATTTTTTTTCTGTTTTTTGGTAACCGCAACCACAACTTAATGAGCGTTTATATTTACAGGCGTTTTTTTAAATTTTTTTTTGGTCTCTAACCAAACAATTGTAAGGCATTTAGGCTGTAATTGTTGTATTTTTTTTGGTAACCACTTACCAAAGGTGCGAAAAGTATTATTGAAAAAAACTAGGTACCGAACCACTGAACCATTAACTCTGGCTTAAACGTTTCATAATTTTCCACATTCTGTCGTTTTGTGGTGTTGTAATGTGTCATTTTTTGCGGGTTTTTTTTCGTTTTTTTTGGAAAACATTAGTCATGAATGGCTGTGTTATAATTTCCAAAACCAAAACATATTTTCATGGTTTTTTAATCCTGACAACAACAAAAAAACAACCCACAAATAAATGAACGTTGTTTTTATCATGACATTCAACTTCCTTAGAGACTTGAAAAATGATTATTTTTTATTTGTTTTAGTTTTTAAGGTCTTTAAATGGTGTTTTTTTATTCTTCCTTTTTTATGTGGAATTCCTTCCTTATTCCCCAAAATGCCATCCATCGTTCATTTTTATAAAATTGTGTGGTGGTCACTAACAACATCACAGGTGCTTGATGCCTTGAGGCTTTCAAAAAGACAACAAAAAAAAAAACGCGATTTGTGCCACCAAATGAGAGTTTTTCAAACTCCACCTCAAGTGCTGCACGCTGGTGATACTTGCAACATCACTTAATAGAACTCAAAATAAAACAAATAACACAGCTTTTTGTTCTCCTCTTTTTTTTCTTTCTGTTGGACAACAAACTGTCAAAAGTTTATTTTTATTATTGCTGTTGTTGTCATAATATATAACCACCAAGCCACCACGCCACCAAGCCACCAACCAACCACAATGTATCACTTCGTCCAAAAAACAACATTTGATGGCCAGTGTTGTTTGTTGTTAAACCAGCGGGAAATCGCACTTTTTACACCATCTTTGTTGGCATTTTCTTCTTGTTGTTGTTTTTTGGTTGGTTTAATACCCTGTTGTAATGTTAATATATGAGAGGGTTTGGTATGGAAATTTTTGATAAAAAAAAGAAGAAGAGAGAAAACCAACGCAGATAAATTTATTATTCAAAACACTGCGGTCCAAGTCACAACGAATTTTGATTGCCTTTTAAGGTGATGCCACGATGTCTTCGAAATATACATACTTCTGGGAATGTGTAGTGATCTGCGAGTTTGTATGAGTTGCCGATATTCAATTCCTCTATCCCACCCAACTTCGGCAGAGAATTTGGTGGAGAATTTCACTAATCGCTGGCGGCTGTGTTTAATTTATCGATCAGTTGGCTTTGGAGGACGAAATATGAAAAAAAAAATATTTCTTCGGCGATGTCCTCTCAGCAGATTTTTGGCAAAAACTCTGAGAGTAAATAAAATTGCCATGAAAAGTTTCTCAAAAACCTGTCGTTCGGAGTCGACGTTAAACTGTAGGTCCCGCCACTCATGTATAAAACTAACACACACAATATGAGTGATGTGAGAAGCTAGGCCGTAATCCTGGCTGAATGGTTTTAATCGCCAATTATGTATGTATGTATGTGTGTATGTATGATTACCAAGTTCATATTGATTTCCGCAAGATTTAACTGCTACCTCCAGAAGAAGTTTGGTAGGAAGCCAGTTTATCATTTCGAAAATTGCCTTGGTTGATGGTATTCTCAGGGTATTGGTAGTTTGTCATTCGAAGTCTACGTTGCGGTGCTAAATCTGGCGATAATATTTCTTTTATTTGATTCCAATGTAGTCCGCAGATTGAAACCGCCGTAGTCTAGTAGGTAGTGTGTTGGCTGATTAGACGTGAAGTCATGGTTCAAACCCCAGGTCAGACATTTCGAACACAACGAAATATGAAAAAATTATTTCTTCGTCAACTTCCTCTCAGCAGATTTCTGGCAAAAACTCTGAGAGTAAAATAAAATTGCCATTAAAAAGTTTCTCAGAAATCTGACATTCGAAGTTGATTTTAAACTGTAGACAACATAAGTGGTGTGAGAAACTGGGTCGTAATCCTGACTGAGGGGTTGTAGTGATCAATTATGTATGCATGTACATATGTATGTATGTCGTCCGCAGATAATTCGTAGGTGTTCTTACTTTAAGAAATTCTATTAAGCCCTTTATGAGATATGATGTGAGCTACAAATGAGTGGATGGAATAAGGACTCCCAATATTATTTTTTTGAATTGTACGATCTTTTCAGTATCTCCATGACCACCAATTTTATGTGATTTTCGTTTTATTTGAATTGAACATTTTTATGGATTAATAACACATAATTTTTGTTGTATTTGCTTAGCTTGACAGTCGTTTGTAACAAATTTATGATTTTTTTAACATTTTTTTTTGAACTTTTTCTTCATATTTTGTAATACACTGGAAGAAAACACAGCAAACAATGAATAAATAATTTTTGTTTCATTTTATTTTCAGTTTCTCAATCATAAAATAAGATTTAAAACAATGTTACCCTACACACCTTAATGTTTTCTATCAGATTATTATGTGTTTGAATGAATGCATTAATTTTGGAATTTTTGTTAAAAATTTTTTTCAGTGTATTCTCTTGTTTTTGTTGTTGTTGCTGTTACAAACTGAAAAGTTTCGCTTGTTTAACTGTACAAATTTCCATATTTTTGTGTAACCGCATAGCTTGTTTTATGGCATTTTGTGTTTTAAGTGTCATGCGGGAGATTATTTTTTTTATTGTGGCTTCGCTATGTCTCCTACTCCATGGAGGAATGTTACCAATTTTTTTTTATTTTTTTTTGGAATTTTCTACATTTCCTTACAACAAATATAAAATAAAAAAGATAAAAATTAATACAAACTCTATAGAAATCTTTTTTTTATGCTAAAACTCTCCATTATAGAGTTGTTAACTTGTTTAAGATCGTTAAAGCTGTTATTGTTGTTAAAATTTATTATTGATAGGTTTGTCAAAATGCGATTTAAAATCTATATTCAGATTAATTTGCATGTGATTCTAAAAAAATTAAACCAAGAAATATTCAAAGGTGCTGTTATATCTTCGACATGCCAAATATTTTCAAGAATTTAGCCTTTATCAGCTCCATCATATCGGCCTCATCAGTTCTGCAAGCATGAGAATGCATCATTTGGTTGAATTTCATTGTCATATAGACAGTCGGTCATGTCTATATAGACTGGACTGGTTCAAGAGAATGGATTAGAGAGTAGTTGACCTAAATTTTTAATGTGTGTGAAGATAAATTCGAATTTGAAAACCCAAGACGCAATCCATAAATTTTAGCAGCGCCACATTTAGCGTTAACAGTACATAATTTACTGTTAACAGAGCAAAATTTGCTCTTAACAGAGCACTGTTAACTGTTTAACAGTATCTATCTGAACAAGGTCACTTGTTTAGAAGCTAATTTTAGGGCATATACTAGGTCTTTGAGCACCATATCATACTCAAAGGAGTGTTCCAATGCGTCTTAATATAATCAGCAACATAGACACATAGAAAGTGATACGGTATTGTTGAAATTGGCTTTGCAAAAATATAGTTTTTGATTGAAAATTCTCTAGAAGTACAGTGGCCATTTGGGAACATATAAGAAATACTACACCATACAGACTATATGCAAATGATAGTTCAGAGGGTCCTCTTTCCAACCGTGGTAGTGGGATAACTGAAATAATTTTGTGAGTCGAGATTTTGAATTTAAAAAAAATCGATCGAAAAGATCGAAAAAGATCGCTAAATGTGGCGCTGCTAAAATTTATGGATTGCGTCTTGGGGTTTTCAAATTCGAATTTATCTTCACACACATAAATTTTTAAAGATGACCCTAAAAGCGGATTCCCTATCGATGCTTTGTGGATAATCCTTCATTATTTACGTTGCTTCTCTATGTCTTGATCAGCTGCCGAGTTGTTGCAACTCTCAGTACGGTGTTTTTCATTGACAACTCATTCTCAGTATTCTTGAAAGAATTTAAATTAGTTGAAGGCGTTGTCCATTAACATTTCATTTCTACTCTGTTAGTTTTTCAAATGTTTTGTAAAGATTTTTAATATTTTCTCTCAAAATTCTATGATCAGTTGCCGCAGTCTAGTAGGTAGTATGTTGGCTGATTAGACATGAGGCCTAGGTTCAAAACACAGGTCAGACATCTCCAAAATGAAATTTGAAAAAGCATTTCTTCAGCGACTTCCTGTCAGCAGATTTCTGGCAAAAACTCTGAGAGCGCAATAAAATTGCCATGAAAATTTGATAAAAAATCTGGCCTTCGGATTCGACTTTTAACTGTAGGTCCCTCCACTCATGTATAAAATTAATACACACAACATAAGTGCGGTGAGAAGCTAGGTCGTAATCTTGACTGAAGGGTTGTAATGAACAATTATGTATGTATGTAAGTTTAGTAGACTGTAGCACTAAACTATCATAAGAAATCAACTTTAGCTACGGCCACGAAATTCAAAAAGTATTTGAACCCACTCTCTATGAGCCTTACCATCTGCTTTATTAATGGAAATATCTATTGTCCCCTTCTACTTTCGTTGTGGTTAAGTTTAGATTGGAAAAGTTTTCTTTTTAAATACATCTCCTTAAACAAATAAATGTATTCGGGTGTTCCTTAGTGGAAACCTCGTTAAAAAAGAAAAGTAGCAATCACAATAATTATTGTTTCATTAGCTTCTCTGAAATAAAACGAAAGTATTTGTTGTAAATTAAGCAACTCAATTAAAAACATTATCAAACATTCAAATAAAGAACTTTCAGAGAAAACAAACAAAATGAAATGAACAGACAGCCAAAGCGACAAACAACTCATCTCTCAACTCATTTCAACTTGGCTTAACGCAATTTTAACAACAAAAAAAAAAAGGAAGAAGGAAAATCAACATTAAAAAGGAAAATAAAAGGATATGATGGCATATCATAATCATTTGTTATAAATGAATACAGTTCGCACACACATACTCTTACACATATTTTAGAGGGAAGTAAGCCATAAACGTTATATACCCATGCATACACACACAGCCAGCAATAAGGAAAGGAAACAAATTTTGAAAATGACGGACAGAAAAAAGTGGCAAAAAGAAAAAAAATTGAAAACGAAATGGCGACATTTTGTCAACTTCATCGTCTTTAGCTACATATTCTCGAGGAACATGTGCATGCATGCTTGTTCATGTTCGTTCATGTTCATTCATGTTTCATTTTATAACGTGTTCTCTTTCGTTGTTTGTCTCATCCTTTTCTTTTCTCTTTTCTCTTTTGTTTTTTTGTTGTTTTCTTTATTTTTATGGCTATTGTCGTTCGCTTTTTGTTAAAAATGGCTCCCATGTCTTTCATTAAAACTTTCGGCAAATTATCGAGCAACATATGCTTGCGGCTGTCACATATAGAAAAAAATCTTAACAACTACAACAACAGTAATCACAATAAGAAGAAAATTACAACAACAAATGCCGGAGACTATAAAGCCATATAAAAAGTTTAGCATCACAAGTTGAAAACGTGCCTTTTGCTATACCATAACCCCACTCCACAATGTCAGTCAGTCCGTTTGTCTGTCTCTTTCCAAATATTACAACAGCAGTTAAATGGGTGGCTGGCTGTAGGTAGTAACTTAAGGAGAAAGTAGAAGTTGAGCGAGAAAAAATGGCAGAACTTTTTGCATTCAAGAGGGTTGACAGCTTAAAGCCTAGTGAGAGAAGCTAGAGACCAAGCTACACTGCATGGCAGTGGTATACAATAAAAGTTGTGTGAGGTGGTACTGAAATGCTATACCATCCATATAAGGTAGAATATCATAAAATATATGTATGATTGTGTTCATTCTTTAGCAATGCCACCCCCTTTATTTTTATGGTTTTGAAACAATTGAGAAATTCTTTCTTCCATATTTGTTCTTCTTTTTATTTTTTCTTATTTCGTGTCATATGATTTCCTATGGGATATTATGTATCACAAAGTCTATATTTTTTTCTCTGGTTATTGTATAGAAATATATGTTTTCAAAGGGTTCTTCAAAGCAAAGAATTTTACAACATTTTTAAAACATCTCGTAACTTGAAATCTTGTTCGCAAATGGTTTGCACGATATGCGCTTTGCTATGGGAACATATTAATAGATATGGAGCAGTATTTACTAATTCTTCTTAATCATTGGAAGATCTAACCAATGGAAGATTTAGTTTCTGTTGTCAGTATTCTTCTCCATGTGTTTCTTGGTTAATCTCTATTAAGACTACCTAGCGGCTACCATTAAAGCGTTGAGGGTGATATTTAGCTCTTGTATTTTTCTACGCATCTGACTAAGGCAGCTGTTCTATCGTTTAGTGACTATCACTTAACCTTGAGGGACCCTTCTGCATATTCAAATCAGGCGATCTCATTCGATATCGAGTTCATTAAGTATCGATATACCTCTTCGAAGAATTTGCCACAGTCTAATAGGTAGTGTGTTGCCTTATTAGACGTGAGGCCCCATGGTTCAAATCCCCGGTCAGACATCAAAAAATATGAAAAAATTTCTTCGGCGACTTCCTCTCAGCAGATTTCTGGCAAAAACTCGGAATGAGTCGACTTAAAACTGTAGCCCCGCCACTCAAGTATAAAATTAACGCCCACTACATGAGTGGTATGAGAAACTAAGTCGTAATCCTGACTGAAGGGTTGTAATGACCACTTATGTTATGTATTCCTCTTCGAATATCACACTTTGTTCTGCATTCATGTTAGAGATTTTTATTATTACTGACGACTTCCAGATCTGAGGAACACTTTTCTCATCCAGTAATTTGTTTAAATGTCACTGAAACATTCTTCTGGCGTATTATCATTGCCAGGAGCGTAGCTGTTTTTTATGTTGCCCACTGCGTTCGTGATCCTAGCGTAGTATGAATATTTAGGAACAATATGAGTGCCAATCTATACCAACCATCTAGACAACAGTAAGTTGCCAAAGATATCAGTTAAGGGCAAATAGTTCTTATTGGTTGCGTACGTTTGTTTTGATTGAAGATCTATTGAATGACTCACCACAGGTTTTACATCATTCTTCTCGGGTAGTCTAAACAGACAAACATTTCAGAGAGTCTTGCATTAACAGCGAAAATTATGAGAAAAGTATGAGATGAGGTGGGCAAGATTTTTTAGTACATCTCTGTAGAGGGCGTTCTTCCCAATCAACGACAGTCGACAAAGCTATCATCCTAGATTCTGATACAGTAAATTAATCCCCTACTTAGTTGGCAAAAATTTGATTTCTAAAACTCCATCAAGCCAATGAAAATCAAATCGGAAGATGGGTTGATCTGTGACAGCTGTAAGTTCTTTAAAGGCTAAAAAGGGGAATAACCGAGTACATTCTAGCCTAGTATAGACATTGCTGGGTCGCTAATAAAATTTTATTGGTTTATAAACCTTAGAAATGCAATTAATTAGAAAAGTAACTCTTTGAAGAACACCCTGTATTTTTATTTTAAAATATTAAAATATAAGGTCGTATGTATGTTCATATATAAATTAATGAGTATATAATGTATTGTATCACATGTGTAAGTGTGTGTTATATATTTTTTTATATCAAATGTGTATATAATCTACTTCAAATTGAGATGATATATTGACACAACTTTAGCTCATTTTAACTCACTTTTACCCTAATTTTGTATTTTTTTTTCACTTTAAAATTTTTATAATTTAAAATGAGTATAAGGCGTACAAAGTCAGGGTCTTCGGAGAACGTGACGTCATGTGTCCTATGAGCTGTAGGTTGAAGCAGTTTTGCTCCAGGTGTTCTCAGACCTTCAGATGTGCTCTATCCATCTAAGTTTCAATCTTTTGAGTTAATATTTAAGTGTATTAAGTGAAGAAGATTTAGATTAGTATTGGTATTTAACCAGAAGCATCTCATAACGATGGAATATGATCGGTATCAATCGATTTGTCAGGATTAAGTCTTTTACTCTGCATTCGACATTTCATTTATGAATTGGTGGTGCATAGGGTATCATTAAATGATGTTGAGCCATGAATTCAGTATCATAGTTTACTTAACTTTCTAAATTTAATTTCAATATTTATTTTGTGCTTAAAAGTTTACTCACACAACTGTAAAAAGTTCTTCTTACGGCGGGACTCTATTTCTCTTCGCCTATTTATCTTTAAAAATTTGCCACTTCAACAGTTCCTTTGTGACAAGTTGTTCTCTAAAATGCATCACGTACACACTTATTCTACAAGCAACAACAAAATCTAAAATTTACGAATACAGTTAAACAGATAACATTACTCTAACCCTCACACGCTAGCGCGCTCTCTCTCTCCACACAAAAATGTTTAAAGAGAGCCATGAAAAAACATAAAAAATATGTGATGGCAAGAAAATTTGCGAAAAAGGTTATAAAAATGGCGCTGCACTAGAGTAAAAAGGTATTAAAAAAACGGAAGTAGGGTTGTAATAGCGTACAGGAAACAGGATGGTTAGACAGAGAGTGAGAGAGGAAATAAGAAGAGTGTATGTGTTTAGCATATTAAAATAAAGATAACCAAGATATTGTTGGTTGTGTGGGAGAAATTAAACAAATTGGGTGAAAATATAGAAGGCAAACGAGTGAGGGAGTTTTAAAAAGAAATTTCGGAAAATAAACAAAAGCAGGAGAGTTTTTAAAGGCTGTCAGATATTGATTTTTTTTTTCGTTTAAAAAATAAGAGTTAAATAAAAAAATCCATTTTTCCTTTTAACAATTATTCGATTGCTTGTAGCAGGTGTTTTAAATTGATACGTTTTCATTTCCTCCCAAATAAATAAAAAAAATTGCAAAATAAAACCCAAAGCAATTAGAAAAAATGAAAAGATTATTAAAGAAAAAGTAATTCAGTGAAAATGACACATCACGTTATGGCGCGGTAAATGACTGTCTATTAGTAAAAGTAAACAAAACATGTTCATTAAAAGCAAGTTTGACACTTAAATTGTCAAAATAATATGAAAATAATAAAAACCGACATGAAACCAAAACATTTGACACAAATTAGATGTCATCTGGGGGTAAACAAAAAAAAAAAAAATAAAAGCCTCATACGAAAATAAATAAATAAATACAGGCTAAATGACTGACGGAGTAAGTGACTGACTGGATGGATGGATGAGTGAATGACTGTGATGAAAAATATATGTATGTACCAACCAGTCAGTATAGCATACATACTTTACTCTCTATTCACTTTACAATATGCTGTAATAAACAAATAAATCATTTACGACATGAAATTTTTTTTTATTTATATGACAGTTATAATCCACAAAACTGTCAATCTTGAGTTATTGGAAGCAGGAGAAGATAGAAGACGATAAATAAAATGTAAAGAAAATTTGTTGTTGAATCATTACATTTCATTTGATGGCATGGCATATCATTACAAGTGTAAGAAAAATTAAAAGCGTATACATTTTTTATGATACATTTTTAATTTTTTTTTTTAATTTACGATTTGTAAAATTCATTTGGCAAATTGAATAGTTATTGCGAGTTTGTTTGTTTAAATAATATGAATAAATCAGTTTCTTCAATAAGTAAGACATAGGAGCTGATCACAAATAATTAAAATAATAAATTTATAGGTTTTCTAATAACATAACCTTTGTCTACTACCATTACCTCACTTACAAAATGGTCTGTAAAAGCCTGTTAACGAAGAAAAACTTCATAATTTTTCAATCCCAATAAAGTGCAGTCCTTGCGCTGACCAACTTCTTTCTCTTCCCTGATTTTGGTGGAACTTGGTCAGTACAGGGACTGCGTTCACCCGTGGCATCACAACGGGCCGCGTTGCGTGCTCAAGTGAGATCTTTGATCTAACCTTATCCCAAAAAAAACAACAATTTTTTTAATCAATTAAACAATATTAATCACCATGAACAATAGCTTATCAAGTTGAGGTTAGTTTAGGTAAGGTGGCACTTCCCCCTTGTGATATCACAATCAAGTGCTAAAATCTAAATGGGAAATTGTGTAATCCATACTCTTCTCTTCTTTTTTCTAATTTCCGCGATAATTTATTACCGTTAAAAAAGCTATCATTTATTACCAACATTTTCACAAAAAAATTGGAAAAAAACAACAAAAAAACGACATTAAAAATCATTCCACACACATCCAACATTCTCATCGATTTTTTATAGAGAAATTCAATATTCAATAATAAAAAATGGCACTTGTTATGGCAATTATTGAATTTGATGATGCGTATGATGATGCGTTTGGTGATGATACTACACCAGCGAAAAATAAAAATAAAAACAGAAAAGAAAAAAAGAAAAATCAATAGAATAACGATGAAATCCTTCAGGGATCACTAATGACATGTCATGTGTTTATAAGCGTGTAATTCAGTATGTACTCAGTGGTACGTACGAACTACACAACTCAATTCGTTTCAATTTTCCTTCTCTTCTTCTTTGTAATATGTGAGGGGAGGTAGGAACAAAGGTTTACAGGCAGGAGGGTTGATTGTTACATATGCGGTTGCAATGCAATAACAAATCAATTTCCATTGTTTCACTTGTTAAAATTTTGCGAATAATTGTGTAACAAACTGATGATATTTTTGGCGTGTGAAAATTGCCGAAAAGAAAACAACAAACGGAAAAGAGAATTTCAATAAAATTTTATTAGTACATGGCTTCAGACATAAATTATAAGTGTGATTACAGTGGGAAGAATTTTTCACAAAAATTAAATGGGTTTGAAATCGTCATAGTCTAGTAGGTAGTGTATTGCCTTATTAGACAAGAGCCCGTTGTTCAACTCTCGGTTCAGGCATCTCGAACAAATCAAATATGAAGAAAATATTTCTTAGGACGACTTCTTCTTAGCAGTCTTCTGGTAAAAATTTGCAATGAAAACTTCATTGAACTTATCGTTCGGTGTTGAGGCTTAAACTGTAGCTTCCTTTACTTATGGAGCCTTAGGAGTCTTCTGGCAAAAACTTGCAATGAAAACTTAATTTAACTTGTCGTTCGGTAGTAAGGTTTAAACTGTAGCTTCCTTCACTTATGAAACCTTCTAGCAAACACTCGGAGGGTAAATTAAATTGCCATGAAAAGTTTCTCAAAAATCTGTTTTTCGGTAGTAGCAGTAGGTCTCGGCACTAATAGATAAAATCAAGACACACAACATGACAGGTGTCAGAAGCTCGGTTATTGTCCTGACTAAATGATCGTAATGACCAATTAAGTTAAGTAAGTTTAGTAATACCTACAAGTTTCCAGTAGCGAGCACTATGAAACACCACTACCGATAGCTATGTAAACTTGTTGACTGTTGGTCGTTTGGTCATTTCCTTAGATTGTATTTTTTATAGGTTTTCCATCAAATTTAATTTCTCTCACACACCACCTCCTGTAGACAGGTTAAGCTTGGGACATTCAAAATACACTCGTGTAAATATTCTTATGTCTGCTATCTGCGTCTGTTATGACAATCACGACGTGGATAATAATTATTCGGTGTAGTATCGATTATTTCAAAAGGTGTATTAAAACAATAAAAATTTACTCTTTGTCACACACGCGTACAATTTAACGACTACAGCGGCACAGGACCATTAGGCACGTTGTTGAACATTTTTCGAAGTCATAATTTTGTATGCGTGGCCATTATGAATTTTGTAAATTGTTATTGTAGGCGTATGTATATATGTGTGTGTGTGTTAGTGTAAATGTATGAGTGTAAATGAAAATTAGCCTTTTGGGTCACATGTGTGCTGTTCAATTATCTGTCTATGGATTGAATATTGTTGACTGTTGCAATTATCATTACGATTGTAACCAATTATAGGGCCAAGGAATTATAGTCATCTCCTCCTGTGCTCCTGTACTCCTGTACTCTTTTGGAAAACTTCAAAATATAAAAATTAACGAAAATTGTAATGCTTCGCATGCAGACAGAGGGAGAGCCGAAGTGAGAGAGGGAGGCCATGTCATAAAACGATAATTGTAAACGGGATACATTGAATGGCAAACACAGATATGTATGTAGTCTGATAGTCAGTCTCTGATGCAAGTACATGATGCCATTAAATTCAATATTGAGTTGAGTAACAGTAAAGCCGGTAAAATTTTATCACGATTTTCGCGGTGACAATGCCGTTATGTTTTCGTTAACGACAACAACAACAAAAAACTCCGTCTGTCAATCTGTGTATAATTTTTTATGCAACAGCAAATGAAACTGAAACATATGGCCTTACAAAAGGGTAACAGCACTTGGCGTAATTATGCTTACAATGACTGCCAAACAAATCGACGCTTATTGTAAGCATTCCTTTGGTTGGTGCACTCTGTTGAAATAGTGTGTATGGTAATGACAATATGTTAACTTATGTACAGGAGATAATAAACAACAACATTTATTTCAATTTTCCTAACGACAGATTTAATCAGCGGAAACTTATACGCCAGCTACGAACGAGTTACAATACCAACACTACTCTACCTACCTATGCTGTTTACAAATCTACTCACACACACTTACATATACGTATGACATATAAATAATGTTTACATGGCGTAGTTGGCGTATATGTAAGTATCACATTATCAATATGGTGACGATGTCAGTTAGATTTTCTAATTATTTCAATAATTTACGCTACCACACATACAAACACACACACATACACCCAGGAATAACATATTTTACGACAATTTGTTATGGAAACGTGAGTGTAAAAATAGTTTCATTAAGAATATCAAATTACCTAAATAGGCATCACGTTGAAACAATGTCTATAAGAATGTAACAATTTATGAATTCTATTTGTTACTCTGTAAATAAGGTCTATAAGTGGATATGGGATCTCCTATTCCTATTTTTCTTAAGGATCTGTTGTTTTTTCTTCTTATAACCCTATCCACAAGTTTGAAGCTTTGGGACTGATATGATAAATTCCCTTTTTTGTTCGTACAATACAATTTCCAAGTAGTGTTCTGGTGACATGATCGTATTATTCTTCCTTCTCAGAGTTTTTTCAAGAAGAGAAAGTCGCCGAAATTTTTTATTTGTCTAAACTGAGGTTAAAATTCGAATTCACGCCTAATAAGCCAACACACTACCTTCTAGGCTACTGCGACTTCACGCGGTATGATGTGACACTTACCCAGAGCTCTTGCAGAAATCGTTAAGTGAAGTCCAAATCTATCGATATTGCTTTCCAGTATAATAGTGATTATAAGAACCGTATTTCAAGGCGATTCAAGAATAAAAGCCAATTAGTCCTTTCCCTATCCATGTGAGTACCGTCCTGCTAACAACAAAATTTAGCCTCCCTGTAAAATAACGGAAGATACGTTCAATTGATACAATTGGATATCAACGTCCTGTGATATTTGTGAGATTGTTAGCACCATCGCTGGCCATTACGTTCTGGAGCACATAGTAGTTACTATGGAATGGTATGAAATTTAACTGAGAAATTACCGGCATTCATGGTCGCGGATAGATGCAAAATGGCGTTCGTCAGGGACTTGGTAACAGCGATTTTGTCCGGATAAATCGGTTTTAATTTTCGGTCTATAAAACACTACTGCGTGTAGACCATCTATAAGATAGCCGAGTATCACAATCTTCAATATTTATTATCAATGAGTCTCTGGATCATTGGAACATAAGTCTCTTGTTTGAATGCTAAAATCAAAACTATCGAGAAAATTAAAAGGAATGTAGTCGACATGGATTTGTCGATGGCTTATCGTTTATAGTCCAAGTAGGGCCAAGGTTTAACTGCATATAGTCTCACAGTTTACATATTATTTACTCTTACAAAAGTGAACCTTTCGGCTCGGCTCCTATACTGCTTTTTGTTAAGCTCTTGAGAGCACACTTCTCAAAATATTGAACAATGCACTGAATTTAAAACAGGCCGTTTGTTGCTTTCATGTTTGGTTCTAGTTTTAGATCCCTATTGTTTGGTTTTTTTCTATTGTTTTGATAAAAAAGAAAAGTTTTCAACTTAAATAAATAACAGTTACATTAAATAAATGACTGTCAATTATACAGACAAATTTTGACAGATTTTTAAAAAGTTTTCTACTGTAAAAAAAACACCTTCTCCTAAAATGAGTCAAAAAAAAGTTTAAAAAATTTAATTCTTCTCTGTCTTTTTTTCTGTTTCCCATTCCCCCCGTTTCACTTTTCAAACTATTAATCATGAATTTGGCCAGCATTGAATTATGGCAGTACATCAGGGTTTAGGGAATGAGTTGAGGTTCTGGTTTTTTGCAGTAAAAAATTTATTTTGCGGTTGGTTTACAGTGCTACTGTTTTAATTTGTGGTTGAATTATTGATGAGCGTGTAAATAATTTACAGAACCCGGCTAATAAAAATAAAAGCAAAACGAAAGAACCGAACAAAAAATAAACAGATTATGAAATACAACAACAAAAAACAAAAAATATGAGAAAAACAACCCCTAATTGGGCTGGTTGGCAGATTATTAATGCGAACCATGAAAAAAAAGTTGAGAAAAAAAATGTACATACTGCAACAATGTGGCAATGTTGTCAGTCTGTTAGCCAGTCAGCGTTTGACATTAACGTGCCACCACCATCATCATCGTCATCGTCATCATCATCGTTATTCTGTTCTTGCTCATCCTTATACCAAAGACCAGACAAAAAATAAAAACAAAAACAAGAAAAAAAGGAAAAATTAGCACTCAGATGATTAAAATGTAATTACGGTTGAACTTTTTACCCCCCTCCGCACTGTAGCAAGCAAGTAAGTAAGGCAAGTGACTGACTTCTTCTTTTGTTTTTTGAAAACTTTTTTTTTTAAATATTGTAATGGACTTCAGGGTGAGCAGAAGAAAATTCTTATTAAACGTTTAAATAATATTTTGTAGTCATCACAAGCAGTATGTACCCTGAAATTTCTGCGAAAAAATTCCGTCAAAGTTTAAATTGAAATTTGAGCCAAGCTAGGTCTAGTAAGATACTGTAATCGTTTAAAACAATTGAAATTATTTAGTCCTCAAGACCGATTTCTCACTTGACTATCTCTCATGATTGGAGATAATCGTGATCCATTGAAACGAAATCTTAAAAAAATATTGAGCGTAATCGCGTGTAATATTGGCATGATTGATACAGTTCAATATGCTTTTAAACCATGTGGAATTCGGTACATTGTTAACAAGGTGCATTGAAAATATACGCCTCTATCGTTGTCGCCTGTTTACATCAATTGGGTTAGGAAAGGTGCTCTCTCGAATTATTCACTTTGTTGAGTTTTAAATCAAATCTCGATTAGGGTCTATTGACTCCGCTAGACTTCCATCTTGTTGACTTTTGGGTGTTGAATCCTTTTGCGAATACGTTAACGAGCAGTCTGTTCGACTATGAAATAAACTACATACATACATACATACATAATTGGCCATTACAACCATTCAGTCAGGATTACGGCCTAGCTTCTCACACCACTCATGTTGTGTGCCTTAATTTTATACTTGAGTGGCGGGACCTACAGTTTAACATCGACTTCGAACGCCAGCTTTTGAGAAACTTTTTCAAGGCAAGTTTAATTACCCTCAGAGTTTTTGCCAGAAATCTGCTGAAAAGAAGTCGTCGAAGAAATTTCGTTTTGATGTCTGACCTGGGGCTTTAAGACTAATAAGAGAACACCCTACCTACTAGACTACGTCGACTAAAATAAACTTGTTTCTGTAATTAAGAGCGCTTAAGTCGCATATCGGCTTGTCCGGCTTGTAGTTAACTTCGGGATGTAATATAGTAGGTAGTGCGTTGGCTTATTAGACGTGAGGCCACGATTCAAACGCCAAGCCAGACATCTCCAACAAAACAAAATATACAAAAAAAAAATACTTCTTCGCTTATTTCGTCTCAGCAGATTTCAGGCAAAGTAAAATAAAAATTCCTGAGAGTAAAATAAAATTGCCTTGAAGAGTTTCTCAATAAATCTGTCTCTCGTTTGGAGTCGACTTTAAACTGTAGGTCCCGCCACTCATGTATACAATAAACACACCTAACATGGGTGGTGCCAGAAGCTAGGTCGTAAACCTGACTAAAGGGTTGTAATGTGTATATATCAGCGATTATCATTTCATAGCAAGTGCTGAGAGTTGTGTTGATCTTAAGGATTACGTTCCCTATACCTGCTGCCTTACTGTTCTTCAATGAACGTATAGCGTTAGGGATTTTGGATTAATTTGGTTAGGCTGTTGGTCCTGGTTTCCTGTAAACAGCAATCAATCGGTAATGTAGTTAGATCATATGGTTAAATGACGTTAAAAAGATTGGAACACTTTCCTATAATCTGGGATTTCTGTTTTTTCACCAAGGAGAATTTCTCCGTTATTATTTGAATAATAGGCCCGCAAATGAAAAAAGAAAAAATCGGCATATAAAGAGACTGTAAACAATGTTTTAAAAAAAATAAACAAATGCTTCAACTAATTTTAAAACCATAAAAGAAATGAATTTTAATTTCATAATTTTAAGAGGTTTCAAATATATTTTTTAGTCTTTTGAAAACACGAAAACGATGTTTAAAAACTAAAAAAAAACTATAAAATATTAAAATACCATCATATTTAATCCAAAATAATAAAATTGATTTTAATGATATTTTTATGAATGAAACGCTTTCATAACAAAAAAAAAAAATAAAAGAAAAAATTATATTTTTATGTCCCTATACGAACAAAAAAGAAATGAAAGGCCTATGCTGTAACGAAATGAAACGCTTGAAAAAGTGTTAAAAAAACACACACAAAAAATAGAGGAAAAACACTTAAAAATGAACGTTTTTTAGTTTGATGAAGGCAATCAAATGCATTGAAGTGGTTTGAATTGCGGCTGCAAGGGATACCAGAGTGTAAATAAATATCCACTAAACATAGCAAATGTGGAGTATTGTTTTTTTGTTTTTTATTTTTTATTCTTAAGATTTTTGTTTTTATTACATTCAAATAATCGTATTTGATTGTATATTTAAAAATGTGAAATTGTTTCGTTTTTCGTTTTTTTTGTTTTTTTAGGAGAAAATTACACCCGCTGTTTAGAAAGTGTTGAAAAACTATTAAATTTCAAAATAAATAATCGGTTTTAATACTCGATTCACACACCACTCCACCCTGTCATAAAATCCTATTCCTAATGCTTGCTTCATAGTATAATAGGCTCATAATTATGGCATGAAGTCCCTCTATGAAATGTTTCACACTCTAAATTGTTGTTGTTGTGATATTTATGAGATTTTTTTTTGCTTTTAATGTTTATTCTTCGTTTTTTAATATTTTAATGTTTTTATTTTTATATGTGGATTAATTATTGCATTTTGAATATGCTTCAATGCATCTGCGTGCCGAGAGAAAAAGCAAAACAAATTGATTAAAATTAATCAAATTCGAGTAGAAAAAGAAGTCATAAAAGAATTTGGTTGCAGCCATAATAGTTCATAAATTTCGAGAGTTGTAAGGAATAGAAATCGTGAATGCTTAGGCTTTCTGTATTCCAAAAAATCTTGTTTGCGTAACATTCTCGAGGAGTAAGAAAAAAAATGTCTCTCCAGGATATAACTGGAGCACCACAACATTTTTTGGATGCCTGGTGTTGGCTTATTCGATGCGAGGCCTCCGTTCAAACCCCAGGTCAGATATTAAAACGAAAATATGAAAAAATATTTCTTCGGCGACTTCCTCTCAGCAGATCTCTGGCAAAAACTCTGAGAGTAAAATAAAAATTGCCATGAAAAGTATCTCAAAAAGTCTGTCTTTCGGAGTCGACTTCAAACTGTAGGTCCCCCCACTCATGTAAGAAATTAGCTCACACAACATCAGGGGTGTAAGAAGCTAGGTGGTAAACCTGACTAAATGGTTGTAGTGAGCAATTATATATGTATGTAACTGCTTCAGTAAAAAATGCTAGACTGACACTATTGATCTCGACTATTCCAAAATATTTCGCTCCAAGTAGACTGAAAATGGCTCTGTAACTGACCGGTAAACAATTGAAGTACTTTCGGAAGCATTTACAGCTTACAATTGTACTCTCTCGTACCAATCGTTACAAATTCTTCTGTATTTTCGAACATAACGGTGATTTGTACTCCGTGTTTTTGAGGGAAATTTGGCTGCGATTCCGGTCACGTTATGTAGTAAACTTGTCGGCTAATGCTGTTGCTTGCTCTTTCTCTATGTAGGGCCATAAAACATAGGAGAACCGTTGAATGGGTCTCAATAACCGCCAGAGAAACTCAAGTATAATAATCGAAATGGACTAGGCGTTCGATAGGGATTATTAAATTGTTTTGTTGCCTGTTAGTAACGGAGTATTCTTGGTAAAAACTTGTCTCCTAAAAGTGTATCTCGATCGTTTCATTTATATTCTTGAGTTGCCGCCTTAATGTCCAAAATTTCTATCGTGCGGCAGCAATGCCTGCACTTCCGATATTTTTTGAAATCAAATTTAATTTCTTGGAATTTTACTTTAAATCCATACAAGTCCTTGACAATTTAAAAACAAAATGAATTGAGAAACAAAAAACAGAAACAAAACATGGTTAAAACAATTAAACATGGCTCTTAACTGCACAAATGTCGTCCATTAGTCTTTAATTGCTTTGGCTGGTCCTGTGTGTTGCTCCTCCTCGACTACATACTACACTCTATAAATAAAATATTGTTGTTGTTGTTGTGTTTTGTAAGCATTTTCTGAACTGGAATATTGAATTAAATGCGTGTTATTTTGTTAGTCTCTATCGACGCAATCCATTTGAATTTGCCAATTGGTAAGAAGAGCCAGGATATCTTTTAGTCACAGAGTATTGGCAGAATTTATTTTTTCTAAGTACTGATATATTTTGTTCCATTGGGCGTGTGTGGAGTCGTTTGTTGTATCGGGTCACAGCGATAAATGATAAAATATGTTCATATGCTGGCCATTTAACACGTAAAGCATGAATGCAGCAGTAGCAGTAGTAGCATTGGCATCAGCAGTAGTATCGAAAGCAATTTAAAATGACAAACTGTTGCCACATTTATGTGGCAAACGTTCCATTCAACATACAATGAGAAGGAGTTAACCCACTCGATTATTTTGATACCATGATGGCTTATATCAACAAAGGGATTGGTGAATATGTGTTCGTATCATTGTGCGCTCGCAAAGTATTGAATAATACACCGGGTAAAAAATGTTCGTTTTATTTTCCTATAATCCAGAGTTTTCAATCATATTAATGCCTTAATCGTTACAGAGGAGGTGTTCTATTGTTCGTAACTTCTTCACATCACAACATAGCCCGCAATAATCCAGTTGGGATCTATTCCTGATCGTTGTAACCGATCTAACCTTGCCACGCGTGAAATCCTATAACCGGCTGCAAGCCTGTTCTAATGTCATCTATAGGGTGCCATAAACTTTTGGGCACACAACAATTCGATCTATACCTTCAACGTTTCTACTCCTTCTTCCTGACCCATCTTCCGACAAGATCGCAGAGGTAGCAGATGAATCTGATCTAGCGAGAGTATCTGTCATCTCGTTCTTGGGTAGTTTGCTATGTTCTGAAGCCCAGCATTTACCAATTTACCAATGTTCGAAAGTCTTCTATGGATTTATTACAATCAGTCAGATTTATACAATCAGTCATGATTTATATAAGATCAACACAATAGCCCTCAGGGCAACCTGACTGTCAACGAAGATCACATAAGATGCTGTATTTAAAGAGCCCGATTTCGATATTCAACGTCATTCTGCATAGCCTTATCAGCTTTGCAGGTATACCGATCTCAGACATTGCGGCAAAAACACGATCCCTTATGGGGCTATCGAAGGCCGCCTTATAGTCAATAAAACTATGGTGTGTGTCGGCTTGTTTTTCGTGGGTCTTTTCCAGGATTTGGTGTAGCCTCCCCTACACTCTCACTGTGCCTTATCCTGGATTAGTATTTGCAACCCAGGTAGAAAAATTGCCTTGGAATGATGACAGATGAAATCTACGGCCTGATAAAAGTGGTGAACCTAGCTCGGCTTAGCAATTGAATTTTCCCACTATTAAAGCAAAATCCGCTTACAACTTCAAGTGGACATTAGGATAACCGCCAGAGTCTGGAGTCAGTCAAGTATGGATGGCAGATGTACTATAATGCATAATACCAGTGTTTTGTAGTCATTCTGGATAACGAATAGAAGGTATACAACTTCCTGTTTACTAACATTTTTTCTCGAGTGTCTTCTTATAGCTTCAAAGAAATTTCTAATGTTTGTTGAACATTTTTTTTTTGTTGTTCATATTATTTTTCCTTTATTGTCTGCCGCCACCATTGTAAAGTTTTTGAAAAAAAAAGAAATGAAACCGAAATTTTAATGGCGATTGTGTGCAGAAAGTGACCAAGACCATTAAGAAACAAACAAACACGAGGGCAGCATAGAATGGATGTCAGGATATGAATTTTAACTGCATTAGAACATGTCCGTGTACAGAATAGTTAAAGCAATTAAAACGGATTAAAAGACAAGAGCAGCAGCTGATTTATGAGAGTAAAAGACTTTTAAAATTACTGCGACGAGTTATTTGTCCAAAAACAATTGCAAACAATTTTAAAATAAAAGGTTCTACCAAAGAGGTAGGAGTAACGATCGTTCTAATCATTTCTAACTATTCTTACTGGAAAATTTATTCAGATTTCAACTGTTGCCGTACCATGTAGCCAGAAGTGAGAAAAATTTTTAATATTATAAAAATAAACATCTAATCGGTCCACCCTATCATTTGCCATCTTCTTCCATTCTCTCTCCTTGTTTTTTTGTTGCATACTTTTGTGGTTAAAATTTTAGTTGCAATAATCTGACTATTGCTGGCGTTACATTATTAAAGTGACACGAGTGTTTGTTCCGTTTTTTTTCTGTGGATGGGAAAACCTCTGTTGCAAAGGATTTCCAAAATAGTCGCACTATATTTATGCAGTTGTTGTTGTTGTTATTATTGTTTTTTTTTCTTCTTGTTATGTCTGTTTATTGTTCTTGTTGGTGTTGGCAAGTAAAATTGAAATAATTGCGCATTGAAGCAATTTAGAAGAATTACAAGGATACAAATGCATACTTGATTACACACATACGCACCCATACATATACACTCAAAAACCTACAGAATACATATGTGTATGGTTTATAATCATGGCACATTGCATTTCGATATCAACTGGAGTGTCCTTTTGTAGTTGTAATTGAAAAACATTTTTAATGACTTTGAATAGATTTAAACACACACACACACATTCACACAAAGGATACATTGTGGTATATATAAACACACATACATACGTACACAAAAATACTTGTGTAGTAACTTTCATACGTAAATAGAATACATAGAATTGTAGAAATTAAAAGTATCGTCGTTGCAGTAGTTTTTAGATCTAAATTTTAGAATATTTCACATACATTTGATTCATTTTATGCATGTGTTATGTTCGTTGACTATTTGAAATTATTGGCACAGGGAAGAAGTATTTTCGTAATAATTTTGCGACTATTTCAGGGTGAAAGGAAAACACTTGTGTCTACTTGTAAGGATTTGCCTCTCATTCATTTTGAATATTTACAATGAAAAAGCTTCAGTTCCCTCTGAATAGTCCTCTGACCTCTACTCCAGAGACCATAACATTAAAAGGTCTGACTTCTCTACCTCGAGGGAACGAGCAGGGCTTATTCAGTAAAAAAGGCATCGTTTCTTGGTGATTACAGATCGTCGGTCTTACGTAGCTTTCAAAGCTTACTAAGGATACCAAAAGATTTAAAAATCTAAAAAGTTTTGGAGGCTTGAGTGTGAAGAACTCGGAATATTCACGGATTACAACTCACCGACTACTTCCTTTTACAAACATTTTATTGTAAACATTGCAAATAGATTACAGGTTCCGTCATCAGAGGATCTCGACATCTTTCGTAATATTTTCGAGGTCTGAACAGCCATTTTATCGCCCTGACTTTCGTCTGGATGATTCTGCAGTTATCTGTATCAATTCCTGAGATCCAAGTCCTACACATATAGTCCACACTCCGTTTTACTATCCAACTTCGAACCTTCATTGTATATTTCTAGAGAATTCGGTAGAGCGTGCGATTTCGCCTTCCAGTATTAAAAATTATCGGATACATAATAGACCTGATGCTTTACCTGATGCTCTGGGTGCAAAATAAACCTTTCAGAAGTTCTTTCATGAAGCCAACGACTTAATCTTTTACCCTTAACCAATACATCCATGCCATTAGAAGGCATTGAATTGGGTAGGAGGCCACATCTATGGTTAAGGATATATATCTCTTCTATAGCGGTATTTAGAATTTATAATCGTATATTGTGGACATAAATCTACAACCAACAACGTACCACGTGTATCTAAAAAATGCAGGAAAAAAACAGAAACAAAACAACTGCAATGTTTTTTCCTTCTTTTTTTTGTTTTTGTTTTTACAAGAAAATAAAGATTTTTCTCTCTTCTCTCGACAAGAGATATTGTAGCTCTATGCGACAACAACAGCAACAATATTATAAAACCAACAGCAAACAACAAACAATATACAATAAACGATATACAATATTCCATTCCATTCCAATCCAATCCCCATCCAATCCAATCCAATACAATATGCTTTATTACATGTTGGTTGGCCGGGTTGGTTAAATGTACATACATACATATGTATGTTTGGAGGTGTACTCATATATCGTATGCTACAAAAAATATGTAGGTTTGAGTGCAGTGGATGTAGATTTTATGAAAAAAAAACACAAAAATCTGCAATAAAATATACCAGCAGCAGTTCTACATTTCTATGTCAATATGTGTATACGTTTCGTGTATTGAATAAAGGGTCCTCCAATTCGAATAGCTATTGACTTGAGAAAGGATAGGAATATTTTATGGAGACCCTGTGCTGAAGGGTCGGCGTTAGCACCCGAAATTGCCCGTTGCCCATTTGAGGCTGAGAAACATTTTTAATGGGGTTTGAATACTTGAGTTCTAGGCTTTGGATAAAGGGTTACGTTTCGTTGAGAGTATGTTCCTTATTTTGGCTTCAACAGAGAGGAAAGCTCGGGGACACTTTATGGGGCATTTACAGCTTATTACGGCGGCAATGAGCACTTATACTGGCTGAATATATCTGACACTAGTATCTATTGATTCTGCTGTGGAAGTGGAGTCGATCACTTGATCACTAACTCTGTATTACTACGGCACACGACTCGTTAACGCTACCGATGCTGATGCGCTCGGCTGACAACGAGGTACACAACGGTCAAAGGCCGTCTTAAACCTGACCCAAGCTGTATTACATTACAACTTTCCCAATACATTTTCACAATCACGATTGCTTTCTACATTTTTTCCTTGAACGAAAGAAACCGTAGTTTTGTTTAGACAGCTTCGAGATTCTAAACCGTAGTTTTGCTTAGGCAACTTCGAGATTCTCAGCTGTAGTTTTGTTCAGGTAACTTCGAGATTCTTAACCGTAGGTTTGTTCAGGTAACTTCGAGATTCTAAACCGTAGCTTTGTTTAGGTTACTTACAGATACTGAATCGTAGTTTTGTTTAAACAACTTCGAGATTATAAACAGTAGTCTAGTTTAGGCAACTTCGAGATTCTTAACCGTAGTTTTGTTTAGGTAACTTCGAGATTCTCAACCGTAGTTTTGTTTAGGTAACTTCGAGATACTGAACCGTAGTTTTGTTCAGGTAACTTCAAGATTCTAAATCTTTCGTATTCAAGTATTAAATTAACAACGACATTCTTTAATTGGTTTACCCTATACTCCTAGCGATGCCATGTACTTTTTTTATAGTTTTTTAGTATTTTTTGTTGTTGTTGTTGTTTTTGTCGAAAAATGCAATATAAATGGCAACAAGATTTTCATATGTTTGTTTGTTATTGTTATGCTGCATATTGAATATTGTATTGTTTTCTTGTTGTCGTTGTTGTTTTTGTTTTAAAAACTTCTACACAAATCCCATATGCCCACTATGATATTGCAAAAAAAAACAACAGAAAAATGTTAAATTTATACATAAAGTTGTTCCTTTTTTGTTGTTGTTTTTTTTTTTTTTTTTTTGGAAAATCTGTAAAAAGTAAATCTTCATTAGATTTACCAGAGTGACCGACCAGAAGAATTACAGCAGCAGCAGCAATTGTTGGTTGTATCCAATATCCAGTATCCATCCAGTAGCAGTAAATAAAAACTCTAAGTTTTAACATGTATATGTATGTATATATGTATGTATATATTGTATGTATATGTAGTATACAATACACATTATTGCTGCTATTGTTGTATTTATTATATTTTCGCAACAGTTATAATTGATTTGACAGTCTCATGTGTTTGGGATTTTTGTATGAAAATTGTTAAAAAGAAAATTTATGACCGAACAAAAGGACATTTTTCAAGTTATTCTTTATTTTATTCCATATTCAATATTATATACATATGTACATATGTATGCTTGTGTCTATTGAATTGTATGCATGCAAGTATGCATATGTCAATGTGTGTGCTTTTGAAAATCCATTTTGAATACCTTCCAAAAACAGGATTTTCATTGAGGTACTACCATTTACGAGTTACAACTGAATGTGTGATTTAAAATGGAAAACATTTTAATTCACTTTTACAATTGATTTAAACCAGTGAAGTTATTTGTTTGTTTCTTTTTTTTAATTTTTGAAATGTAAATCCACCGAAGGGGATTTTATTTACTTTTTTTGTGTAAAATAATTCACAAGAAGCGTTCAACGCCCTCGAAAGACACTGCTAAGTACTAAATAAGACTAATAACGTGTCAGTTTCGGGCCATTGTGAGAACTGGATGAGTCGCCAATAGAAGACGATGCAAACACCGTAAACTTGGTAGAGCGGTTGGTTAGAACTTGTCTGGGTCACTTCTTTAGGTTGATCGATCAAGTCCTCACACAAGGAGAAGAGTCTTTACAAAGGAACAGAGGATATTGCATAATCTTCAGATTCGATCGTTATAAAATAGAATGGGTCCCGAAACTATGGTGTACGTCTAATAGGTTTTTTTGAAGGGGCGTTACATCTTGAGAACTATGGAAACTCCATCTTTCTGCAGGCTTTATAGCAATGAGGGAGCTGTTGAACATACATACATAATTGGTGATTACAATGCTTCATTCAGGATTACGACCTAGTTTTCCACACCACTTATATTGTGTGTGTGTTAATTTTATACATGAATGGCGCGACCTACAGTTTAAAGTCGATTCCGAACGACAGATTTTTGAGAAACTTTTCATGGCAACTTTATTTACTCTCAGAATTTTTGCCAGAAATCTGCTGAGGAGAAGCCGAAGAAATATTTTTTCATACTTCGTTTCGTTCGAGATGTCTGACCTGGTGTTTGAACTGAGGTCTCACGTCTAATAAGCCAACACTCGACCTACTAGACTACGGCGACTACTGTACTGTACTCTACTGAGCTGTTGAACACTTGGTGCTTTAATCTGTGCTATAATTTCTGACTTTAAGCATTTTTCTCTTTTCCTTTCAGCCTTATTTCTTCACAATAACTTTTCAATGGCTTGGTTATCCCTTCGTATTGTTCCTCATTATTATATCTCTCTTGGTTTCTGTTTCAATCACATTTGTGAAGGTAATCATAATGGACCATCTGTGGTCATCAACTGGTCTTCCTAACTTAAACTATCTCAGGAAGAACGGGTTATAGAAAAGCTTATTGAGATTCTTCCTTATTCCAAACATAAATCAGAAATAAAAGTCCACTTTTTAAAACAATTATCCAATAAGGTTGACTAATACGTACCCACGTTTGAGAAACTTTAGAATTTTATTTTGCGATTCTTACCATGAAGCACACAGTCGCGTCCCATAGGTGTTGGAAATTTTGAATATTATTTCTAATTGAATTGCCATTTGTGAAGACATTTTGAATTCGATTTCAACACACTTACTGAGCTCGTGGATATTTTACATTATAGAGCCGCTATCGCACTGGCATAAAATTTATTCTGATATTTTGACACCCTTCAATTGAATCGCATAAATCGTTTAATAAAAACGAATTGCTTGAAATATTTTGTATAAATAAACTGAAATATTCGAATAAAAACAAGAAAAAAAAAAGATGAATTATAACACATAAAAATTTGTAGAGAGATTTATGGACCTCCCTAACAACGGGAGATGACAACAGCAACTTTTGCCAAAAAGGCAATCGTTTTCCAAGGCATTTCAAATGAAACGAAAATGAAATGAATTTAAAAAATTCAGAAAAGAAAAGGAGTGATGAATGGTAGACTGTAGAGCACACTTCATGTTGATGATGTAGTTTTTCTGCAGCATAAATTGGAGGTGTTCTGAGAAGATAGTTTTTGAAGCAACTTGATAGCTAAAGCACGTAGTCCGAATAGAACTTGTAAAGCATCGTTGTAATGTAAGTCATATGATGCTATCATAGTGATATTTAGTATACAAGATTACCAATAAGGTTATCTACTGTAGGGTACACTAGTACTCCTGCTCTTGTTTAGACCGTCATGAAATTGAAGCTGAAAACTGCGATTACGAATTGCGACATGGCCGGCCGTTCAAGTGTGATAAATTTTATTGTTTGCATTTGTATTATTCGCAAGACTGAGGCAAATAAATAATATTCGCACGAAATGTGTCTCCCCTGCTTTTAAAAATAGGCGCCTGCAGGCATCAACGCATTTTACAATAAAGAAGCAGCCACAACAACGTGGGCGCCTTTTATGACCAAAAATTATTGCCGATCCTCTTGCTCCTCCAACATTCAACATTCACAACATCCAACCAGTCGGATTTCATTGCAGAGCGGGAATTCATAAGCTAAGCCAAGTAGAAGTTAAAATATGTGCATTGTACTCATAAAAATGTCAAAAAATTCTTTTCTTTCTCACTGTACTGGCTCTTGACTCTTCTCTACACACCGAGTCACAGAGCAAGCGCTGGTGGTTTTCTTATGAGACTTTTTTGCCAGGCTATAAACCATAAAGTCAGTCAGGTTTAGCATTTAAACTTAAGCTGTGTGTTAATTGTGGGTTATGGCACTGTGTGGTGGCAGCATATTGAGGGTGTTGTTGGCTTTTTTCCCGTTTCTTTATTTTTTTTTTGGTTTTCTTTTATTTGTTTGGACATACCCAAGCAGGATTATACGCTTTTTGATCGCATTTATTTCTGCATACACATGTGACGACGCATGCGTGAATTAAATAAATTTTACGCATATCATATCATTGTTATAAATTTGTTCCACTACCACCAGCAGCAATGGCAGCAGCAGCAGCATCACTAATACCTACCTTTCAAATATAGAAAGAAGAAAAAAAAACGGAAAATGTTATGGAAAGCAAAAGAAATCATCGTGTGTGCTTGCTATGCTTCTTTAGTTTGTGTCATACAACATTTTGTGGCACGTTTCATTTTAACAATGCATTTCAAATGAATTGAAAATAATATGCAAAGACCATGATAATGACGATGATGATGATGATCTTCTAAACCAGTTAAGTTTGTTTCTTTACTTTGGCTTAGTAACGTATATAGTTTGTGGCCATAAATATGAGGAAAAAATGTTCCTTAAATTGGTAACATTTCAACACAGTCTACAGATGTAATTTTCTAGTTGTCATTCATTAAATGCATGTAGGAAGTGAAACATGTCAACACGTTGAAGCTGCATAGTTGACTTAAATATGTAGTTTACGACAAAGTCAAGGTGGCCAGGCAAAGCTTCACGGCTTAACAAACAAAAAAACGAACATAAATTCCTTCAGGAATTGCCTTTCACAACTGATTTTCAGATTTTCCCCTTGAATTTAGCAAAGTTCCTCACCACTACCATCTATGTTGGGTTGATAAATTACTCAAAGTGATTTTTGAATAGAATCTATACATACTTACATACATACATATACAATTGATAATTAAACCCTTCAGTCAGGGTTATAACCCAGTTTCTCACACCAAATATGTTGTGTGAGCGTTAATTTTGAGGGCCTACAGTTTAAAATCGACTCTGAACGACAGATTTTTGAGAGACTTTTCATGAGACAGGTCCCTGGGCCATTGTGGGAAGTGCAACTAATGAGTCTGTGAATGAATTGCCAATAAAAGGCAAAGCAAAGACCGTAGATTTGGAGCGCTCGTTTAGACTTTGTCTGGGAGACTTTTTTGGGTTGAGGAGAAGAGCCTTTACAAAGGAACAGAGGAGATTGCATAGTCTTCAGATTCGATCGTTATAAAATAGAATGGGTCCCGAAACTAGGGTGAACGTCTGTTAGGTTTTTATGAAGGGGCATTGCATTTTGAGGACTATGGAAACTCCATCTTTCTGCAGATTTTATAGCAATGATGGGAGCTGTTGAACATACATACACAAATTGGTCAACAATAACTAAAGGGTTGTAGTCAGGATTACAACCTAGCTTCTCACACCACTTAAGTTGTGTTTGTTCATTTTACACATGAGTGACGGGGCCTACAGTTTAAAGTCGACTCCGAACTACAAATTTATTGAGAAACTCTTCAAGGTAATTTTATTTTACCCTCAGAGTTTTCGCCATAAATCTGCTGAGAGGCAGTCGCCGAAGAAACATTCATATCAAATATCATATTTCGTTTTGATGCCTGAACGGGGACGTGAACCATGGCCTTACGTCTAATAAGCCAACACACTACCTACTAGACTACGACGTTTATTTATCTATACAGCTATAATAAATTGTATAAATTTTGTCAGATTTCTTTCGCTAAAATTGCTTACAAATCTCAAGATTTCTTTCTAAATCTGAAGTCAAGTAAAGTTAGCCATTAATTATAACCCTTTTAGAGACGTGCTTTAATCCTTTATTTATAACACTTTTCAGTTAATTTGTCGCAAAACTAAGCCGTTACGTTACATTGTCTGTCTCCCTACTTGCTGTTTAAATACTTCAACACTCGCTATGCCTAGAATTATTGCTTAGACGCTAAAAATAAAATTCCGTTTCAACCCCTTCTTCCTTTTTTAATCATCGGTAATCATGTTAAACGTAACAAATCGTTTTAATTTCTTATCCTGGCCTAATTAAGACTCCCTTACGGTATTTTATCGTGTGTATAGTGCATTTGAATGTGAATTTATTTTGCCGCCTTTAATAAGGGGCGTAACGATTGCGATTATTTCTGACGTTATCAAAATATTGTATTCAAGTGTGAAACCGTTTCACAATAATAACTGACTGAATGGATTTTAAACGTTTTATTATTTTATTCAATATTTTAAGGCATTTTTCCTTTTTGAAGTTTTTAGGGATTTTTTATTTAATGAAAACTGCTCTTCATGATGATGATGACGATGATGACGCGTTGCTATAAACTTGAGTTTGATTACGTATTACTTGGGTTCTTTGTTTTTCTCTTTTGTTTTTGTGGAGTCTATATGTCTGCCATAAAAAAGCCTATGTGCCTCACCACAAAAAAAAGGTAACAACTCATCATCATAATCATTATTATCATCATCATCGTAATCATCAGTATAATTTTTATTTTTTTTTTCAAAGCCATCATAAGTCTCATAATATTTCAACCCTAACGGCATGTTAAAACGTTTCGTTGCGTTTCTGGGGCCCAGACTACTAAGTGTTATTAACATACACTTAAAATAAGTCTTTAACTATCTGTGTTTTACGATCCCAATGTTCGAGAGAATTTATTTTCTTTCAGTGTAAAATGTACCTGCCATAGCCAGCATATAAGAGATCATTGATCATAATTTCCTTTAGTCACATCACGAACGATCATAACTGAAAGCAGCAACAACAGCAAAAGAAATTATTATGATAACATGTGCCTAAAACCTTAAACGCAATGAAACCTCCAACCAAAAGCGAAACTTCATTTACTGAAGGAATAATTTTCAACGAAATTTTTTTCCTACTGCTGCCGCCTTGCAAATTACCGGAATTACTCTCATTTAACTGAATTTCTTTTAGTGCCGCTGTTGGCTGACTTGACTGACGGCTGCAATGCAATGATGCGTTCGTTTAAGCCAAAGTGTTGAGTAGAGAGGGCAAAATAAATTTTGCCACCTTTGCTTTCATTATCTGACAAATATATGCAAGGATTTGTGGAGGCATCATCATTGTGAAATCTAAAGACTGCGTGCTAAAGTTAAGGAAGTTTTTTGTTTTCTTGCGTTAAAGCGATAAGATTGGTGTGATTTCAATAATATTCGAGAAGAGAGAAAATAATTTCGCCATTAGTTGTTAAATATAATTCCTTCAACAGTGGTTTATTGCACATACAGCTAGAGAAAGATGTATAGAGATACTGGGTTTATATTAATATTGTTACGTTTTTTCCTTTTAAAAACGTTTAAAATATATATAAGCTCGTAGATTGCAAACAAAATAAAACATTAATTTATGTTATTTATTATTCGCACAATTCTGTGTGCCACTGTTCACAACTTGATGAAAACAACAACAATTGCTTTGTTTGTTATTCCTCTGTTTACACCCTTTGCATAAACAATAACAATTACTAAACAATTGTGCGACTGATCTTTGTAACGGAGATCTTCAAACCACTATTACTCTCTTCAAACGCATCGCCTCTTTACACAAGACTGGCTGAACTACACTGACTAACTCGCCTGCTTTGCCTTGCCTTTTATATGGCAGAGTCTGATGACTGTTCTTGAAGGCGTGGTTTCGCCTTCTCGAAATCTCTATAAATCGTTGTTTCATTGCTGCTGCTTGTGTATTTTGTTTACATTTATTCTTGTAGTGTTTGTTGTTGTATATTTTGATTACTTATTTACCATTTTTTATAATGGTGTTTGTTGTTATATTACGCAGTGCGATAATTTGTAAACAAGTTCATTGTTTTGTTTTTGTAGCTTTTGTTTATAATTTTAATGTTGTAAAAACAAAACACCAGTATCTAGATTTATTCATTTTCCTAACAGTATTTTCGAGATATTTGAGTTCCATCAACAAACTTTCACCATCACTAATATGAGGCCAAAGCCATATTTCCTTGAAAGGGTGTCTATTAGGTATTCAAGCTTACTTACTTAGGTTAGTACAGTACTTCGTGTGCAGTACTGGGACTGCATTTACTTGTTACGTCCTAACGGAGTACGCTATGCGTACTCAAATGAGCTTGGAAATGATTTCTATTTTTATTTTGATTCTTCCATTCCATTTGAAATTAAGATCGGAAAATACTTTTGCCCTAACCTAATAGCTACTACCAACTAATACAGACGCTAGTAAGTAATCGCATTTAAATCGTTTCTAAAGATTTTTTCACCAATTTTTTTTCGTGTATCAATAACAATCATATTTTGAAAAAACGGTAGAGTTTTAATTTAGTCACTATGAATCAGAAGAAGAGGAATAAGCAGCAGTAAAAACCCTTGATGCAGTGATGGCATCGACAACACTGACATTTAGGCCAACAGGTAGTACTGTAAGCGATATGAGTGAACTGAACTGTAGACAACTATCTCCGGCATGATTGAAATGATTTACTTGATAAAGTTTTTCTGTTTTTTGTTCTCATTTTGGGGGAGCAGAGAGATTAGTCTGTCGGTTTGTCGGCAATTACACGTGAACGGGGCATATAATTACAGAGCGGCTTTTAACTCAGCCAAGTTAACACTTAACGTAGCTGAGAAATAGCTGCAGGCTCATAATATTGATGATGCACCACCATAAGACACTTTTCACACACACACACACACACACACAGAGCCTTCCTGCTTTCTATGGAAGAAATACAAAATGCGTGTGCGTAAGCGTGAGCGTGGTGAAGTTAAGAAAGGAAAAAAATTATTTCTCTCTGATTTTATTCATTATTCATTAATTTTAAAATATTTTTTATGAATTTCTAATTAATACTTCTTTCTCTCTCTCTATCTATCTCTCCCTATCTCTTTTCACCTTCCTTTCCATCTATCTTTCTTTTCGTTTTCGATTTTATTGCGTTTATAAATTATTTTCGTAAAGAATTTAATTTGACTTCGTTGAGATTTCATGAGAGTAATAAAATGTTGGAATTTATTTTGTAGCATATCAACATCAGTTGGTATTGTTTATTGTTGTTAACACATACTAAATTGGCTAAAATAAGTTGTTTGGTATTCATTTTAAACATTTAGTAACGTATGCTGTTGTTGTGGTTGTTGTTGTTGTCGATTATTTGTTGGCCGTTGTCATGTTGTTGTCCATTTGAATGGATTTTGTGATCCAGTTTATCTGCATATTTTGCATTTAATTTTCTAGTTTCTCACATGAGATCAGACTTAGATAAGCTGGCTGATTTCGTTCTATTTTAAAAATAACAATAAAATCGTCAAATTGATTTGACTGAGCATTTATTTGTTGATTAATAAATTGAAAACATTTAAAATATATGTATTTGAAATAATAAAAATAAAATAACAAACAAATATTCAATAAAAGTTAAGAGCTAATCACTGGTGCTTACAGCAAAAGTGAAAAATTGTGGGACTGAACCATTAAATGAATTCAATTTATATTCTTATACCGCCTATAAGATAATGTTTGGAAAATTCACAGTCAACTTAGGAACTAAATTTTTTTCTTAATGTTGTCATCGTCTACACTGTCTGTTTTAAAGTGGAGGAGTTAAAGACAACGTCGAGTTTTGCTTTTATTTGGTCATATTGACTGGTAGAAGCTATGACCATTCGAAGCTCTTTGCTACAGCTAGTCCGTATCTTTTTGTTGCCTACATGGTACCTGAACTAGATTTACAGATCCTTGTTTTATAATGGAAATACGGAATAGATCGTATAATGATGACAGATTATATCTTCCAGAGAACGTCATGTAAGTATTCACTAACGGATGCATACCACTTGATAAGGGCGAAAATGGAATCCTTATGAAACAGTCAAACCTTAGATGATCCCTTGCACTACCCGATGACTATAGTTTTAGTTCGGATGGTATGAGGATATTTATCTGTCGCTAAAGCAGATAGCAAGGCATTCGATGTTTACCTTCATATGTGGTTCTTGACTCTGGAACTTTGAAAGTAACAACAAAGCTTATGTACTTGCGAAGGCCGACATTCTTCTGAAGAGGCGCAAACAGATCATCTACACAATCTTTACTCACACTTGCGAATGAAATACTAGTATCACGTATTCTAAACTTCTAAACTCACTTGTTTAGAAACCACGCAAATCAGACTTGTCTGCAGGACAAAATTTTCGTTAAATCTCATAGTAGTTATAACGCGTTACTACCCGGAAGCTGGAGATACTTCACTTAAGACTTTTGTAAAGGATGTAATGGTGAGAAAGAGTCCATAGAACATCTTCTCTGCCATTGTTCGGCACTTGGGCACTTTTCGCCAAAGGGACATGCCCAGGTTTCTTGGATAAAATGCACATCTTTATAAAACTATCAGGATGATTGGAAGGATACTGTCAGTTATACAATGCGAACCTAATAGAAATCAAGTAAACTGTCAATTTAAGCTGACCTAACCATACTGTCTTGTGATTTATTAAACGTCATTATTAATCAGCGACCATGAGGTGTATTCCTGAATAGCTATCATTTCCTTAGAATTTCAGGAATAGAATGTATGCAAAAATTGCATTAAAATTTGGAAAAGGCTTTGACATGTGGGTCTGTTATCTAATGGAAAATACTTTCAATGAGATCGAATAAAACTGAAAAGTCATATAAGTGTACTCATTTGGAGTTATGACTACATGCTCTCATTGCACGGCTATCTGAGCTCTTGTTTTGTGCTCACTGAGAGCAAAACTCATATTCGCTTTCCGAGTTCCAGCAATAAAGCCCCAATCCGACTTCTTAGTGTTACTTCTGAGAATTAGTGAGCTCAAATGGGTAATAAAAACACATTCTGTTTTTAAACCATTAAAAAAAGGATAATTAAACAATTTATTTCTGTGTTTTTATGAGAATTGGGATGCTTGAAGAGAACACTATCAGTTAACTTTAAAAACTTGACCATACTATATGATTAGGAGGCAAATGAATCCATTGAATAACTATTATGACCTTAAGGGCCATTATTACAACTTGCCGTTAAAGTTGGGTTTAGTTCAAGGTAACTTTAGCTAAAGTGAACTTTAAAGTCACCTTTAACTTCTTTTCGTTATTACAACCTAATGATAAAATAAAGTTAACTTTGTCAAAAATATGGCAATGAAGTAGCAATGTCGATAGCACTGCTCAATTAAACAAGTTCTTTTTAAACGCAGTGGCAACGAAGGGCCTCTTTTTGTTGTTGTTGTATTTGCTCATTTTGTTTATGTTTGAAGTTGCCATATTGAAAATAATATGTATGTATATAATATGGCAAGTTCAAACATAAACTTAACTTTAAAAGTTAGAGGTAGAATGATTCTCCCTTTAGCTTAACGCTTACTTCTACCTTATATACTTACACTTATAATAATGAAAAATAATCAAAATCCGCCCTTTAGTTAACGGCAGGTTGTAATAATGGCCCTAAGAGTAATATTAATAATCGTGAGTGTAAAAGAGAAAGGTTAGAGATTTATTAAGCAATAAAGAACAAAAATTAGTTGTAAATCCGTAATGATTCAATTTCGATTTATTTTTTCCATAAATGACTACAAGTTAATGTCATAAATTTGTATCAAAGTCAGCTTAAGTGTTAATCATGTGCCCATGTAAATCACTCAAATATATTTTTCTTTATAATTTCTTACTACAACCCGATGAAATTGGTTATAAAACAAAGACAGTTTTTTTGTTATCGATTATTTTTAAAGTAATAAAAGCGGCACCTCATTTAAATGCCAACACACCCTGAAATAAATTTTTTGAAAATTTTAAAATGAAAATTTATGCAAAAAAATGCCTTTAAAACTAATCAAATCACATGAAATCGATGTGAAATTTACATAAATTTTGTTTTTTTAATAAAATTTTAATAAAAACACACAAACAATAAAAAAAATCGACAACATTTTTTATGGGCAATTAATTTATGCGTTGACAATTCTAATGATCGTTGATTTTATTTTTTATTACGTACGATCGATGGGCGATGAGGATGGTGATGTTTTGAAATAATTTGTAGATTTTTTGGTATATTTTTATGGATTTTAATGAATGTCACTTGATATTTGATTTGGTTGGATTTGACTTGATTTTACTTTTAAGTTTAACAAGCTTTAACGCCAGTTGTTAAGTCACTTCGTTGGCTGGTGGCTAGTGGTTGATCGAGAGTCGAGTATGATATTTTGAAACGTGAACATGATGATTATTGGATGGCTCATAAACTGAGCCATAAAGATAACGAAATGGAACTTTTTTTCTTTGGAAATTCTTTTTTAATTTTAAATATTTTCCGTTTGCACTGCATATGGTATGGCATGGTTGCTATAGATCATGACAATGCTTGCAATGATGACAAGCATGATGATGAGCATGCGCATGTTAATATGTTGGTCATTGGTGGTGGTCTTGTATAGAGAGCTCTATAAAATCTTATTCAGGTTTTGTTGTTGTTGTTGTTTTTTATTACTTTTTCAAATAAAGCAAACTTTTCTTTTTAGTTTTTGTTCCAAAAAAGTCATAAAAACGAAACGAATATTGTTTGAAATCGTTTTCACCATTAAAAAAAACGCTCAAATGCCTATGCCAATACAAAGGATCATCTATAGACAGAATCGATAGTGATCTTCTCAAATATTTGATACAATGTTGCCTTAATTTGTTGAGGCATTTTTTTGGTCTTTTTTTCCAAAAATTTGATTTTAAATTAAAACATTAAAGTTTCTAAAAACGATTTTCCATTTTATAGTTCTGGTTTGTTCTCTTGTTTTTAATGTTTGAAAACCTTTGTTAAGCTTTACGTGCCACCATTTGGTCTCGTTTGATAATTTAGCCATTGATTAGATTTTATTACTTTTTATTGTCGTTATTTTAAAGCGAAAGTAGTCAAGTATATGGCCTTAAATAAAATTAAGCCATATTGTGACAGTCTTTAGTGTTTCAAAGCATGAATGTTAATATGAAATCAAACTTAACTCTCGTGTAACACCCAATTTGGAAATATAAGAAAACGTTTCTTTGTAAAGACAGAGCAAATTCGATCCTTTCAATTGAGAGCTAAACGTACCAAGTCCTATAGTCTCCATGGTCACCTGCAATCTCCCACAAATTATTTACCCAACCGCCCCCTTATCTCTGTCCCCCACAGAGCCCAAGCATAATACTATTACTGTGATCTAAATCTGTAATAATATCCCAATGGCAGTATAATGTTTAACAAGTTTACGAAATCAGGCCTTAGTGTTTTTGTTATGTTGTCTGTTAGACTTCAAAATTCGCAGGGATTGTAAATGATGAGCAGCTGCTGCAGTGAATGTTTAAAGGTAAACACGGTATTTCTCTACATGCTTACCGATTGCCCAATAACTCGCGGATACCAGCATGAGTTTGAGAGTAGTGCTTGCGAAGGATTTTCCAAAGTTTCAGTGTGTAGGGCTGAATATACCGAGACCACAGGCTCCTTGTAATAGAGCAGAACTGGTGTATACAAGCATGAGTTTCGGATTTGCGTTTGCGGGGGATAATCCAAAGTTTCAGCATGTAGGGTTGAATATATCGAGACCACAGGCTCCTTGTAATAGAGCAAAATGAGATTATTCTCTCCAACGGAAAAATTTGAGAAGTTTCCCCTTAAGAACATGCATGGAACTGCAGATTCCACATTCAGAGAAGCTCTTTAGCAAGTTCTTTAATTCTTTCAGTTCCAATAAAGCCCCTTTCTTTCGGGACGTAGATTAAGAAAATGGAGAGCAGCTTCATCTCCTTCTAACATCGTAGAACTAATGCCGCCATCAGGTCTCGATAGCAGCGTGTTTATCAGAGAATATTTTAATACGTGGGCTCGTGCCCACGTACTAGATATTGTCTTTGATCCGCTGTAATACTAGGAACCATAGAAATCATATCTCTTTTCCATTCGTTCCATCCAGAGAAGAAAGCGCAGGCGTTTCTAACAAAATTTGGTGTCTGTTTGTTATCATTTTCCGATTCTTAATAACGACTTCAACCAACTGCTCTTGGTGTTGATATCATTGCTCAGTGCATCACGGTGATTAGACGCAGGTAATCTTAAGGAAATATTTAAATTTCTGTACGTTTGTTTAAAGTCGATAGCAGAGATTCCTGATCTACAGATCGCTGTACAAAAGTAAACCAGATCGGCCTGTACCTTGTTTGCGAGACAGAGAAGAGATTTTCTATTCACGGCCAGTCTCAGTACGATTAATACATGTAATGAGGACAAGGTCTGATTTTCCTTCTAAGTAAACAAGTTTTCAGTTCAGTATCACATTCAGCTCTTAAGTTTGTGGTAGAAACCTTAGACCAATAACTTCAATTCGAGTGTAATATCATCACATATTCATGCATGCACATATTCAGAGGCAATTGACCCTCAATCTTTAAGATGCTGAATTGTTCCCTTGGCTTTAGAGCATTTTGTGATCATATGCGAGTATTTTATTTTATCTTATGTGTGTATATTTGTTTATTTTTATTATTAATATGTAATAATTTTTGTTTTTTAATTATAAAAAAAATTTTCAAGATTTTTTCTCTTCAAGAGTTTTTTGTTTTCCTTTGATCTCAAAGCTGTTTTTGATCTATTAATGACCAGAAAAGTATAACGAAACGAAGAAAAAAGCCCTCGAACTCATTCATCATTCGCATTAATGAATGAATAAATGAATGGAATTCTACGAAATATTGGCAATTTCGTGTGCAACATTTTGTGGTCGCCTATTTGTTGTCAATAAAACTTGAGACGTTTTTTTTTCTTTCTTTACGTCTTTTCTTTCAAGAAAAGCCACCAAATGTGGAACATTAAATAAAAAATAAAAATAAACGTAAAAAAGAGGAAATAAACTCTCATAATTCTACGAAATAATGCATATAAGAAATGGAAACCAAAATAAAGATGAATGAACGACTGAGCGAATGAATGAATCAACGAGCAAATGAGTGAAAAACATCATTATCAGGCGAGGCAGGCGATATGTAGTAGAGGCCGTCTCAGCACTTGTGTGTAAATGAAAGAATAAACACCGCATGATGTATTTCCTTTGTGACTGACTGACTGACTCACTAACTTATTGAATGAGTGAATGGGCGTTTCTTTTCATTTCCTCACCAATTCAAATCTCAATCATTTTTTTTCCTTCACTTCTTTTTTTTCTTCGATTTTTTATTATTAATGCTGCTGCTGCTGATGCTGGTGCTGCTTAAATTTTTGTTCGAAATTTGTTGAACGATAAAATTGGCCATATAATCGGCAACATTGTTACTTTGACAACATTTTTATGGCCAACTAAATGGTTTCTTTGACAGTTCATTATCTTTTTTAACTGCATCGGGTTAAAAGAAAAATGGAAAACTATAAAGAATCTCTTTTTAAAAGCACTCCCAATAATTATCGTTAATACTTTACATACTCTTTTTCCCTCTCTTCTCTCCATACCTCGCTTTATTTTAATGATTTTTAGATGGTTTTGCATAAGAACGTAAATACACACAGACATACAGTCCGTTATAGTCAGTCAGTCAGGCAAACAGATAGTTGGAAAGACAGACAGACAGTCAGCCGTTATCATTAACATTAATTGTCATGTGGCATGATGATAAACAGGAACGGAAGAAAAATATCTTCTTACGCTGAGAGGATGTGAGCATTTAAATATGCTTCAGAGGAAAGAAAGAAAAACATGTTCAAGGTCATTGATAGCACTCATTTTATTTTTATTTTTTTTAATATAAATTTAGTCCCGTATTGAATTACGGTGTTTATTAGTAGCGGTTTTATGCAAAATTACTAGCTACACCGGGATTGATGTTTAAGTATTATTTGCAACACGGTTTAATTTCTCATAAAATGTTATGCAAAATGCCCTACACTCGCTGCACTCATATAGGACTTGGTACACTTTATATGCCTCTTCCTCAAGCAGTGATTTTCCTGAAAAGATCTCAAACACTTAGTATACACCAAAAACTATTCAAACTTCAGGCCACTATATGTTGAAATGGAAGGCGGATTGGGTTAGTAGGTAGTGTGTTGGCTTATTAAACGAGAGCTTGAGGTTCAAACTCGAGCTTCAAACATCTGTAGTTTATAGGTTAGGTAGACTATATTTAAGACTCGACGGCTGCCGTTAATGTAGTGATCTTCGAGTGAATTAATTCTCTGAATATTTGTCGTAATTGATAGGTAGGACAACAGAAAGAAAAAGAATTTCAAAACTCTAATGATCTGTAGTTGGGTAGCAGCACTGCAATAGCTTAGTAGGGATGTATGGCTTTGGGAACATGAAATGGCTAAGAGGTTTAAGCGACAATCCGAATGCGATATATAGACTTGATATGGATACCAGACATCAGCAAAGAGTTTTCAAAAAGATGAGTAGATTCGTATCATACTCATAATTCCTGATACTTATACGCATTCACACTTATTTTAATATCATACTTATACTACTCATATTTAAAGTTTGAAGTACTCATCGTACTCATACTTAACAATACGTATGATGTTGTTGATTTCGACTCTCCATGATTCAACATTTGCAAGAATCACAAAATAAGTATGATTCGCGTATGAACACTACAATACTCACTGGAAGGGTGTGTGTTTGCTTTGCTTGCTGCTTCGAATCACTCGAATCATTTATGAGTATTATAAGCATTTTTCTAAATTTATGAATCTGAATGAGTAGACAGACGTATGAATCAAACATATTTCGAATGTTATGAGTTTGATGTCAACGTTGTACTCATACTCATTGCAATCTGTACTTATAAGTCAATGTTGTAGTGAGTACGAATAAATCAGAGTAGTTGAATTTCAATACTGTTGATTAACTCATACTCAAAATTTCATGAGTACTTATGAGTCGCGAAAAAACGATTCATTGCTGATCTCTGATGGATACAGAAAAAAGTGTTTGGGTTATTTCTCATTCATAGACATTTAGATTGTTTCTTAGTGTGGTGCTGGTCTGTATTAAAATAGATGACATACCTACGTCCAACGTCAATACCCCTAACAGCCTTTTAATGTACATACCCCAAGAAGAGGATATTGATACTTCCAGTTTCATAATTGGTCATTACGACCCCTTTGTCAGGATCACAACCTAGTTTTTCACAATACCCATGTTGTGCGTGTTAATTTTTATCCATGAGTGGCGGGACTTTGATTCGGAATGACAGATTTTTAAGAAGCTTTTCATTACAATTTTATGTATGTACTCTCACGGTTTTTCCCGAAGACTGCTAAGACACTAAGTACTCTAGCCGGCGCTAGGAGTATGTATTTGAGAATTTTTCGAGAAAATCTTTGGAATTTCTAAACAACTTCTTCAGAAGTGCTGGTAGGTTCCGGATGTGGCACCTAAAATGCCTGATTTCCAGAACAGTTCGGAACACGACTATGAATATGATCTCTTCATCTTTAAATTTACATTTTTTGCATACATACATACATAATTGGCTATTACAACCCTTCAGTAAGGATTTCAACCTAGCTTCTCACACCACTCATGTTGTGTGTATTATTTTTTTCAATGAGTGGCGGGACTTTCGAATTCATTTTTTCATACTTTTTTAATTTTTCTTTGTAGGTAGCCTCAAAAATGTGCTCAAAGTATGATTAAAATTCGTTTAAACCGCCCTAAAAATATGGCCAGCAACGAAAGCAAAAAAAAAATACTCCTCAGAGTATTAATTAAATATGGTATGATCTACAACGATCAAGCATAACTAATGCTACTGTGATCTTGAAAATGAATGAACTTCATCATCATTATTGAGGCCATTATGTTGATAAACATTAAAATCATAAAAATAAAATGCATCTTTATTTTTATGCGCAATGAATGCACAAAAAAAAAACCGAAAGAAACATGATCGCAATGTTTTTTGGGGCGGGCGGCAGCATTTTATAGTCTGGTGTGTTGCATCTTTTACAAACGGACTGTGGAATACGAGTAATGTTGGCATATGGGGTTGTATTGGTAATATTATGCCTTTTTAATAGCCGGCAATTTTCTCACCTCGAATAAGTGTGAATATTATGGTGTAATTGCATCAACGCATCAACTCCTACCAATTTTGCTTGCAAAATGCTTCTTTTTCATCATCATTCTTAAGGTACAATAACATCATGATCATAATCACCTTAATCATGATCCATCCTGAGCATCATTTTTGTGTTAACGGCAGCAACCAATATCTCTGGTCTGGCTTTGGAAGCATTTGCTACACGTAGAGTTTCTTAAGTATTCAGAGTACGGTAGTGCCTCGTTCGTATTCAATTCAATTGGAATATGAATGTTTCTTGCGAGATGTTTTTGCCGTTTCATGAATCTTGATTTTATTTCTGGGCGGTAACAGAATGACCACATTTACTGGATGTTTTTTTCCATTTCTTTCCCATTTTTTTTTTTGATTTTAAATTTATGAAAAATTATGGCAAAATGCATAATTATTTTATTTTTTTGTTTTTGTTCTTGTTTTTTATTTTAAAATTTTTGTATTATTCGCACTTTAGTGGTGTTGAATTGCTATTTTATAGAGTCTTGATCATCATTTACGTCGTGTTCTTGCGTTATAAAGTGCTTAAGGCCAATTTAAACATTTTTATTAACCCGCTTTAGTTTTATTTTGTGCAGTAAAATGTGGTTTCATTAGCTAAATTCCTTTTATTTTCAGATATTCATTGCTTGTGGGGTAATGTTTTATGCTTCAGTCTTCAACATGAACTATGGAGTGGTTTTCGCTGTCGAAGGTAAGTTGAAAACAAAAGTCTTTCTAGTCTAGTTTTGATGTCCTTTAAATGAAAGTCTATGTTATTATAAATACGTGATCATTGCTATATTTTCGAGCATCAATCAACGGCATCTTCGTTGGGATCTATCGAAAAGATCATCATTGGCTCTGCTTTCCAAAGCCACATTCTAGATTGAGAGCGTACTCTACTCTGGTTGAATCTTAAGACATACAAGGCGCAAATAACTACTACATACATATTTAGCTCATTAGCCTGAGTAGAAGAGAAGTATCTGAATTCGACGTAGGTTTTACGCAGTCTTCTGGCAAAACTCTAAGAGTAAAATAAAATCTGAAAAATCTGTCGTCCGGAGTCTCCTTTAAACCCATCACTCCTGGATTAATTTGACACACTCACACAACATGACTGGTGTGAGAAACAAAGTCGTAATCCTGACTGAAGGATTGTAATGACCAATTGTGTATCCAAATTCCAAATTAGTATCTGCCGAATGGGAGTGTTTATGAAGATACGAAAGTATTTTCCCGGCGCTTATTAGCCGTTGCCATAGTATCTTTAAAAGCTAGTTTGCTCTGGATAAGAGAGACATGTAATGTCATGGCGTTACGCGAGATGTGTGGTATTTATTAAAACGTTGTCTTTTTACTCTCCTTGCTCTTGCTGTGCCGGCAAGTGAATCAGCCAATTGTTCGTGTTTTTCACTATTTTGCCTCCTCAGAACTGGAACTGGCCATAAGACTGGCCTTTTGGATCTATGAAGGAAAACTTCACAGTGTTCAGTGGTGCGCTAATGAATCTATCGGCAATTTATACAATAAAGGGGCTCCTTCTAAATTATGAAATCAAAGATAAATGCCTTTCGTAAATATATCAAAAGCCTTTAAGTCCTTTAGCTTGGTCTTTAAATATACTCTTTCACATATTTTGATGCATAAAAAAACCACTCGAAATTTCCTTAATCAAGCCTTGCTTAGTCCATCGGTCTTCTCGCTTTGATGTTAATTTATTTCGGCTATTATTTCATCATGGGTTAAACTGTTCACACCTTGACGTTTTTTGTTTTTTTGTTTTGCTTCATTCTTTCTTAATTCGTTGCTGTTGTTATTGTTATTATTGCTTTAAATATAAATGCTCTGAAATGAACTTAATTTTATGATCAGCGTGTATTAAAACTCCTTCTCAAACATCTCATCTCGTCTCTACACATGTTACGGCAGCAATAAACGTCAGTTCATATGTGAGAGAATGTGTTGTTGTTGGTGTTGGTGTTGTTCTGTGCGGCAAAATATATCAAACGTTGCGTTCATCGTGTTGCAACTAAATTTACTATTTATGCCAACATTTTGGGATACCAATTTGATGGCATAATTTCAACAAGCCCTAAAGGTCTAATAATGTCTTCTTCTTCTTCTTTATTTCATTTCATTTTATTTCAATTCTTTTGTTTTTGTGTGTATGTGTGTGCTTGCGTTTTGAGCCCCTTTTTTTTCTTCTTTTTAATCTTCAACTGACTAAAAGTGGCAAATTTTTGAAATGCGGCCCACAGAAGAGGTGTATTTCGCGTTTCTCTTTTTTATTGTTGTTGTTGTTATTTCTGTGTTCATGTTTTTGTTTCTTTTTTTTTGTTGTTGTGGTTATTGGCGGTCTTTTATGGTTTTCGATTACAGGATATGCCGCAATAGAGAAGCCAACGGCCGTTGCAAGAACATTAATATGACAACACTTTACATTACGTTGCAAACGATAGCGAATACAACTGAAGATTTTTTTAAAAATAGACTGCAGCAGTTAAGATGTTTCCGAAACCTATTTTCAAACTTTTTCACTTCAATAGCTGTGTGATAGATATGTATTTATGGATCATAGTCGCTTACTATATAGCCTACAGTGAATATTTATTGTAAGAATCAAGGTTATATCCCCGTCGCTTATGGATTAAATTAACACATACAATATAAGTGGTGAGAGAAGCTAGGTTGTAGTCCTGACTAAAGGGTTGCAAGGAATGATTAATTTCCCCTCTTTTTCCAACATTCGTTGCAGCCACTGTTTTACTGGCCGTTTGGAATAGAAACTATCGTGTGTAAGGCTTGCAGTTGTGTTATAAACAACTAAGTTGGGTTGGGTTTGAACGGACAACTGACTATTGATGCCTTATAATTACTGTGTAAATGTTCATGTTCGTCTTTCGTTTCCTTTAGCACACAAATATCTGCTTTTGGTTTTGGTTTCAGAAACCTTAGACGACCACTGTATTTCGTTACGCCGCAACCATTTCGGCATATTTTTGCAAAAATAATTATGAATTGTTTGCTGGCCAAAGTGGGGAGTTTATGGATTTCTTTTACAAAATCTACAAAAAAAAGGCAACAAAGGTATAAAGTTTTGTTTTTCCTTGCTGGTCCATGCTGCTGACTGTTAGAGACTGGCTGTCTGAAAAGAAGTTTTTTTGTTTTTGTTTTTCGTTGATGACCCCCGGAGGTGTTAAAAATTGGAAAATGCAAATGTGAACATAAAAATAATTTATTTTGTCGGTATTTTTATGCAGAAGTCTAGCCGGTTCTCATTCATTCACTCATTCATTCATTCCTTTATACAAATACACACACAAAACAACTCCTTTTTGTTGGATGGCTGTATGGCTGGCTGGCTGGCTGGCTGGTTGTTCGGTTGTATGCACATTTCAGCTTTCAGGTTATAAGAGGCAACCAGGCAATATGTATAGTCAGAGAGTTTAACATGCGTTGTGTTAAACTCCGGTAGCCATGAAGAATTTCCATGCCGTCGTATAAATGCTTAAAAATAATGGTTACCCGGTAGCTGAAACAGTTGTCACTCGGTGGCGCATTGTAATTTCAAAGCAAAGCGAACTAAAGCAAGTGAAAACTCAACTTTGAAGATTTATTGTAGTTTACAGCTCCAGCTGCCTTGCCTGGCTGCCTGCCTGCCTACCTCTCTAACCAGTTAACCGCCTGGCCTAAGCTTTACAGCTTACGGCCGGCTACACAAAATGCAAAAGCAGTTGAATTTGAGTGTTAATTTGAAGTCTTTGTTATTGTTTGTTGGCCTTTTATTAGAGCCGCCAAAAAATATTAAAAACTTAAAAAGCCTTCTGGTTACCAAAACTATTCGCTTTTATTGTCTACAATTGTGTGTTGTTGTTGGCCAACAGCCAGTCTGCATAGAGAAACATAAGCCTGGTTTATGAAGTGGCGGCATGTCAATGTAAATGTCAAATAGAAAAATGAATTAAAAACAAACCATTTGGCTTTTATTATTCGAAAATCTTTTCAAAACTATTTGCGATTTAATTAAAGTGCAGTTAATTAAAAAAAAACAATAACAACAGCAAAAAGAAGCAATAAAAAATGCATTTGGTTGCTTATTCACGATGTTTGGTCATATGATTTGTTGGGTAGGGGGAGTTTGAAACCTTTTAGTGTGGCTTTTACGAGGGACCCTATACAAGCATTCAATAGGAATCAGAATTGAAGAAACCCCGATATTTATATTGGTTAGATAGGTAAGATCAGTAGCAAAGTTTCATCTATTCTTTATAGAAATTTAAATTCTTTATAAAAAAATATATATATGTACATAGATACATACACACACTTTTTATACAAATACTTCTGCTTTACCCTATCATAAGATTTCATAATTTATGAGACTCGTTCCGGCCATTAGTGTTGAATTCGGTGATCATTAGTGTCACCGCACACAAGCTCTTGAATATGAGGCAGTTTTGTATGCATTTTTATGAAGTGACAAGAAATTTTTCGTTCATTTCAAATTAAAAATGAATATTTTAAGATACTGTGCTGGCATTCATTTTAAATGTGAATTTTATTTAAAAACCGAAATTATTTTTATCAATAATTTCTCACATTTCCACAGTGGTGATAAGCAGCTGAACAACTTTCTTTTTAAAATTTTGTTTTTTTTTCAAATAAAATTAATGAAATTTTTGTATTCAAGACATCGGCTTAATTGGTTTAAAGATTTGGTGTGTTTTTCGTCACCAGATATTCAATGATAATAATACCGGTTTTAATGCGATACGTTCTCTCAAATTAAGCACTAAAGAAAGAGATATGCTGGCTGGCTAGCCGGCCGGCTATTGATTCTTATTCAAATGATTTGATTTTGGTTTGATGCGATGGCTGGATGGATGGATGGATTGATGTTCATCATCAAAATGTTTTGACATATTGTTCCATTGAAACTACATTCAGCGGATTTGTTTAGTTTTTCTTTTGTTTATTATTTTAAATAAACGAACTATTAACTATGATTTGTTAAATGCCTTAATCGGTGTGTTAAATTATAGCCAAAACAAAACACCAAAGAAAGAAAGTTATAGGCGTTCGGTTCACGCCCTAAGTGGTGTTCTATACCTCAATATATCTAAAGGAAAAACTACTTTCCTGTATGATAAAATAGGCGACAGTAGTCTTATGCCAAAAACTCTGAGAGTAATAAAAATAAAATTGCCATCAAAACGTTCTTAAAAATCTGTCGTTCGGAGTCGACTTTAAACTGTAGGGCCCACCACTCATGTATAAATTTAATACACACAACATAAGTGGCGTGAGAAGCTAGGTCGTAACCCTGGCGGAAGGGTTGTAAGGACAAAGTTATGTATGTATGTAATCTGGCTGATCCTTCTATAATGTTCGTTGTTGGTAGCAATAGTCGCCCCTCTGTGACTATCTGATGAATGTTCTTGAAGGCGAATGTTCGTGGCTTCGCCTTCTCGAAATATCTTTAAATGTTAACATCGTTTTTTTTCATTATTGTTGTTAGTGTTTTTTGTTTACATTTATTCTTGTAATGTAACAAGAATAAGAATAACAAGTAAACAAAAATATTGTTGTTGTATTTTTGTTTACTTGTTATTTTTATTCTTGTTTCCCATTTTTTATGCTGGTGTTTGTTATTGAATTTTTGTTTATAATTTCAATGTTAAGCAATGTAAAAAAATGTAAAAGTATTCAGATTCTTCGTTTTCGTAACAATATCATTGTCGATAGTACCACAACCATTATTTTACTTTTAAAACAATCGCATCTGCTGACTGAAGTCCGGTGTTCACGGCAATCAAAATGGCGAGGAATACACTAGATGTATATATATACGCGCTGCATACTGTGGTGTTAAAGAAGAATATATATTATTACGGAACCGATAAAGTTTATTAACATGATGGAAAGCCATTTAATATCGGCTGAAGTGAATTGCAGGACGGAGTATGCAAGGTTATAGACGTGTGGAAAACTGTTTAGAAATTAATGTCGTATTTAGATAAGAAATTGCATTTAAGGTATTTGACATCTTCTACTGCTTTTAATAAGGGTTTATGCAAGAATTTCAAAGATTTATTTTATCGAATGGACATTGAAAATTTTGAATAAACCGTTGACTACCACTAGTGGCTAGTGTAGGGTATAAAACAATAGCAATACACTTATCAAATTTCATTGTTATTTATGAGTCTCTTAAATCGGTTAATTTTGTTTAAATCGTTTCTAATACGAAACAAAGAAGAAATTCTTTTTTTCGAATTTTATTATCCAAACTTAAGAAAACGTTAGGTTTTGCATTTATTCCGTTTAAGATTTCCTATTAACAAAAATAATAAAAAATAAAAAAGAACAGAAACAAAAGAAAGAAAATTTAAATGTAAATCTATTTTGTTTTGTTTGGTTATTTGAATATTGTTTTGTTTAACTAATAGCGTGAATATGTTTTTAACACATTATTTAAGTTTTGATGAAGAAATTTGTCAATTTAAAAGACAAATGATTGAATTTCAATTTGGAATTAATTTAAGACAATAAAAAAAAAAAAATTATAAAAAGAAGAATTCAACACAATACAACCGACATTCATTTAAAAAGACAAAAAATGTCACAACAAAAGGCTGACCTCCTCTAATAAAGCCACACAACACAGCATTGTTAATAAAATCATCGTTTAAAGACTTGGGGGCTTACAGCGTAACTGTTAAGTTGACAGCACATTTCAAATGAAGATATTAGACGGGGAAGTATATGAATGACAACAAATCTAATTTATGGCTGTGAAAATTTTGAAAAATAGAGAGCGTATCGAATTTTTCTGATAAAATATTAGAATTCAGTGATATAAGCAGCATAATTTCTCTAAACACTTGCTGCACTGTGACCGAAACTATGTTTTAAAAAAACTACAGTGGGCGTCAAAAGAGACTGTACATTAAAAAAAAACACATCAATAAATTACCGTTATTTTGAATTTAAAATTGTTTTATTGCCAGTTTTTAAAATTGAAAAAAAAAAATTACAAAAAATTTCGAAATATTGTCTAATTTTTTCGGGCACTCTCCTTAAGTAGTAAAAGTTGAGTTTCTTTTAATGCTCACTGTATAAACATGATATAGTCTTAACTAGAAAGGGAAACTGGTGTACAAGACGAAGTCTAATTCTTTCTGACCTAATACCACAATTGTAAAATTTTGGAAACGAATCTTCAAATCTGGATTTTAACAATAAACAGACTTATTTCATCTGTCTAGGACTATACGAAGTTACTCAACCTATCTGCTCCAGCCCATTTCAGAAAAAAAATTATGCCAGCATGGAATGCGTTGGGTTGCTTGGTGTTTTTATCTTACAGGGTACTGGTGCCTCGCTGGCTCTGTTTGTGCTCTATGTCTAGAGAGTACCTCTGAGAAAACTAATAAGTTCACAGTTATTTTTGTCTGTCTTCTTTCAGAGTCGGATAGACCCATAGAAGTTGCTGTAGAGAAAGACCCACATGTTGGGACTACTACGTCCCTACGTTGATGATTTCATCGAATAATGTTTATCATGCTTCCCAAAGTGATGTTGGTTCGTTCTTTTTATACGATTTTGTCCGTGATAATGGTAATTCATACTTCGGATATTCATGCAACATCATTAATTCCATGATTATGAGTCAAGAAGCAATGTTGAGTCTCGATTGGAAAAACTTTTTGATTATTTTTGAGCGAGCAATGGCTCGGTCTGCGATTTCATAAGCTATCCTGGTATCTTGCAATAATTTCATGCAAAAATGCTGCTATTTTTCCTTTCCCAACTGTGTTTTTCTTTTGCTGTAAAACGTTTTTAAACAGTTTTCGCTTTACGATTTCATATACGATCCCTGAGTCTTGTCACAATTTTATGCAAAAATGCTGCTATTTTTCTTCTCTCAACTGTGTTTTTTTTAATACTTTTTTTGTAGCTGTAAAAAGTTTTTTAAACGGTTTACATAATGTTTAAAAAAACGTTTAAAAATTTATATCATCACATGTAACTTGAAAAAGGGGAAAAAAGCAAAAAAAAAAACGAACCAAAGCGAAATATTTTTATTTTTCGGTTTTTATCAAAAGCGTGTGGTGGTGCATGCAAGTAAAACTGGCACCAATTAAATGCACGTTATCTTTGAAAAACTTTAAAGCGTTGATACATAAATCCACTCTATTACACTCCACTCCACCACTCCACTCCACTTTATTTCACAACGCTCCAGTTAAAAATGAAGAAGAAGCAACCCTTGAAGACACAAAAACAAAAATTCGCATAAAATTGTTTTCAAGTTACAAGCGTTTTTGTTGTTGTTTTTATTGCTGTTGTTGTAATGTTTTTGAAAACCAAAAATTTTTTAGAGTTTTTCTTTATACTCGTGCTTTAAAAAAAATTTCCGAAATTTTTACACCCTTTAGCTACAATATCTATATGAAAGCGTATGTACATACATATATAAAGTATGTATGTGCTCTCATCTTGAAAATAAATTTTAGCATATGACGCCATTAGGTCTTCTCTTTGACTGTGGATTTTTTACTTGAAAATTTAGTTTTTTTTCTCTTTCTAATGAAGAAAAGGAGTTTAGCAATGAAGATGCTTCATCAAGAAATCCTTTTTATTTCATTTTCTTTTCCTTTTTGTCTAAAGTTTTGTTCAATATTTGAAATTCTTTTTTATGGTAAAGAGAAGTGGAAAAGTGGAAAAACTTTGCTTTTCGCTTAATCGTTGGTTTTAAATGGCAAAAGAAAGAAAAAACTTTCTATCAGTTGTTGGTATTTTTTTCTGGTTCTTCTTTCTTTTTTTAGCGCTTTTCATTTCAGTTTTTTTTTGTTGTTTGTTTTCGTGTTCGTTTTTTTTAATGCCACAAACTTTTCGACGCGCTCTTTTACAAATTACCAACAACTTTTATGTGTGTGAAGTTAAATTCTTTTTTATATTCTTTTTTTTACAGTGAATGTTATGTTAACAGACACTGTTAACTTAACATAATCAAAAAATTTGGAAAGGGAGGAAAGAAAATCGCTTAAAAATTGCATAAATAGGGATAAATTAGAGAAAAAAATTAAAGGAAGACGAAGCTAAACCTTTGAACTTTACAAAAAACCAATATGTATGAAAATAACATTTTGCTTATTGGAGATAATATGTCATTTATAAATCGTGAAAAATTCGATAAAATTTAAAAAGGTGCGGTTTTCTGCCCTATTGGGCTCGATAGCTATTGGATCAAGGATTCCAAAACAGTTTTCGCTATGGTCGGGTCACGACCTGGAGCGGAGATATAGCACGAAGCTAACTTTTTTTTACGACCAAACAAAATGCTCTATAGAATTCGTGAAAAATTCGATAAAATTTAAAAAGGTGCGGTTTTCTGCCCTATTGGGCTAGATAGCTATTGGATCAAGGATTCCAAAACAGTTTTCGCTATGGTCGGGTCACGACCGAGAGCGGAGATATAGCCGACGAAGCTAACTTTTTTATGCGACCAAACAACATGCCCTCTATAAATCGTGAAAAATTCGATAAAATTTAAAAAGGTGCGGTTTTCTGCGCTATTGGGCTAGATAGCTATTGGATCAAGGATTCCAAAACAGTTTTCGCTATGGTCGGGTCACGACCTGGAGCGGAGATATAGCACGAAGCTAACTTTTTTATACGACCAAACAAAATGCCCTCTATAAATCGTGAAAAATTCGATAAAATTTAAAAAGGTGCGGTTTTCTGCCCTATTGGGCTAGATAGCTATTGGATCAAGGATTCCAAAACAGTTTTTGCTATGGTCGGGTCACGACCTGGAGCGGAGATATAGCACGAAGCTAACTTTTTTTTACGACCAAACAAAATGCTCTATAGAATTCGTGAAAAATTCGATAAAATTTAAAAAGGTGCGGTTTTCTGCCCTATTGGGCTCGATAGCTATTGGATCAAGGATTCCAAAACAGTTTTCGCTATGGTCGGGTCACGACCGAGAGCGGAGATATAGCCGACGAAGCTAACTTTTTTATGCGACCAAACAACATGCCCTCTATAAATCGTGAAAAATTCGATAAAATTTAAAAAGGTGCGGTTTTCTGCGCTATTGGGCTAGATAGCTATTGGATCAAGGATTCCAAAACAGTTTTCGCTATGGTCGGGTCACGACCTGGAGCGGAGATATAGCACGAAGCTAACTTTTTTATACGACCAAACAAAATGCCCTCTATAAATCGTGAAAAATTCGATAAAATTTAAAAAGGTGCGGTTTTCTGCCCTATTGGGCTAGATAGCTATTGGATCAAGGATTCCAAAACAGTTTTTGCTATGGTCGGGTCACGACCTGGAGCGGAGATATAGCACGAAGCTAACTTTTTTTTACGACCAAACAAAATGCTCTATAGAATTCGTGAAAAATTCGATAAAATTTAAAAAGGTGCGGTTTTCTGCCCTATTGGGCTCGATAGCTATTGGATCAAGGATTCCAAAACAGTTTTCGCTATGGTCGGGTCACGACCTGGAGCGGAGATATAGCACGAAGCTAACTTTTTTTTACGACCAAACAAAATGCTCTATAGAATTCGTGAAAAATTCGATAAAATTTAAAAAGGTGCGGTTTTCTGCCCTATTGGGCTAGATAGCTATTGGATCAAGGATTCCAAAACAGTTTTCGCTATGGTCGGGTCACGACCTGGAGCGGAGATATAGCACGAAGCTAACTTTTTTTTACGACCAAACAAAATGCTCTATAGAATTCGTGAAAAATTCGATAAAATTTAAAAAGGTGCGGTTTTCTGCCCTATTGGGCTAGATAGCTATTGGATCAAGGATTCCAAAACAGTTTTCGCTATGGTCGGGTCACGACCTGAAGCGGAGATATAGCACGAAGCTAACTTTTTTATACGACCAAACAAAATGCCCTCTATAAATCGTGAAAAATTCGATAAAATTTAAAAAGGTGCGGTTTTCTGCCCTATTGGGCTAGATAGCTATTGGATCAAGGATTCCAAAACAGTTTTCGCTATGGTCGGGTCACGACCTGGAGCGGAGATATAGCACGAAGCTAACTTTTTTTTACGACCAAACAAAATGCTCTACAGAATTCGTGAAAAATTCAATAAAATTTAAAAAGGTGCGGTTTTCTGGCCTATTGGGCTGGATAGCTATTGGATCAAGGATTCCAAAACAGTTTTCACTATGGTCGGGTCACGACCTGGAGCGGAGATATAGCACGAAGCTAACTTTTTTTTACGACCAAACAAAATGCTCTATAGAATTCGTGAAAAATTCGATAAAATTTAAAAAGGTGCGGTTTTCTGCCCTATTGGGCTCGATAGCTATTGGATCAAGGATTCCAAAACAGTTTTCGCTATGGTCGGGTCACGACCTGGAGCGGAGATATAGCACGAAGCTAACTTTTTTTTACGACCAAACAAAATGCTCTATAGAATTCGTGAAAAATTCGATAAAATTTAAAAAGGTGCGGTTTTCTGCCCTATTGGGCTAGATAGCTATTGGATCAAGGATTCCAAAACAGTTTTCGCTATGGTCGGGTCACGACCTGGAGCGGAGATATAGCACGAAGCTAACTTTTTTTTACGACCAAACAAAATGCTCTATAGAATTCGTGAAAAATTCGATTAAATTTAAAAAGGTGCGGTTTTCTGCCCTACTGGGCTAGATAGCTATTGGATCAAGGATTCCAAAACAGTTTTCGCTATGGTCGGGTCACGACCTGGAGCGGAGATATAGCACGAAGCTAACTTTTGTATACGACCAAACAAAATGCCCTCTATAAATCGTGAAAAATTCGATAAAATTTAAAAAGGTGCGGTTTTCTGCCCTATTGGGCTAGATAGCTATTGGATCAAGGATTCCAAAACAGTTTTCGCTATGGTCGGGTCACGACCTGGAGCGGAGATATAGCACGAAGCTAACTTTTTTTTACGACCAAACAAAATGCTCTACAGAATTCGTGAAAAATTCAATAAAATTTAAAAAGGTGCGGTTTTCTGGCCTATTGGGCTGGATAGCTATTGGATCAAGGATTCCAAAACAGTTTTCGCTATGGTCGGGTCACGACCTGGAGCGGAGATATAGCACGAAGCTAACTTTTTTATACGACCAAACAAAATGCCCTCTATAAATCGTGAAAAATTCGATAAAATTTAAAAAGGTGCGGTTTTCTGCCCTATTGGGCTAGATAGCTATTGGATCAAGGATTCCAAAACAGTTTTCGCTATGGTCGGGTCACGACCTGGAGCGGAGATATAGCACGAAGCTAACTTTTTTTTACGACCAAACAAAATGCTCTACAGAATTCGTGAAAAATTCAATAAAATTTAAAAAGGTGCGGTTTTCTGGCCTATTGGGCTGGATAGCTATTGGATCAAGGATTCCAAAACAGTTTTCGCTATGGTCGGGTCACGACCTGGAGCGGAGATATAGCACGAAGCTAACTTTTTTATACGACCAAACAAAATGCCCTCTATAAATCGTGAAAAATTCGATAAAATTTAAAAAGGTGCGGTTTTCTGCCCTATTGGGCTAGATAGCTATTGGATCAAGGATTCCAAAACAGTTTTCGCTATGGTCGGGTCACGACCTGGAGCGGAGATATAGCACGAAGCTAACTTTTTTTTACGACCAAACAAAATGCTCTACAGAATTCGTGAAAAATTCAATAAAATTTAAAAAGGTGCGGTTTTCTGCCCTATTGGGCTCGATAGCTATTGGATCAAGGATTCCAAAACAGTTTTCGCTATGGTCGGGTCACGACCTGGAGCGGAGATATAGCACGAAGCTAACTTTTTTTTACGACCAAACAAAATGCTCTATAGAATTCGTGAAAAATTCGATAAAATTTAAAAAGGTGCGGTTTTCTGCCCTATTGGGCTAGATAGCTATTGGATCAAGGATTCCAAAACAGTTTTCGCTATGGTCGGGTCACGACCTGGAGCGGAGATATAGCACGAAGCTAACTTTTTTTTACGACCAAACAAAATGCTCTATAGAATTCGTGAAAAATTCGATAAAATTTAAAAAGGTGCGGTTTTCTGCCCTATTGGGCTAGATAGCTATTGGATCAAGGATTCCAAAACAGTTTTCGCTATGGTCGGGTCACGACCTGGAGCGGAGATATAGCACGAAGCTAACTTTTTTATACGACCAAACAAAATGCCCTCTATAAATCGTGAAAAATTCGATAAAATTTAAAAAGGTGCGGTTTTCTGCCCTATTGGGCTAGATAGCTATTGGATCAAGGATTCCAAAACAGTTTTCCCTATAGTCGGGTCACGACCTGGAGCGGAGATATAGCACGAAGCTAACTTTTTTTTACGACCAAACAAAATGCTCTACAGAATTCGTGAAAAATTCAATAAAATTTAAAAAGGTGCGGTTTTCTGGCCTATTGGGCTGGATAGCTATTGGATCAAGGATTCCAAAACAGTTTTCACTATGGTCGGGTCACGACCTGGAGCGGAGATATAGCACGAAGCTAACTTTTTTTTACGACCAAACAAAATGCTCTATAGAATTCGTGAAAAATTCGATAAAATTTAAAAAGGTGCGGTTTTCTGCCCTATTGGGTTCGATAGCTATTGGATCAAGGATTCCAAAACAGTTTTCGCTATGGTCGGGTCACGACCTGGAGCGGAGATATAGCACGAAGCTAACTTTTTTTTACGACCAAACAAAATGCTCTATAGAATTCGTGAAAAATTCGATAAAATTTAAAAAGGTGCGGTTTTCTGCCCTATTGGGCTAGATAGCTATTGGATCAAGGATTCCAAAACAGTTTTCGCTATGGTCGGGTCACGACCTGGAGCGGAGATATAGCACGAAGCTATCTTTTTTATACGACCAAACAAAATGCCCTCTATAAATCGTGAAAAATTCGATAAAATTTAAAAAGGTGCGGTTTTCTGCCCTATTGGGCTAGATAGCTATTGGATCAAGGATTCCAAAACAGTTTTCGCTATGGTCGGGTCACGACCTGGAGCGGAGATATAGCACGAAGCTAACTTTTTTTTACGACCAAACAAAATGCTCTACAGAATTCGTGAAAAATTCAATAAAATTTAAAAAGGTGCGGTTTTCTGGCCTATTGGGCTGGATAGCTATTGGATCAAGGATTCCAAAACAGTTTTCGCTATGGTCGGGTCACGACCTGGAGCGGAGATATAGCACGAAGCTAACTTTTTTATACGACCAAACAAAATGCCCTCTATAAATCGTGAAAAATTCGATAAAATTTAAAAAGGTGCGGTTTTCTGCCCTATTGGGCTAGATAGCTATTGGATCAAGGATTCCAAAACAGTTTTCGCTATGGTCGGGTCACGACCTGGAGCGGAGATATAGCACGAAGCTAACTTTTTTTTACGACCAAACAAAATGCTCTACAGAATTCGTGAAAAATTCAATAAAATTTAAAAAGGTGCGGTTTTCTGGCCTATTGGGCTGGATAGCTATTGGATCAAGGATTCCAAAACAGTTTTCACTATGGTCGGGTCACGACCTGGAGCGGAGATATAGCACGAAGCTAACTTTTTTTTACGACCAAACAAAATGCTCTATAGAATTCGTGAAAAATTCGATAAAATTTAAAAAGGTGCGGTTTTCTGCCCTATTGGGCTCGATAGCTATTGGATCAAGGATTCCAAAACAGTTTTCGCTATGGTCGGGTCACGACCGAGAGCGGAGATATAGCCGACGAAGCTAACTTTTTTATGCGACCAAACAACATGCCCTCTATAAATCGTGAAAAATTCGATAAAATTTAAAAAGGTGCGGTTTTCTGCGCTATTGGGCTAGATAGCTATTGGATCAAGGATTCCAAAACAGTTTTCGCTATGGTCGGGTCACGACCTGGAGCGGAGATATAGCACGAAGCTAACTTTTTTATACGACCAAACAAAATGCCCTCTATAAATCGTGAAAAATTCGATAAAATTTAAAAAGGTGCGGTTTTCTGCCCTATTGGGCTAGATAGCTATTGGATCAAGGATTCCAAAACAGTTTTTGCTATGGTCGGGTCACGACCTGGAGCGGAGATATAGCACGAAGCTAACTTTTTTTTACGACCAAACAAAATGCTCTATAGAATTCGTGAAAAATTCGATAAAATTTAAAAAGGTGCGGTTTTCTGCCCTATTGGGCTCGATAGCTATTGGATCAAGGATTCCAAAACAGTTTTCGCTATGGTCGGGTCACGACCTGGAGCGGAGATATAGCACGAAGCTAACTATTTTTTACGACCAAACAAAATGCTCTATAGAATTCGTGAAAAATTCGATAAAATTTAAAAAGGTGCGGTTTTCTGCCCTATTGGGCTAGATAGCTATTGGATCAAGGATTCCAAAACAGTTTTCGCTATGGTCGGGTCACGACCTGGAGCGGAGATATAGCACGAAGCTAACTTTTTTTTACGACCAAACAAAATGCTCTATAGAATTCGTGAAAAATTCGATAAAATTTAAAAAGGTGCGGTTTTCTGCCCTATTAGGCTAGATAGCTATTGGATCAAGGATTCCAAAACAGTTTTCGCTATGGTCGGGTCACGACCTGGAGCGGAGATATAGCACGAAGCTAACTTTTTTATACGACCAAACAAAATGCCCTCTATAAATCGTGAAAAATTCGATAAAATTTAAAAAGGTGCGGTTTTCTGCCCTATTGGGCTAGATAGCTATTGGATCAAGGATTCCAAAACAGTTTTCGCTATGGTCGGGTCACGACCTGGAGCGGAGATATAGCACGAAGCTAACTTTTTTTTACGACCAAACAAAATGCTCTACAGAATTCGTGAAAAATTCAATAAAATTTAAAAAGGTGCGGTTTTCTGGCCTATTGGGCTGGATAGCTATTGGATCAAGGATTCCAAAACAGTTTTCACTATGGTCGGGTCACGACCTGGAGCGGAGATATAGCACGAAGCTAACTTTTTTTTACGACCAAACAAAATGCTCTATAGAATTCGTGAAAAATTCGATAAAATTTAAAAAGGTGCGGTTTTCTGCCCTATTGGGCTCGATAGCTATTGGATCAAGGATTCCAAAACAGTTTTCGCTATGGTCGGGTCACGACCTGGAGCGGAGATATAGCACGAAGCTAACTTTTTTTTACGACCAAACAAAATGCTCTATAGAATTCGTGAAAAATTCGATAAAATTTAAAAAGGTGCGGTTTTCTGCCCTATTGGGCTAGATAGCTATTGGATCAAGGATTCCAAAACAGTTTTCGCTATGGTCGGGTCACGACCTGGAGCGGAGATATAGCACGAAGCTAACTTTTTTTTACGACCAAACAAAATGCTCTATAGAATTCGTGAAAAATTCGATAAAATTGAAAAAGGTGCGGTTTTCTGCCCTATTGGGCTAGATAGCTATTGGATCAAGGATTCCAAAACAGTTTTCGCTATGGTCGGGTCACGACCTGGAGCGGAGATATAGCACGAAGCTAACTTTTGTATACGACCAAACAAAATGCCCTCTATAAATCGTGAAAAATTCGATAAAATTTAAAAAGGTGCGGTTTTCTGCCCTATTGGGCTAGATAGCTATTGGATCAAGGATTCCAAAACAGTTTTCGCTATGGTCGGGTCACGACCTGGAGCGGAGATATAGCACGAAGCTAACTTTTTTTTACGACCAAACAAAATGCTCTACAGAATTCGTGAAAAATTCAATAAAATTTAAAAAGGTGCGGTTTTCTGGCCTATTGGGCTGGATAGCTATTGGATCAAGGATTCCAAAACAGTTTTCGCTATGGTCGGGTCACGACCTGGAGCGGAGATATAGCACGAAGCTAACTTTTTTATACGACCAAACAAAATGCCCTCTATAAATCGTGAAAAATTCGATAAAATTTAAAAAGGTGCGGTTTTCTGCCCTATTGGGCTAGATAGCTATTGGATCAAGGATTCCAAAACAGTTTTCGCTATGGTCGGGTCACGACCTGGAGCGGAGATATAGCACGAAGCTAACTTTTTTTTACGACCAAACAAAATGCTCTACAGAATTCGTGAAAAATTCAATAAAATTTAAAAAGGTGCGGTTTTCTGGCCTATTGGGCTGGATAGCTATTGGATCAAGGATTCCAAAACAGTTTTCGCTATGGTCGGGTCACGACCTGGAGCGGAGATATAGCACGAAGCTAACTTTTTTATACGACCAAACAAAATGCCCTCTATAAATCGTGAAAAATTCGATAAAATTTAAAAAGGTGCGGTTTTCTGCCCTATTGGGCTAGATAGCTATTGGATCAAGGATTCCAAAACAGTTTTCGCTATGGTCGGGTCACGACCTGGAGCGGAGATATAGCACGAAGCTAACTTTTTTTTACGACCAAACAAAATGCTCTACAGAATTCGTGAAAAATTCAATAAAATTTAAAAAGGTGCGGTTTTCTGCCCTATTGGGCTCGATAGCTATTGGATCAAGGATTCCAAAACAGTTTTCGCTATGGTCGGGTCACGACCTGGAGCGGAGATATAGCACGAAGCTAACTTTTTTTTACGACCAAACAAAATGCTCTATAGAATTCGTGAAAAATTCGATAAAATTTAAAAAGGTGCGGTTTTCTGCCCTATTGGGCTAGATAGCTATTGGATCAAGGATTCCAAAACAGTTTTCGCTATGGTCGGGTCACGACCTGGAGCGGAGATATAGCACGAAGCTAACTTTTTTTTACGACCAAACAAAATGCTCTACAGAATTCGTGAAAAATTCAATAAAATTTAAAAAGGTGCGGTTTTCTGGCCTATTGGGCTGGATAGCTATTGGATCAAGGATTCCAAAACAGTTTTCGCTATGGTCGGGTCACGACCTGGAGCGGAGATATAGCACGAAGCTAACTTTTTTATACGACCAAACAAAATGCCCTCTATAAATCGTGAAAAATTCGATAAAATTTAAAAAGGTGCGGTTTTCTGCCCTATTGGGCTAGATAGCTATTGGATCAAGGATTCCAAAACAGTTTTCGCTATGGTCGGGTCACGACCTGGAGCGGAGATATAGCACGAAGCTAACTTTTTTTTACGACCAAACAAAATGCTCTACAGAATTCGTGAAAAATTCAATAAAATTTAAAAAGGTGCGGTTTTCTGCCCTATTGGGCTCGATAGCTATTGGATCAAGGATTCCAAAACAGTTTTCGCTATGGTCGGGTCACGACCTGGAGCGGAGATATAGCACGAAGCTAACTTTTTTTTACGACCAAACAAAATGCTCTATAGAATTCGTGAAAAATTCGATAAAATTTAAAAAGGTGCGGTTTTCTGCCCTATTGGGCTAGATAGCTATTGGATCAAGGATTCCAAAACAGTTTTCGCTATGGTCGGGTCACGACCTGGAGCGGAGATATAGCACGAAGCTAACTTTTTTTTTACGACCAAACAAAATGCTCTATAGAATTCGTGAAAAATTCGATAAAATTTCAAAAGGTGCGGTTTTCTGCCCTATTGGGCTAGATAGCTATTGGATCAAGGATTCCAAAACAGTTTTCGCTATGGTCGGGTCACGACCTGGAGCGGAGATATAGCACGAAGCTAACTTTTTTATACGACCAAACAAAATGCCCTCTATAAATCGTGAAAAATTCGATAAAATTTAAAAAGGTGCGGTTTTCTGCCCTATTGGGCTAGATAGCTATTGGATCAAGGATTCCAAAACAGTTTTCACTATGGTCGGGTCACGACCTGGAGCGGAGATATAGCACGAAGCTAACTTTTTTTTACGACCAAACAAAATGCTCTATAGAATTCGTGAAAAATTCGATAAAATTTAAAAAGGTGCGGTTTTCTGCCCTATTGGGCTCGATAGCTATTGGATCAAGGATTCCAAAACAGTTTTCGCTATGGTCGGGTCACGACCGAGAGCGGAGATATAGCCGACGAAGCTAACTTTTTTATGCGACCAAACAACATGCCCTCTATAAATCGTGAAAAATTCGATAAAATTTAAAAAGGTGCGGTTTTCTGCCCTCTTGGGCTAGATAGCTATTGGATCAAGGATTCCAAAACAGTTTTCGCTATGGTCGGGTCACGACCTGGAGCGGAGATATAGCACGAAGCTAACTTTTTTATACGACCAAACAAAATGCTCTATAGAATTCGTGAAAAATTCGATAAAATTTAAAAAGGTGCGGTTTTCTGCCCTATTGGGCTAGATAGCTATTGGATCAAGGATTCCAAAACAGTTTTCGCTATGGTCGGGTCACGACCTGGAGCGGAGATATAGCACGAAGCTAACTTTTTTTTACGACCAAACAAAATGCTCTATAGAATTCGTGAAAAATTCGATAAAATTTAAAAAGGTGCGGTTTTCTGCCCTATTGGGCTAGATAGCTATTGGATCAAGGATTCCAAAACAGTTTTCGCTATGGTCGGGTCACGACCTGGAGCGGAGATATAGCACGAAGCTATCTTTTTTATACGACCAAACAAAATGCCCTCTATAAATCGTGAAAAATTCGATAAAATTTAAAAAGGTGCGGTTTTCTGCCCTATTGGGCTAGATAGCTATTGGATCAAGGATTCCAAAACAGTTTTCGCTATGGTCGGGTCACGACCTGGAGCGGAGATATAGCACGAAGCTAACTTTTTTTTACGACCAAACAAAATGCTCTATAGAATTCGTGAAAAATTCGATAAAATTTAAAAAGGTGCGGTTTTCTGCCCTATTGGGCTAGATAGCTATTGGATCAAGGATTCCAAAACAGTTTTCGCTATGGTCGGGTCACTACCGGGAGCGGAGATATAGCCGACGAAGCTGCTTACGTACTATTGTGTATATATTGTAATATTGCGTAATAAGAACTGCAATAAACAGATAATCACACATCTCCGAAAGCTATTGTAATCCGGTAAATAAATCAATATTGTGGGAAAACAGGACTGAGTGGGCGGACAAAGTAAATTGCTTTTCAAGCTTTTTACGTCCTTTTAACTAACCCAATCGCCAGAACCCTTAACAGAGAGAGTTTTCATAGTCAGATCTTAACAGAACAGGTTTCAGATTTTAACAGCACAGATTTAAAATTCTAACAGAATAGATTTCAGATTTTTTACAGAACACATTTGAGATTTCACAGAAAAACAGCGTTGTTTTTAAGATTAGTTTTTTGTCGGACAGTTTATTGTAGGCGATATACAGCATACTAATTTGAAGTCGCTGTGGTATAGCAGGTAGTGTGTTGGCTTGTTAACCGTAAAGCCACGGTTCGAACCCCGGGTCGGGCATCAATACGATTTTTTTTTCTTATTTTCTTTTTTAATTTTTTCCAATACATATCAAACATATAAAATTTATCAGTACATATTGATATCAGTATATTAATATATTTGTATTAGAAAAAATTAAAACAAAAATATTACACAAAAACCCCAACTGTGAATTGAACTCGGTCATGATTGAGAATATGCAATTGAATTTCAAATTCATCTGTCAAAAATATTATTAATTGAAAAAAACATTTTTTCATATATTAATATTATTAATATACTGATAAATTTTATGTATTTGATATGTATTAGAAAAAATTAAAAAAAGAAAATAAGAAAAAAAAACGTTTTGACGCCCGACCCGGGGTTTGAACCATGATTTTACGGTTAACAAGTCAACACACTGCCTGCTATACTACAACGATTTCAAATTAAAACGTAGTCACGGTTCAAACCCCAGGTCGGGTTTTTTTTTTTACTTTTTCTAATACATATCAAATATATAAAATTTATCAATATATTAATATATGTATATGAATTAGAATAAATTTAAATAAGAAAAAAAAAATCACACAAAAATCCCAAATGGGCATTGAACTTGATCAATAATAAGCAAATACCTAAATTTTGCTTATTTTTTACACTTTTATGCTTTTGACGCAAAAAAATATTTTAAAAAATTTAAAAAAGAAAAAAGATTTTATGCCTGACTCGGGGTTTGAACCGCGACCTTGCTGCTAATAAGCTGACACACTACCTACTAGACCACGTCGTCTTCAATGCGCTTTGCTTTATGTTTGGTTTTGGTTACTTTGACGTAAAGTAAACACCGGAATTTTTTTTATATTTAAATATCTGTGATATTAAAAGCAAAAACAAAACTGGGGCTTCCCCGTCGTTTTCATTGTACCTAGTTACGTATTTCGATATTGATTATTTTGTACTACATAACATTGTATTAACATAATAATTAATGATAATGTATGTGAATTATATATTTTATTTAAAATTTATCAAAAAAATTATATTTTTGTTAGAAATGTAATTTGTGATTATGAATTAAAAAAATTATTTTTCTGTAACATAGAATTAAAACCACATTATTTTTTACTTCTTTGTGCCAACTAAAGTTAAATAAATTTATAATCATAAAATATATGTACTATGAAAACCAGCCCATTTAAGTATGTACATATGTACATAGTACATATATACTGATAAATTTTAAAGCTTATTAATTTAATATAATGTTATATGCATATACATATGTATAAATTAAAATACATATGTATATGATGCATAATAGCAAAATAAAAGAAAATAGAATACATAAATATGTATATATATTTAATAAAAAAGAAAACAATCCTGGCCAGTCAAGCCATTTGACATTATTGTTAAGAGTTGCGAATATGTATGTACATGCTAGATTTTTAATGAGGCATATTTTTGAAAGATGAATTTGAAATTCAATTACATATACTCTATCATGACCGAGTTCAATCCGTAGTTGGGGTTTTTGTATAATTTTTTTTTAATTTCTTCTAATACAAATATATTAATAACTGATACCAATATATACTGATAAATTTTATATATTCGATATGTATTAGAAAAAATTAAAAAAAGAAAAAAAAATCGTATTAATGCCCGACCCGGGGTTTGAACCGTGGCTTTTTATATGTTTGGTATGTATTAGAAAAAATTAAAAAAGAAAAAAAAATCGTATTGATGCCCGACCCGGGGTTCGAACCGTGGCTTTACGGTTAACAAGCCAACACACTACCTGCTATACCACAGCGACTTCAAATTAGTATGCTGTATATCGCCTACAATAAACTGTCCGACAAAAAACTAATCTTAAAAACAACGCTGTTTCTCTGTGAAATCTCAAATGTGTTCTGTAAAAAATCTGAAATCTATTCTGTTAGAATTTTAAATCTGTGCTGTTAAAATCTGAAACCTGTTCTGTTAAGATCTGACTATGAAAACTCTCTCTGTTAAGGGTTCTGGCGATTGGGTTAGTTAAAAGGACGTAAAAAGCTTGAAAAGCAATTTACTTTGTCCGCCCACTCAGTCCTGTTTTCCCACAATATTGATTTATTTACCGGATTACAATAGCTTTCGGAGATGTGTGATTATCTGTTTATTGCAGTTCTTATTACGCAATATTACAATATATACACAATAGTACGTAAGCAGCTTCGTCGGCTATATCTCCGCTCCCGGTAGTGACCCGACCATAGCGAAAACTGTTTTGGAATCCTTGATCCAATAGCTATCTAGCCCAATAGGGCAGAAAACCGCACCTTTTTAAATTTTATCGAATTTTTCACGAATTCTATAGAGCATTTTGTTTGGTCGTAAAAAAAAGTTAGCTTCGTGCTATATCTCCGCTCCAGGTCGTGACCCGACCATAGCGAAAACTGTTTTGGAATCCTTGATCCAATAGCTATCTAGCCCAATAGGGCAGAAAACCGCACCTTTTTAAATTTTATCGAATTTTTCACGATTTATAGAGGGCATTTTGTTTGGTCGTATAAAAAAGATAGCTTCGTGCTATATCTCCGCTCCAGGTCGTGACCCGACCATAGCGAAAACTGTTTTGGAATCCTTGATCCAATAGCTATCTAGCCCAATAGGGCAGAAAACCGCACCTTTTTAAATTTTATCGAATTTTTCACGAATTCTATAGAGCATTTTGTTTGGTCGTAAAAAAAAGTTAGCTTCGTGCTATATCTCCGCTCCAGGTCGTGACCCGACCATAGCGAAAACTGTTTTGGAATCCTTGATCCAATAGCTATCTAGCCCAATAGGGCAGAAAACCGCACCTTTTTAAATTTTATCGAATTTTTCACGAATTCTATAGAGCATTTTGTTTGGTCGTATAAAAAAGTTAGCTTCGTGCTATATCTCCGCTCCAGGTCGTGACCCGACCATAGCGAAAACTGTTTTGGAATCCTTGATCCAATAGCTATCTAGCCCAATAGGGCAGAAAACCGCACCTTTTTAAATTCTATCGAATTTTTCACGAATTCTATAGAGCATTTTGTTTGGTCGTAAAAAAAAGTTAGCTTCGTGCTATATCTCCGCTCCAGGTCGTGACCCGACCATAGCGAAAACTGTTTTGGAATCCTTGATCCAATAGCTATCGAGCCCAATAGGGCAGAAAACCGCACCTTTTTAAATTTTATCGAATTTTTCACGAATTCTATAGAGCATTTTGTTTGGTCGTAAAAAAAAGTTAGCTTCGTGCTATATCTCCGCTCCAGGTCGTGACCCGACCATAGTGAAAACTGTTTTGGAATCCTTGATCCAATAGCTATCCAGCCCAATAGGCCAGAAAACCGCACCTTTTTAAATTTTATTGAATTTTTCACGAATTCTGTAGAGCATTTTGTTTGGTCGTAAAAAAAAGTTAGCTTCGTGCTATATCTCCGCTCCAGGTCGTGACCCGACCATAGCGAAAACTGTTTTGGAATCCTTGATCCAATAGCTATCTAGCCCAATAGGGCAGAAAACCGCACCTTTTTAAATTTTATCGAATTTTTCACGATTTATAGAGGGCATTTTGTTTGGTCGTATAAAAAAGATAGCTTCGTGCTATATCTCCGCTCCAGGTCGTGACCCGACCATAGTGAAAACTGTTTTGGAATCCTTGATCCAATAGCTATCCAGCCCAATAGGCCAGAAAACCGCACCTTTTTAAATTTTATTGAATTTTTCACGAATTCTGTAGAGCATTTTGTTTGGTCGTAAAAAAAAGTTAGCTTCGTGCTATATCTCCGCTCCAGGTCGTGACCCGACCATAGCGAAAACTGTTTTGGAATCCTTGATCCAATAGCTATCTAGCCCAATAGGGCAGAAAACCGCACCTTTTTAAATTTTATCGAATTTTTCACGATTTATAGAGGGCATTTTGTTTGGTCGTATAAAAAAGATAGCTTCGTGCTATATCTCCGCTCCAGGTCGTGACCCGACCATAGCGAAAACTGTTTTGGAATCCTTAATCCAATAGCTATCAAGCCCAATAGGGCAGAAAACCGCACCTTTTTAAATTTTATCGAATTTTTCACGAATTCTATAGAGCATTTTGTTTGGTCGTAAAAAAAAGTTAGCTTCGTGCTATATCTCCGCTCCAGGTCGTGACCCGACCATAGCGAAAACTGTTTTGGAATCCTTGATCCAATAGCTATCTAGCCCAATAGGGCAGAAAACCGCACCTTTTTAAATTTGATCGAATTTTTCACGATTTATAGAGGGCATTTTGTTTGGTCGTATAAAAAAGTTAGCTTCGTGCTATATCTCCGCTCCAGGTCGTGACCCGACCATAGCGAAAACTGTTTTGGAATCCTTGATCCAATAGCTATCTAGCCCAAGAGGGCAGAAAACCGCACCTTTTTAAATTTTATCGAATTTTTCACGATTTATAGAGGGCATGTTGTTTGGTCGCATAAAAAAGTTAGCTTCGTCGGCTATATCTCCGCTCTCGGTCGTGACCCGACCATAGCGAAAACTGTTTTGGAATCCTTGATCCAATAGCTATCGAGCCCAATAGGGCAGAAAACCGCACCTTTTTAAATTTTATCGAATTTTTCACGAATTCTATAGAGCATTTTGTTTGGTCGTAAAAAAAAGTTAGCTTCGTGCTATATCTCCGCTCCAGGTCGTGACCCGACCATAGCGAAAACTGTTTTGGAATCCTTGATCCAATAGCTATCGAGCCCAATAGGGCAGAAAACCGCACCTTTTTAAATTTTATCGAATTTTTCACGAATTCTATAGAGCATTTTGTTTGGTCGTAAAAAAAAGTTAGCTTCGTGCTATATCTCCGCTCCAGGTCGTGACCCGACCATAGTGAAAACTGTTTTGGAATCCTTGATCCAATAGCTATCCAGCCCAATAGGCCAGAAAACCGCACCTTTTTAAATTTTATTGAATTTTTCACGAATTCTGTAGAGCATTTTGTTTGGTCGTAAAAAAAAGTTAGCTTCGTGCTATATCTCCGCTCCAGGTCGTGACCCGACCATAGCCAAAACTGTTTTGGAATCCTTGATCCAATAGCTATCTAGCCCAATAGGGCAGAAAACCGCACCTTTTTAAATTCTATCGAATTTTTCACGAATTCTATAGAGCATTTTGTTTGGTCGTAAAAAAAAGTTAGCTTCGTGCTATATCTCCGCTCCAGGTCGTGACCCGACCATAGCGAAAACTGTTTTGGAATCCTTGATCCAATAGCTATCTAGCCCAATAGGGCAGAAAACCGCACCTTTTTAAATTTTATCGAATTTTTCACGAATTCTATAGAGCATTTTGTTTGGTCGTAAAAAAAAGTTAGCTTCGTGCTATATCTCCGCTCCAGGTCGTGACCCGACCATAGCGAAAACTGTTTTGGAATCCTTGATCCAATAGCTATCGAGCCCAATAGGGCAGAAAACCGCACCTTTTTAAATTTTATCGAATTTTTCACGAATTCTATAGAGCATTTTGTTTGGTCGTAAAAAAAAGTTAGCTTCGTGCTATATCTCCGCTCCAGGTCGTGACCCGACCATAGCGAAAACTGTTTTGGAATCCTTGATCCAATAGCTATCTAGCCCAATAGGGCAGAAAACCGCACCTTTTTAAATTTTATCGAATTTTTCACGATTTATAGAGGGCATTTTGTTTGGTCGTATAAAAAAGTTAGCTTCGTGCTATATCTCCGCTCCAGGTCGTGACCCGACCATAGCGAAAACTGTTTTGGAATCCTTGATCCAATAGCTATCTAGCCCAATAGCGCAGAAAACCGCACCTTTTTAAATTTTATCGAATTTTTCACGAATTCTATAGAGCATTTTGTTTGGTCGTAAAAAAAAGTTAGCTTCGTGCTATATCTCCGCTCCAGGTCGTGACCCGACCATAGCGAAAACTGTTTTGGAATCCTTGATCCAATAGCTATCGAGCCCAATAGGGCAGAAAACCGCACCTTTTTAAATTTTATCGAATTTTTCACGATTTATAAATGACATATTATCTCCAATAAGCAAAATGTTATTTTCATACATATTGGTTTTTTGTAAAGTTCAAAGGTTTAGCTTCGTCTTCCTTTAATTTTTTTCTCTAATTTATCCCTATTTATGCAATTTTTAAGCGATTTTCTTTCCTCCCTTTCCAAATTTTTTGATTATGTTAAGTTAACAGTGTCTGTTAACATAACATTCACTGTAAAAAAAAGAATATAAAAAAGAATTTAACTTCACACACATACAACTTTTTGGGTAAGTTGGTGATTTTCTATACTTTTTTCGTTTTCGCTTCGTTTTTTCCTAAAAGGTTTTAACAAAATAAAGTTGGTAATGCTAACGTCCCCTGGGAATTAACCAGAGTTGCCATTTATGATCAAGCAATTTGGAAAATCGTTTTCCAGTTATGATTATGACAGATCCTTGAAAATTATAGCATTATAGCCATATGATCTCTGTCGAGCGTTATGAATAACTCCAGGAGCGTTAGGGAATGTTGCCGCTGTCTCGACCTGGGCAAAGTAGCATTCCGGGAAACTGCAGGGCCGACAATCTCGCCAAGGCTATTGCACTCCTTCCTGAATCCTCTTCAATCGCCTTGGGTATGCCACTTACCTCGGTCAAGTTGGCCATTGTGCGGGAATTCTTTTGGGACGCCAACCTAGCCTGGGTCAATGAGGAGTCCTGCTCCACTGCTAGACTCACATGGCCCTCGATGGATAGAAGGCGCACCAATCAGTTACTCGGACTTGGTCATCTCGATCACAGTGGTCATGCTTACATGTCATTGTGTTATGGGAAGACACGCGGTAAGAATGCAGACTCCCATTTAAGGACTTCTGCCGTGGGTGCAGACCCGCTGATAAAGAGGAGACTGTTATCCACTTTCTTTGTCAATGCCCATCTCTGCAATTCAGCTTGACGGATCTATCATCTATTGATGTCAAGGATATAGCTTCGTTTATCAAACTTTCGGGCTGGTTTTCTACCGTAGGGTAGTCGTGGTTTTAGTGTGCAGGCCTTGCACTGACCAACTTCTTCTTCTTCTCTACTTTGGTAGAACTTGCTCAGTACAGGCACTGCGTTCACCTGTGGCGTCACAATGGGCCGCTATGCGTGATCAAGTGAGCTTTTGTTATCAAAGCTACCACTCCAACCTAACCTAACCTAATGCACACCGGCAAACTTAGACACTCTACAGGATTGATCGTTTCAAATTTCAATTTTACAGTCTTTAGAAAAATCATCTTTTAAAAAATCATCTTAAGACGCATTTAATTTCAGATCAGTACAATTTTTAATCTTTCCTAGTATTCAAGAATTTTAAGCCGGCTTTTTAAAGCCTATCTTCCTATCAGGGTAACCCTAATTCATTTCACAATTTACTGTTATAAATGTTCTTTATCATACTAACAAATACACATAACTGTTTATAAACGTGAGAGAGTGTATTTAAGTTGGTTGTGTGTTGGCGCTTTTCATTTCTCTCATTTTCATTTTAAAACCCCGGATAATATCTTGGTTACAAAAACAAAAACACCCCCCCATACTTTATGTGAAAAAATTACCATTTTTTTCCCTTGGCGAAAATGTAGTGAAAAACATTTTTATGAAATTACAACAACAAAAAACGAACAACACACATACCAGCACGAGTGCGAAAGCTTACGAGTTTGGCATTAGCATTAACGAAACAACCAATTTAGTATTCTTCACCCACAATTTTAAGAGAACGTAAAATTTTCGAATCATTTAACTCGTTGTTGCCATATAATATCATAAAAATAAAATGGCTGCCAGCGATATAACTACAACCAAGGAGAGGGTAAGGGGTGCTGGGGTAGGGCGGAGGAGGAGATGGGAAGGATTCTGTGTACATTTTAATGATTAAAAAATAAACCTGCTTTGCATAAACTCTGTTAAAACATTTGTTTTTTTTTGTATTATTCTTGAGGCCTTTTCATTTCATTTCATTCAAATAAGCGGTTTCGATGGTAGAAATTTATTTTAAAGTTTATTTCACATGAAAATTAATTTTAAGGAAACTAAAGAAATGTAGAAAAATAAACAATTTTAGAGAAGGTTTTAGGTGAAACTGAATTTCTCGAAAGATAGCGATTAATAGCTCGCGTTGCACAGTGGTTGCGCCCATATGACAAAAATAAAAAATTTTTTTTTCTATATTGGGTTTGTTGCGAACTAAATAGTCGCTAATGTCATCAAATTTCTCTCTTCTGAATTTGTTTTGATAATATCTAACGGTAATTTTTAAATGCAAACAATTAAAGTGCGATTTTATATAGAAGAAGAAAGTTGACTAAGCGACTGTGAAAACAAAGTGAATATCAAATTGTTAAAATACATTTAATTAAAGTGCCCAATTAAAATAATTAAAATGGAAATTAATGTGAATGGCATTGACATTATTTTTAAGAAATAATAACTTAATAAATTGTGTTATAGTTTTCGTAAAGTACTAATTTTTGAGAAGTGTTTTTATTAACACCGTTTGAAATTCTTTATAAAAAATAATTAGAGTTTTAGTTAGTTTCCCAATGAAAGCCAATGACCAAATTGGTTTGTAAATATTGATACACATCTATAGTAACAAATTGTGTTTAATTCAAGTGCAGGTTTTTGCAGGTTTTTTTCAATATATTTAATATACTGGCTTAACCTCTGTGTTTATTGTGTTTTCAAAATTTGTTGTGTATCTCGTTTGATTTAATAATACTGACATTTTTGTTGTTATTGATAGTTTTTTATTTTATTCTACATAATAGAAACATCCCGTCAATGCATATTTTCACGAATGACAATTTTCGAGCTTTGGTGCTCTAAGAAGGGCTCAAATTCGGCGAAATCACAGCAAGTTTATGACGAAGTAATCAAATTAATTAATTTTGAATGCGAGGAAGGTGCGTTTTGTGATTTATTGAAATGTGTACAATATTTATGTAAAAGAATTGTTGACATTTGGAAAAAGATTCACCGCTTAAAATCAGACGTTTTAAAAAATCATTCAGGCTGGGTAGCTAAAAAAGAGATTGTTTTTTAAAACTGGAGAACGTTTCTGTGTCACCTAAAGAACAAGTATTAAAACCGTATAAACGTGGTCGTCCTTAATCTGATTTCTCAAGTTCTTCAAAAAGAACAAGACAACGAAGAGTAGCAAAGTTGGCAGAAACTGATGCGACTGCAGCGGATGCCTTACGTAGTCTATGTTTAGAACCAAAGCAAGCTGGTTCGGAATCAAATACCGCTGAAGTTCTTGCATTATATTTTGACATTTTTTGAAAACAATAAAGTACTAAATTTAATTTGCAGAAAAACACGTATTTGAAAGATTTCTGGAAAACCGAAAATTTATTCTGAATATTTTATCAGGAAAAAATTTAAAAAATGGGCGGTAGGGACAAGTGACCGCGCTCATTTTTTTTAGAATTTTGTGGTTATTATATCCGAAATGTACTATGAAAATTTCAGGACTATATCTCTAATATAATTATTTTTGTCGCTCCTCCCCATACAAGTGCAACCACTGTGCGTTGGGACCATTAATGAAATTCTTTTTCAGTTTTTTAATTCCCGTTTAGTACTTTGGACTCATATGAAAGGTCATACATACATACATATGTACATAATTGGCCATTACAACCCTTCAGTCAGGATTACGGCCTAGCTTCTCACATCACTCATGTTGTGTGCCTTAATTTTATACTTGAATGGCGGGAGCTACAGTTTAACGTCGACTGCGAACGACAGATTTTGAGAAACTTTTTCATGGCAGTTTTATTTACTCTCAGAGTTTTTGCCAGAAATCTGCAGAGAGGAGGTCGCCGAAGAAATATTTTTTTTTATATTTCGTTTTGATGTCTGGCCTGGGGCTCGAACCCGGGCTTTACGTCTAATAAGCGAACACACTACCTACTAGACTACGGTGACTTCAATGAAAGGTCATACCTCAACAAAAAGATCTGTTGAGGGTTTTTGTCTTTGCTATCTGGACTACAAGCAGCAAATGTAATCCAAGAATAGCTCGTGTTGGGGTTATTAATGAATCTCTTTTTCAGTTTTTTTTTAATTAAAGTTTAGTATTTTAGCATAACATTTGACTTATACGAAAGGTCAGGTGTCAACAAAAAGATCTGTTCAGGGTTTTTGTCTTTGCTGTCTGGACTACAAACACCAGATGTAGCCCCGGAATGAATGCTTATGTCATACGTTTTGAATTTTCAAAAGTAAGGATTTGTATTTGACATGTAGTCGCCGTAGTCTAGTAGGTGGTGTGTTGGCTTATTAGACGTGCGGCCAGGTCAGTCATTTCCAACAAAACGAAATATAAAAAAAATATTTCTTCGGCGACTGTCTTTCAGCAGATTTCTGGCAAAAACTCGAAGAGTAAATAGAATTGTAATAAAAAGTCTCTTAAAAATTTGTCTTTCGGAGTCGACTTTAAACTGTAGGTCTCGCTACTCATGCATAAAATTAACGCGCACAACATAACTGGTGTAAGAAGCTAGGTCGTAATCTTGACTCAAGGGTTGTAATAACTAATTATGTATGTATATGTTGGGAGTGGAAATTGAAGCTTGCTTAATAGATTAACATTTAAGTTTTTCTATGAAATTTCATTATGTATTGAGTTTCTTGACTTTATAGTGCTTAGTTTCCTGTCTTTTAACTTTTAAAATCTTATCGAGCCTTCATCACTTTGGAATCCACTGTCGGAAGTTACACTTGCTAATAAACACTCTTTTTAAATTCAATCAGAATGATAAGAATTGCTTTAATTTTCCTGCAATTACTACTTTATCAAATAGAAAATCTGCCATCTAGCCTTAGCAATCAATGGCTTAATTACTGAAGTAGCGTATCAACACCATCCGTTTTGACCCAATCATACTTCCTTTTGCTGTGTGTTGCACCGATCCCTAGATCAATGCGTTTAACTGGAAGCTGTAATGAAATTATTGTAATGAAATCTTCGCTACATTTTAATTTGAATTTGAATACACAACCATGATGGATAGTGGCATGTTGTCATATGTTATGAAATAGATAAAGATTGGAAAAGAGAGGCAGAGGCAGAGGCAAAGTGACTGAAACAGTAGTAAGAATAGGTGTTACATGATTATTGTAACATTATTCTTTTTTTTTATTTTGCTACACTTTTATGTCCATAATTATTCAAAAAGTTCGACAAGTTTTCTACATGTTGTTCTCCACCTTGTTGGCTGCATGGCGAAATAGAGCTGATGTTGCCGCATAGCAAATTGCCAACTTCCGTGAAAAATCTAAAAAGAGCGGTTTTCCGAATGAAAAAAAGAAACTGTAAGAGAAACATTACAAGTGGAAAAATATTACTTTTGTGCGACATCAACAGACAACATACAGCATAGAACATGCGCTTGTTGCACTGCATTTCATTATAAATTCCGGTATAGAAGCGAGTGAAGCAACACTTAAGGTGTGATTATGATCATATTGATAATTATCATTATAATTATCGTTATCTTCATAATCACAAGCATCCATGATATTTTCAAACAGGTTTGGGACATTCTACATTCTGTGGTAAGGCATATAAGGCCTGCTAGTCCAATGGGTATGCAACATGCCTTATATTTATATTTAACGATTAACAGTTCACATTAATTGCTTTACAGTACTTTGGGCTATAGAATAGCTGAATTAGATGGTCCAACTCTCCGTTGAACATATTGTTGTAGAAATTAAGAAGAAGCCACGAACATTCGCCTTCAAGAACATTCATCAGACTGTTTACTCTCCCATATAAAAGGCAAGACAAAGCAGGCGAGTGAGTTAGTGAAGTTCATTCAGTCTTGTGTGAAGAGGTGGTGTGTTTGAAGAGAGTAATCCCAATTTGAAGATTTCCGTTATAAAGATCTGTCGAACAGTTGTTTAGTGATTGTTATTGTTTAAACAGAGGAATAACAATGAAAGCAATTGTTGTTGTATACATCAAGTTGTGAACAGGGGCACACAGAATTGTGCGAATAGTAAAGAATTTTAAGTAAAACTAAACACAAACTTATTTTTTTCATATTTTAAAGGGTTTTAAAAAGGTAAAAATGTAACAATATGAATACGAGCCAGTGTAGGGTACCACAAAAGTGTTATCGATGTAATCTTGAAACTCCAAATCTAATCATAACGAACGAAATCATAGTGTTCATGTCTTGTCTTTTACCACTTTTTTTTTGTATTTTCCATCAGATTTTCTTTTCTGTTTTCGTTTTCTTCCTTTTGCATTTTCATTATCTTCTGTCAACCAGAGATATTGTTGTTGTGATCAGATCACAAGCCGATAATTACGTTTTTAATGTGCAACTAATTATGATGCACCACTCACTAACAGAAAATGTTAATATTCTTCTATGCACTCTACAATATCATGCATTACCATTTATTGTTGTTGTTACTACGAGTATTGTTGTTGCCACTTAAATATTTCATTGTTGTTCTTGCTTGTTTTTGTTTTTCTCTCCTTCATATAAGTATAAGGTCTGTCTATAGATTTCTTAACGATTGCATCTCCTTGAAAGAAAAACTGTTTTTTTCTTCTTGTCTGAAGACATGAAATTTCCACTCATAATCAAGCGTTACATGCCACAAGAAGGTGGTGTACGATGTACAAGAGCAGGGCAGAAAAAAATATTGTTGTGGTGCTGATTTTGTTGTTGGCTTCTGTTTGAAATATTTTAATTGCATTTGCAATATTTTCTTGATATATTTTCTTTTATATGGATGTTGTTGCTGTTGTTGTTGTTGTCTTCATACATATTAATTGTATTTATTATGTAGATCAGTTTGAGTTTTTTGTTCCTTCAAGTCTTTGGTTTGCTTGCAATAAGTAGCCCTGCTTGTCAGATAATTTAAAGAATGCATTCATGGGTCATGTAGAAAATTTTCAGTCTTTTTTCTATGAAATATTTGAAGTACTTTTTATAGAAATCAAGTGCCTTACTTACTTACATTTCATCAATAAGGATGTGTGTTAATTTTACACATGAGTGGCGGGGCCTACAGCTTAGACTCGACTCTAAATGAAAAATTTGGAGAAATTTTAATGGCAGTTTTATTTATTCTCAGAGTTTTTGTAGAAGATTATTAAAAGGAAGTGGTCAAAGACATCATTTTCTTTCGTATTTCGTTTTGAACGAGATATCTGAGCTGATGTTTAAACCACTGGCTTGCGTCTAATAAGCAAACACATTATCTATCTACTATCAATAAATACACTACAAAGGAGCTTTAATTCCTCCTTTTATCGGGTAACTAAGATTGAGTTGCTACTAGACCTGTCTGATAGAGTATTCCAGCAATCTAAGGCATGTTGCAACGAGCCTCTACATCGGATGCCATATTGGATTTGTCTATAAAAACTGGAGTCCTTTACAATCCTTTTACAATCCTTACAATCCTTTTTATCTACGAAAATCCTTCTGAGAAAACTGATATGGCCGACGACATTTTAATTCAAAAATTTTTCTTCATAAATATTCCATTCCTTTACATAACTTGCAAATAGTTGAGTTTTTTTATATTGTTGTTGTTGTTGTTGCTATTATTGTTTTTGCTGTTGTTTTGTTGTTATATTTTGCATTCTTTTTTCAACAGCTGTTAAATTAGTTCAACACTTCAGATGACGCATGTTCCTCAGGCATGACATTCAACTGACAGTTGGTAATCTCTGGCATGTTGATTTCGTTCGTTCATTCGTACGTACGTTCGTTTGTTCATTTACATTCTGAACGATATAATTTTGCTATGATGTCAACGTTCATAAAGGGATCGAGAGCGAGTAAGAAATTATTATCAGACCGAATGGGTTTATGTTCCATATGTTGCACTTGTTCACAACAACAACAACGAGAAGTAAAATAATAAAATGTTGCATAAGTGCATCAAAATTGCTGTTGTTGCACATGCATAAAATTGCTCAGACAGCTAATGAATTGAGTGGTTATGCAGTTTGAAGTTTTGAAAGTTTTAAATAATTTTTTCTCTTTTGCTTTGGCTTTATTATTGTATAACTAACGGCCAACCCCAGAATGTCAGTCAGTCAGTCTTGCCGTCATTTTACTCTTTACCAAAAGTCCATTCAAATTGGCTGTTTGAATGAAAGAATGAATGAATGAATGAATGACTGAAATCATGTTCACATGTCCATATTCCTTAACATCGGTTTCTTAGTTGTTGTTGCTATTGCTGTTGTTGTTATTTTGATATTTTCATCGTCATCAACATCGTTGTCTCAATCAACATGATCATCGTCAGTCAGTCAGTGTCAAAAACATGTATGAGTACATCATGCACAAAAACAAAACGTAAAACGGAGAGAAAAAAACAACAACAGAATAGGGTGTGGCATTTGTGAGTGGGCTTATGACACTGGCTCTACTACGTCTTGAAAATGATCGCAAATTATAAGCAGGCGTTAAATAACATAACAATCACAACAACAGGGACAACAACAGCAACAACACTATTTATAATAATTTTCTAATAAAGAAAAAAAGTTATTACGAGCATCAAGCTTACAGAGAAAGGCTACATACTACTACGGCAATGGCTATCGCTATGGCACTGGCTTAAATGCTTTCGAGATAAATGGAGAAGGTGTTAAAATAATTGATACTTTTTGGTATTACAGACAGACAGACACAAACAAACACATGACTGTGTTTGTGATACACAAGTGAAGTCTTTGGCAATTGAGGCCAAAAGTGTTGTCTGTAATCGCACTTGAATAAAATTTATTTTTATTACCTACAGCTATAAAAAAAAATGAAGAGGCTCTTAATTGTAGCTGCGAATGGTGTTATGTAACTCAGGAATATTTTGATTTTTTTCTTCGTTTGATGGACATCGTTAGATAATATTCGCACATCGTTTATGACACAATGCTTGTGTTACAAGATTTCTGACAGAAGATCAAAATTACCTGTTTAATGTAAAATAGTTTACATGCTCAGCCGTATTCTAAGCATTATTAGGAATGGTTTGTTATTGATAAGAAGCATTTGAGAAAAAAATTTAATTCCTTGAAAAAATCTTGCATGCAAACGCATTATCGCCATTCTGCACAAATACTTTTTTTTTCAATAAGTGGAACGACTGGTATCGCTGTTGCAAGCTCCGCTGAGATTAATTACCCTATGGGCTTAATTATCGGCATTTCTTTTTATCACTTTCAGAGCTTGCGGTGACAGGTTCCTTCGTTGCTGATAGATATTCTCTTTGAGAACTTCAAGAGTCAGAGGCTCGTTCTTAATTTCAAGAAACGTTATAAAATTAAGCATAACGACCTAGATGGCTAGGTCTGTAGTCGCCGCAATCTAATAGGTAATGTGTCGGCTTATTAAATGTGACACCATGGTTCAAACCCCAGGTCAGACATCTCCACCAAAACGAAATACAAAAAAATATTTCTTCAGCGGCTTCGTCTCAGTAAGTTTCTGGCAAAAATTCTGAAAGTAAATAAAATTGCCATGAAAAATTTCTCCAAAATCTGTCTTTCATAGTCGACTTTAAACTGTAGGTACCGCCACTCATGCATATAAATTTACACACACAACGTACAAGTGGTGTGAGAAACTAGTTCGTAACACTGACTGAAGGGTTGTAATGACCAATTATGTATGACCAAATATGTAAGTGTACTGCTGCAAACTGAGCACAGTTCCTACTTGTCCAGTTGTGGTGTGAGAAAGTCGCTGTGCCCCATATCGTTAAGAGATGATGCCTTAAGCGTATCACCGTCATACCATATAGTCATTTTGACCAAGTTTTATATCTGTTCGTAAGTTAAACTCGGATTTTTGGTACCAGATGGGATAATTCTCGTTATTCACACATCCACAGACTGCAAATGGTTGTTTTCCTCATAGTCAAAATAACTACACCGTAGCTTACTCGAGCTTATCGGTCAATGATTATTAGCTGATTGACAAAGTTTTAAATGCGCTGGCTAGGAAGGTATTCGAAGATTCGAAAATTGTTGTATGCCTGGACCACTTAAACATGCAAGACGGGGTATTGTGAATTATGTTTGTATGCACCGGAATCTGTGGAACATGTGGGTATTAAGCTAACGTGGAGTTCTTGATAGGTTCATGTGGTAGCTTATTGGGAGATACAGTGTCTCGAAGAGGGCCATTTCTACCACTAAACATTCGATGTTGCTATCTTTCATTAGAAAAGCTGCAGATCTGCTAAATAAGACTATATACCAGACTTATATTTTGTATAGTCCTGTGTCCTAAATCATACCCGAAAATATTTTAAATTTAATTTTAAACATTTTGTTTTTGTTTTTTTTTTTGTTTTTTTTTTAATTTTCAACAACTTATTTACCTTTGTGCTGTATTCAGCTTAAATTGTTTCACATTTAGTCTCAGCTTTCATACGATTATAAAGATTTTACTGAACTAAGGTTTCCGTCGCACTTCCCCTTACCCGGTTTTTGTGTTCCTTTGCTAATAATTGTGTGTATGTGTGTGTGTTTTTTTTTTAATATTTAAATAATTAAATCTACACATGTTTATTGGCACATAACGATCACAATGAGAAGACTTGGTGGAGATAAATTTATGAATAACTGCAAAATGCCAGCAAAAAAATATCAATAACCCCATAACCACCTGCTGAGCCTGTCATAAGAGCCATAATCAGACACTCAGAATTTTTATTTCATACGAGTAGAGTAGTACAGCGCAGAGCCAAACACAAAAATACAACGGAACGTGTCTGTTTAAATGATGTTTTTTAACGTTCGAGAACAAATAAAACTGTTTGCAGCAGGGATTTAATAAATAAAAAAGAAAGGAGAAAACAACAAACTGATAAACAAAGTAAAGGCCCTCGTTTGCATAACATTAAAAATATTTCAAAAATTAACCCTGATAGAGCCTGTTAAATATTTTTGGAATAAATTTTTAACTTTATTTCAATATTTTACCCTGCTGGTGGTTAAAGCCTTTTGTATTAACAAAATGATCAGTAAACAGACACAAAATTTCTATAGAAGTTGTAAAGTCCATCAACACTTTACCACATACTAATGCCAAAAACAACATACAAACGTATCTGCGTGCAAAAATACCTTAAAAAATCAGATTTTTCATTGTATTTCTTCGTTTAATTTAAGTTTTTTTTTTGTTTTCCTTTAAGTTAATCGTTCGACATGATTTTTATTGGCAAAAAAAGCAGAAAATAAAACAGTTTTCGAGACTTAAGAAAAAAAAAACAAAAACGCAACGCAGGGGTATAAAAATGTCAAACGATTTGTGCTGTTAAATTATGGTCGATCATTAACAAAAACAAAAAGAGAGAAAAAAAGCGAAAGAAAAAATGAAAACAAATTAATGAATAAAATTCAGCCATATTACACCTTCAATTTTAGCCATAAACAATAACAAGAGGACGCGGTTAAAGGTTTCTGAGTGGTGGCTACAAACAGAGACTTTTGACACCCTACTCAGAGATCAGCAATGAGTATTCAAAAAGATGAGTAGAATCGAATCAAATTCATAATTTCTGATTCTTACACCCATTCATACTTATTTTAATATCAGGGAACCTCTACTCATATTCAAAGTTTGAAGTACTCATCATATTCATACTTAACAACACGTATGATGTTGTTGATTTCGTTTCTCCATAACTCAACATATACAAGAATCAGAAAATAAGTATTATTCGCATACGAACACTAAAATACTCGCTAGAAGGTTGTGTGTTTGCTCTGCTTGCTGCTCTGTCGTTTTTGCTTATGTGTCTTTTGTTTTGTTGTAAATGGAACAACAACTAAGACTGTAAATTTTTATGAATGATTCGAATCACTAGGAGTATGATAAGTATTTTTCTAAAGTTATGAATCTAAATGAATAGGCTTATAAACGAAACATATTTCGAATGGTATGAGTTCGATGTCAACACGTTGTACTCATACGCATTGCAACCTGTACTTATAAATCAATGTTGTAGTGAGTATGAATGAATTCGAGTACATAGTTAAATTTCAAAATTGTTGATTCACTTATATTCAAAATTTCATGAGTGCTTATGAGTAGCGAAAAAACAATTCATTGCTGATCTTTGACCCTACTACGGCAATAATGAGGGAAATTAAATTTTTTTTAGGAAAGTGTAACTGAAAGCCTGTATATAAACTACAAACTTAGCTTAGACACTATGTAAGGCATCTTTAAAATCGTTTCTAACCTCAGAAAAATTTTTTTTTTTTTAATTTTTATTATTCAACTGAAATGCGAAATCTGAAGTCTTTTTTGCAATCCATGCCAAAACAAATGTATGTGTTGACAGCGTATTAATGTTTAACAATATTTTATCATAATCTGTGGTATTTGGCTGGAACTCTCCAATGCCATAAAAAAATATCTGAGAAATACAAACAAACAAACAAACAAACAAGCAATACCAACTACAACATCATCAATATCAATACAAGGCTTGTATTGAAGGATATATTTGTGTATACATATATTGCAAAAGGTGATATTGAATGTTGTTGTTACTGGCATTGTTTCCCTTATTAGATTGCATTCATTGTGCCCGGTTGTTGCATCAATATTTTGGTATTTTTCATGGCTCTTCTTAATTTTATTTCTGTTTCTGTAGCTGCTTTACAGACTTAACGACGTCTTGTGGCGTTTCTTAATAATGATCCTTTAACGTACGTTGTTTTTCTCTTTTCTTCTCTTTAAGGAGAATATAAAAAAAAAACGTTTGCTTGTAGGCTTAAAATTTTACTAAATTGATTTTGAATCTTAAAAAATATTTCGTTTCAATTCTTTTCCTGCTTTTTGTTAAAAAAAAATGCAATCAATATGGGGACAAGCCTTGTTTTCAAAAATTTTTGATTTCAAATTTTGATTTGATTTAAAAAATTAGTGGCATATTTCATTGAGAATGTTTTATACAAAATCCCTTCTAAAGAAGAACACTAATGAAGCAGTATGGGCTACACATACTATTCATACAAGCCAATAAACACAAATGAATCGTTCTTCACCATGATGATAATTTTTAATGGAGCCTATAATTGCTAAACAAACCCTATCGAAGCAGTCAATGAGAATAATTTTTACGCCAATACACGTAATTAATATGCTTCCATAATGCAGTGATGTCAGCGTTCTTTGCTCTTATATTAGTTCATGCTCAATTATTTGCGTAGCAAACTTGGCAATGAAGTACATAGTTGCCTGCCAACCATCAGTCAAAGCGGCAATAATTATCAGCCGTAACACTATTAAAATAATGAAGTCGAGCGGCAGTGACATGAAGTACTATTTGCAACTGGCGAAAGCCAAAAATAAAGACGCCGTCCCGTACAGAATCTGGAATACATAAATATTTTTAAATGCTTGCGGCAAGAAAACTAAGAATAACACGATTATTCGCAGTCTAAATAAATCTTAAAATAAATATTCGTTGCATAGGCAAGTAACTATAGGACTAGGCGAAGTGTTTAATACCCTTAATTGTTATGAAGGCAAATTAGTAATCACTCAGCACTCTCTAGAACAGTCTAAACAAAACTCACTACATGTTAACTCTGTCCTACACATTAACATTCTCAATCAGCTGTGCCATGTCATGTTCATCAGGTCCTAGTAAGTCTGCTGGGAGGAAGTTTCCCAGGATACAATTTTCATATTTCGTTTTGTTTGAGATGTCTGACCTGGGGTTTGAACCACGACCTCTTTATATCGAATGCTATTCCATATAAACCCATTTATATCGATTGCTATTCTATATACACCCATTTATATCGAATGCTATTCTATATAAACCCGTTTGTATCGAATGCTATTCTCTATAAACCCGTTTATATCGAATGATATTCTATATAAACCCGTTTATATCAATTGATATTCTATATAAACCCGTTTATATCGAATGCTATTCTATATAAACCATGAACTTACTACAAACATACATACATAATTGGCCATTACAACCCTTTATTCAGGACTATGACCTAGTTCCTTGTGGACTACCACCTAGTTGTTGTGTGTGTTAATTTTATACATAAGTAGAGGGACTACAATTTAAAGTCGATTCCAAACGACATATGTTTGAGAAACTTTTTCATGACAATTTTATTAACTCTCAGAGTTTTTGCCAGAAATCTGCTGAAAGGAAGTCGCCGCAGAAATATTTTTTCATATTTCGGTATGTTAGAGATGTCTGACCTGGGGTTTGATCCATTACCTCACATTTAATAAGCCAACACACTATCTATTAGAGTATGGCGACTTTAACGACTTCTCTTGTATATGAAAATGATAAACTAACGATTTTCACTCTTTCCATTAGGCTATCGGGTCTGTCAGCTTTGTAGTTCTTATGTGAGGGCCTTCGGATTTGAGGCTTTAATAGGTTCATCTCTCCTATTTACCAAGTCATGAGCTTTTGAGCGAAATTATCGCCCATAAAGAATAATTCCCTGTGTGTTTTACGTACAATTTGTCTTTTCACAAGTTAAAGAAGTTAAACAGGAACAGATTCACTACAAATCACAACTCCATGCCATTATAGCCTAGTGTAGGGGTATCTTCTTATTTTGTTCTTTTGATTTTCTACTATCCAACGCTTGTGAAAATGATGTATTGCAAGCGGAAGAAACACTAGACATGTGTAACACGGAGCACAACTAAAATGAAGTGAAGTGAAGGAACAGATCAGATATGACAGCATGTGAGCGGTAGTGATGGTGTCACTAAAATTAATAATGGAAGCAACAGCATCAGCAGCTTCAAGAGACTTTAACGCTAAACACCAGTAGCACACATACAGAGTGCCAATGGCATCTTATTTTCTTTTTTTTACTCGCACATCTTTAATGGTCTCATTAATCGAACTATTAGCGTTAAAGTCATTCCGTTAAACTCTTATTCGTTTTTCTTGCGTTGTTTTCTTCTTCTTCAAATCGTAGGAAAAATCTAAATTAATACTGGAGACTAATAATTCATTTTGAAGCGCTAATTTTTATAGTTAAACTGTCACATTGACAGATGACAGTTTTGCTTTAAACCGTAATCGTATAAATGGGGTGGATAATAGCTTAGTCGGCGTTCCTTTTTCTTTATTTATTTCCATTTAAATTGTTTGCAACATTTTTATTTTGTCAGAAAACGAGTGAAGAAAATAAATGAAACTTTAACTACATATTGGTGACAGAGTTCTGCTATTCAATTTCACTTTCTGTCATATTTCGATAGTTAATTGGGTTTTTATTTTAGGAGTTTCAAAAGTTTCGTTTTTTGCTTTGTTGTAAAGCCGACCTATTTAATGGGGTGTAGTAGGTTTAGTAAGGCATTAGTTTTAACTGGGAAAATTAACCACACAAAATCTGAACAATTTAAACGTGAGAGAGATTTCCTGAATTAAAGTAAAATAATTTTTATACCTGACTAGATAAAGTCCTCATATGGCCACCTTTCTTCAAAAGCAAATAACCTCTGTGGATGCCTACTTTTATATTTTTCAATGCAATAGCGTTTCCACAATTCTGGGCTTTCCGAGCCCCATGTGTAACATTTTTGCTGACGTATCCATCATCTGAGAATTCAGCGTCATCGCTGAAGAAAATTTTGTTAGAAAAATCAGCGTTGAAAGCCTGTTACTGTAGTATCCAATCCGGATGGTCATCCAGCATTAATTGTTGTTCGAGTTGCCCTTTGAGTTTACAACCACGTGTTAAAGAAGGGGACAGATTCCCCCTTCAGGAATACCCCTGGTGAGCTAAAAACCATCCATATTCGATAAGATCGGTCGACTCTTCAGCACATAAACAAAGAAGTCAATCCGAATATTCGCTTATATCCCTCAGTGGGTCTCCAACAGAAATCTAAGAAGACTGACAAAGTGGCCTATGGTATATTTATGAAGGGTTCTGATACTAAAATTTCTTATAGGCTCCTTGACCACTTCAGGGTTTTCCAGGCATAGGTCATGACAATTTTAAAAGCTGCGCAATGGTTGTTGAGTTGCAGAGTTTTCCCCGAAAGCATTTGATTTATACAACCATATATCCATAGAAAAGTAATTTCATCGTCCGTCGGTGTTCATAAATGCCGGGAAAATTTAGGGAAATTTTGAATCATTAATAATAACCTCCCGGACGTAGAGACATCGTCCAAAATTGCATTTTTGATGAGCTGGCGAGTGCTGGTACAGAGCTCGCTATCTAGGGGCATAGGCATTCCTTGGTTAATTAGAATATTATGCACACTTATTACAGGGAAGCTCAATATTAGCATTAGGGTACGTACTATATTGCTAGACTCTGTTAGACACGTAAGACTTATATCTTTAAATCGCATGGCCGTCTATCGTGCACTAGTGATTCTTCCAGATGGCAATGTCGGAAGATAAGCCAAATGACTCCTGCAGTAGCAGTGGATCTAAGGAGGAGGACACTGTCTTTCACATTATGTGTCCCTGCTTGGGCGTTAAAGGACGGCGGTTTTAGACATTTCACTTTCTCACATCTCCGACCGACCACTCCAATATAAAGATTGCTGCAATAGCAAGAATTATTTTATACTCAGGTTGGTTTTCTCTAGGGAGTGTTTTTGATTGTCGATTAGAATTGATTGTGGTATCACGATGGGCCTAAATGGGACCTTTTCTTTTATGGGTTCCGCCACCTTACCTAACCTACCCAAAACGACTGACAAGGTTTACTACCTTTCCGTCGTCAAATTAGTCCCAAGAAAGTCTGTCATATCATGAAGAGAATTTTTGAACACATCTACAGAGTCATTGTAAAACATCCATTGACTTCTTGAAAGAATTAACTGAACTGCAGCTTTCATTTCTTTCAGTGTATTTCCAATTCTAATAAAATTTTAACCCAAAATTATTTTAAGCTTAAACGAACGAAACAAAAAAAATTAAAAAAATTTTAGAAATTAATTGCTCATTAATTTCGTTACAATTTTGATCGCATGTTCGTTAATCCAATTTGGTGAAACGAAAACATCAACTTACACTAAAAAACCTCTTTCAACATAAACCCTCTCTTTCTTCGGATTAAGCGCACAAGAATACCACACTTTAGCATTTAATTCCGTACGACGAGAAGGAAAAAAGTGTTGGATTTTAAAATGAGATCTATTTGTTTGCCTTTTTTTGTTTGTTTTTTGGTTCCTGTTTTAATCTCTTTTTTTCTCTGTTGGTTTTTTCATTCCATTACTTATTACTTCTAATGCCAAATGACTTTACGACTATTTCATCTAATCTAACATCGTTGAAAGGAAAAAAAAGAGAAAAAACTAAAGAATTAAAGGGGCTTACAAAACATGCGATGCGATAGCCTCTCTATCATATGTTGTCGTAGAAACAAAGTGTTGGAGCGGGAGGGCCAACACACAGAATGTGTCTCTATTGAAAGACTCACGCAATCAAATTTATTAAAATCTCAATTTCACGCCGAATATTAAAAGAAAAAATACAAGAAAAATAATAGATGAAGTGTTGCCTTAAAAACTAAACTAAAAACAAAAAAAGCGAAAGCAGAAGAGCTTACAACAACGTAAAGATTTTTATTTATTTGGCGTAACAATTTTATAAATTGCCTGCTTATTTTCTTAATGCTTCAGTTGCTGACATTTGACAACGACAAAGGGGTGGCGATGGTGGTAAGGCAGTTTCCCTGTCTATATGTATTCGTTGGCAGGCAGGCTGACTGGCTGTTTGGTTGGATAACCGGATGACTGCTAATCTCCATTTAACTGCTGTTTGTTGTGATTTTAGTGCCAAGTTGTGATATTTCGCACATTTTAACCCTAACCAATGAAAAACCCTGGGTTGAGCGCTGACACTAGAAGAGGGTGCTGCTGGTGTGGGGGCATTGTTAATAAAATAAAGGGATACCGAAAAAGCAACGACGTCAGCGAATGGAACTGTAAATGAGAATTTTTTCGTGTAAATGTGTAGGTATTTTATAGGGTTTTCTGCGATGGCATTAGTATTGGACAAAATTAAACACTCCATAGAGTTTTATTAGGGAAATATAATCAGAAGAGTCAACGTTGTCTAGTAGGTAGTGTATTGGCTTATTAGACCCCAGGTCAGGCGTCTCCAACTAAACGAAATATACCAACACAGTTCTTCAGCGACTTCCTCTCCTATGGCAGAAACTCTAAGAGTAAATAAAATTGCCATGAGAAGCTTCTCAGAAATCTGTCGTTCGAATCAACTTTAAGCTGTAGGTCTCGTCCCTCATCGACAAAATTAACACATACAACATGGGTGATGGGAAAAGCTAAGTAGTACGCCCGACTAAAGGGTTCTAATGACCATTTAGGTAATTAAATTGTTACGTTTTTACTTTTTAAAAATGTTTAAAATATGAGCTCGTGGATTGCAACAAAAATAAAAATAAATTTGTGTTTAGTTTTAATAAAAATTCTTTATTATTCTCACAATATTGTGCGCTACTGTTCACAACTTTATGTAAACAACAACAATTGCCTTTCTTTGTTATTACTCTGTTTACACCCTTTGCATAAACAATAACAATCAATAAACAACTGTTCGACAGATGTTTGTAACAGAGATCTTCGAACCACGATTACTCTCTTCAAACACACCGCGTCTTCAAACAAGACTGACTGAAAGCTGCTTAGCGAAACTAGATAAAGCGCTAGGGGAAGATACGTCGCGTGTCTTCTTCGTAAGAAGGCCTTGATAAAGTACAATAATACGAGAAATTCTAGCTCCAAGAATGACGTTCTTCCTTTTGGAAGTTCCCAAAGTAAGGCCGAAATCCTTCCTGGTGGAACTCCTACGATGATAGCGATCACGGGATGTGTGAAGAAAGTTTTGCAGAAATCCTTCTTGGAAATGGAAAGGAGTTGCTCCTATGGTGATAGCGATCACTGTATGTGTGAAGGCATTTTATTTAAATACACGTTTAATAATATCATTCACCCAATTGTTTCATTTTCATTCAAAGAAACTTGTGTATCTATTTAGTGGCTTCGTATTGTAAAACTTTTTCATTTTAAACAATTTTTTTTGTTTGGTTTTCGGTTGTAAATTTGTTTGAATGTTGTTGTTGTTTTCCATTCTATCTTTGGTTTCATTAGCGTTGTAATAAAGCCAAAAAGTCACAAAATCATTGAAGCCGATAATCAGATTTCCTTTTTATCTCATCCCCTTTTCAGCTACTGTAACCTCATCTTATGCTTTTACAAACACACGCTGATATTTTTCGCTGTCTTGTTTGTGCTCTTCAAACACCCCTCAATGAAACTCAAACCCTTTTAGGAAAACCAAAAGAAGCGGAATATAAAATAGTAAACGGCCCTTTAAAATATAGTACTTTGCAACATAAATTAGGTTAAATGCTAGTAGCAAACACAGGATACATGATTTAGGCCAAGAATTTTTTGGGTTTTTAAATTTAAATCTTTTGTTTAAGAAAAACGATCTGAGATTGTTAATCAAAGTCCCTGTAGCTTACTGTAGCATATGAGAATTACAAGCAAATGCTGGTGTTAAAATGAAAATTCTAAACAGCATTGTTGTTGTTGTTGTTCGGGCTTCTAATGTTGAGTTGTTTTCATTTTTGGCGTGAATAGTTTACGCGCAAATAAATATAAACGTTTGACATTATTTGCTGTCACTCAAATTGTTGATCCTTAGGGACTATATCTCTACTCTAGTTGTTGTATTTGTTATTATTATTTTAGCTATTGTTGTGACACTTTTATGCAAATCAGTTTTTATTTTCACTGTTCACTGGTTTTACAAAATTGGCGCTGCGTGTGAATGTAACTACTGCTACTGCCAGTATTTTGTGCCATGTTACAGCAGCGATGCCGTGATTGATGTTGCAACTGGGATTGGTTGTGTAGATTATATGGTGTATGATGTTGTATGATCCCTAAAGGATATTTCATTTATTCACGTCTTTTTTTTCTCTTAATTCACTCGTGTTGCTCATTTAATGGCGTTTTTTGTTGTTGTTGTCGTTTCACTTTTTTTTTTAAACTTCCAGCTCAGTGAGTATGATTATGTTCGTTGTTGTTTTTGTTTTCTGGCAGACTTACAATGTGTTAACAAGTCAAATTTTTAATGACAAACACTGACAAAGAATAAAACAATTCCGTGTCATTTTACGTTTACTTTACGTATTTATTTAAACAACAAATAAAAACAATTTTTTGATTTCGAAATTGCAAAAATAACACAAAACCTCACATACATACATATTCTCGTATTCAGTCATTCATTCATTCGTTTTAAAAATCTTGACACTTTCAGTTGATGAGTTTAAAGCCCAAATGAGCAAAAAATACAAACGAAAAAATCGTTTAATTTCAGAATTCTGTTCTCGTTGTTCTTGCTGTTGTAGTTGTTGCTGATTTGAAGATGTGATGATTATAACGTAAATGACAACATATGTTGCATTTTCGTTTTATTTTTTTGGTTTTAATGACAAGGGGTACACTGTTCGATTTGCTGTTTAATTTTTGGCAAATTAATTAAAAATCATTAATAAACTTTGGTGGGAGTTGCCATGATGTCATTCACAAATAAAGGAGAAATTTTCTTAAAAAGAAGACGTACATTATAATCAATTTCATCATAAACATAAGCCTGGAGACAAAGTTAAGGAATATAAAAGTCACACGAAATAGAACTTCTTCTTCTAACTTACCGGTCCTTAATCAACTTTGCTTCCAAGATAGTCACACTTGACTCAAGCTCTCATGGAAGAACAATATTATTAGGAGAACTAACAACGCCATAATAATAATGCATTAAACGTGCAAAGGAAGCGTATGTAAGATTTGGATATTAGACCAACCATCACCTACTGGATCTATCAGATCACGGGGGAGCCATCCTTGCTTTTGGGTGTACATGGTTGGTGCCTCTGCGAACTGATAGATGGAGTACACGGGCAACCAGCTACCCTCATCATCAGTGCGCTCTGTTTCATGTCGACCAAAACATTATTTGCTATCCTCAATTGACTCTCCTCTGACGTTCTATGAAAACAGGGGACCTAATAGATGACAGTTAAATTCTAGCCCAACCTGAACTATGGATATGCTGTTATTTTGTGAAGTTATAGGCACTTAAGAGTCAGTTAAATATGGTCCCTTAAAACTTTAGAATTCAAACTAGTGACGACTAGTTTAAACATTAGAAGAGTTCTAATGAATTCCTTAAAACTTATGCCGATGGCTCAAAGATAAGTGACAGTGTGGGGCCGTGGTATATTTATTAAGGGTTCTGATATTAGATTTTGTATAGGCTGCCAGAACACTGCACCGTTTTCTAGGCGAAGGTCAAGGTCATTTCGAAAGCCATGGAAAGTTTGTTGGGTGGTGGGATTTTCCCCGAAAATCTCTTGATTTACTCCGATTACCAGACTACGATTAAATACCTAGAGGGTATACTTCCGTCCTTGTGCATGAATGCCGAAGATTTCTCAGGGAAATTTAGGATTTAATGTGGCGCGCAGCCTACAATTTCCGGCAGGTTACTGGACGTAGGTAATCCTATTGTCTCAGTTAAATGGGATATTGTGCACTCGTTTCACAGGGAGGCTAAATCTCTTTGGCAGCAGGAGGGTACGTGCAATATTGTTGGACTCGGCTGGACACGTATTTATGAGAAGACGAATGAATTACTTCATCTCTCAATCGCATTGCCATTCATCGCACAATTGCAATTCTCAAGGGCATCTGTCGTATCGGCAGGAGTGCCTAAAGATTCTAGATCTAGCATTCTGACAAATTACTTCTCCAGGCTCTGTAGGTCTGAGGAGAAGGAGGCGACTGTCCTTCACTTCATGTGTCAGTGCCCTTCTTTTATCATAAGAAGATAGAGGTTTCTAACCTCTCCTAAGGAATGTTTGATAACTGGGTTGAATATTGACAAAATGATGGCCTCAGTGACCTCTTTCCTTCAAAGAAGGTCCGCCGTCTTACTTAATCTAATCTAAGTAAAGCTTCTTGAAAAATTTGTCTTCTAAGTACACCACAATGTTTATAAATTAAAATTTTACTTCGAGTTCTTTAAGTTCTAATTTGAGTATTGCATATGACCTTCCCAATACAATATACTTGAACTGGTCACCCCTTTTTTGTTAATGATTTTTATTGACAAAGCAAAAGCTTTTAATTTTTGTTTTTTTCTTGCATTTGTCTTCAGCCTTTTTTTTTTATTGTGGAAGCCTTCAAAATGAAAAGATGGTACCAATATCAAATGAATGAATGAATTAATGAAGGAATAAATGATAATGGTGGTATACAAAATAAGTATGTATATTTTTTATACTCTCTATGGGTTTAGTTTTTATTATTTATTGTTGCCTTCACATTGCTGCTGTTGCTGTTGTTGTTGTTGCTGTTGTGTCTTCCAAACTAATTGCAGTCTTTTGTTAATAATAATGAAATGAATATTGAAAACACGCAAATGTCGCATTAGTTTGTCATGTGCAGGAGCATTAAAACGTCAGCGGCGGTGGTTCATTTAAGTTCAGTTTTTTTCACTCTTTTTTTGTAGGTTTTTCTGTAAAAACAAAAAAAAAAACAACATTTGCAATGAAAATTAATAAAGTTTGCAGCTCATTATAAATATGGTCTTAATGATGTGGAGAAAAGCTTTGTGAATTTTTGTTGACAAAAAAACAAAAAAAAGTCACTTGTCGTCGTCTTATTTGTCATGAAATGAAACGCGAAACTGTTTGCGAGTAGTAGTAGACGACCGACCCAATTTGGTTGACGTCAATAAAGTCAGAGTGTTGAGTTGTTAACGTTTGAACAAAAAGAAAAAAAAGGGGGCGGTCTAGACAAAAGTGTTGGTGGCGTACAACATACTGACTTTGAAAAATGAGTCTTGAAATGATTACTTGTTTTAGCTGGTGCCTCAAAGCCGCTGTTGTTATGTGGAATAGATTTTGAACTTGGCTTCTTAGTTTTTTTAGTTCTTAAGAAATAGCGTTCCGTACTTACGTTATTAATAATTAGTTTCAGTTTTGAGGATGTATTGGTTGAGAGTTTCAAGGCACACTATTTAACCACTTCCATTCTATTCTTGCAAGCGTTCTTTTAAATTCTGTTTTTTTTTACGGCTCGTAAATAACCTTGATCGAATATGTTTTGTTTTACATCATGTGGCGATAAATTCATTTTAATTCTCTAAACCTCTTAAGTGGTCACATTCATCAGTCAGTTAATGTCGGAGACAATAGATACGTTTAAAGTTGGGTGATGCCTAATACCGCAGAATGATTTATGGCCATTACTTTATTCGGAACCACATTACCAGAAATGTGGAGAAATATTGTAAGATGAAAGGCCTTGGGAGACTTCACACAGCCACAGCCTTCCTTATTCTCAAGTCTAGAACCATTTGTGTAGACTACCCAGAGCTGGAAATGTTAGACTACCATCTATTTAGAAGCCTAGTATGAAATCTCCTATCAAAATTAGGTTCAGGGGAGTTGAGTCAATTTCATTTAGAGTCTGGTAATTCTCATATAAGTTAGCGGAAACTCTAGGAGGCATGATGTGGATATATCCCTCACTGAGACAATGGGCCTCCCGATACAATAGAAGAAAGCCCTCACTTGCAATATACATATGTAATCCGCGACGTGATTACTGTCCTCTGCAAATGTTCTCTCAATCTACAATAACTTAGTTGCTTAACTTAATTGGTCATTATAACCCTTCAGTTAGGATTACGACCTAGCTCTTCGCACTACATATGTTGTGTGTGTGTTAATTTTATTCATGAGTAGCGGAATCTGCGGTTTATAGTGTACTCCGAACGACAAATTTTTTGAGAAACTTTTCATGGCAATTTTATTTACTCAGAGTTTTTACCAGAAGACCACAGAGGGGAAGTCGCCGAAGCAATATTTTTTATACTTCGTTTTATTGATATCTGAGCTGGAGTTTGAACCACGGCCTTGCGTCTAATAAGTCAACACACTACCTATTAGACTATGGCGACTTAAATTCACAATACGCCACGAGAAAATCCGCCAAGACTATCGAAACCAGACTGGTATTCTTGAAGACATCCGATTAAAGGCTAAACGATCGCCCTAATCGTGTGTCTAAGTCCTCTTTAAGCTTTCTAGTGTTCCATAGGGTTTACCAATTTCCTAACTTTTTATTTGATTGGGGATTGTGGTACGAGCAGCTGCACTGTAAAGTGTCACCGTTTAGTCTCTAGCCAGTGCATCAAAAATTTCGTGTGCAGGTACCTAAAACAACTGGACTTCATAATACTTATGATTGAAACGAATTGTTAAACACTAATCAATTGCCTCACGTATATATTGTTCTCCCATATAAGCCTCAATTAAAAACAGCACTAAAATAAATACAAAAACAACACTATTAAGCGAACAAACAAACGAACGAACATGTATGAATATCACCTCTCGATCTTGATCTGCTGATGGATGATGAGTGAATTGCATGAGTGCAAATTCTGCGCTTCGTTTGTTGTTTTAATCTGCCGTTGGTTTGTTTGTTGTTGTTTTTTTTTTGCAGTTTTTTTTTATCTGAATGTGTGAAGTTCGTGTTTTTTTGCTGTTAAAACAACAACAACAACAACAGAACAAGATTATATTGCAATGAAAGCATGTTTTTATAGGAATATATGTTTACAATCGTATATGTGAGGTTGCAATTAAACACTGTATCGCCAAGTATCCGCAAGTAGCAAAGCGTTGTTGGATTTGCTTAGTTTTTTTGAATTTATTTTCGTTTCGTTTTTATTTTATTTTTTTTTTGTTGCAATTCATAATCATGTTACCAAATGTGTTTTCTTTTAATCTTTTTCTGTGTTGTTTTTTTGTACTTCAATTTGATGTTTTACTTGAACATGGTGTTGAGTAGCAATGTTTTTGTGAATTTATTTTCTAAAGAAAATACACACGCACACACATATATACACACAGATATTCTTAAATAATAAGGTTTTATATGTGCTTTTCAAAAAATTTAATTTCATTACATTTTTATGTTTGTATTGTATTGAATTTCATGGTTTATAGAGTTACACAGAGATGGACACAACACATCTCACCGGTATGTTATTAACAATTAAACTTCTCTTTCGGTGGTGGTGGTGGTCAATGACCCATTTTATTAGAAACATTGTTGCCTGAACATGTAACACCTCATAATCATAATGTAATACATACATATGTACTTGATACGATGGACAGATGGATGGATGGTTGGATTTCAATTATTTAAATTGTAATATTTTCATATCAAATACAGACAGACAGACAAACTACCATATCATTGTCAATTTGTCTCCGTCTTTAGTCTTTAAATTTATTTTTTTTTCTCTCTGATGATGTTGTTGTTTTTTTTTTGTTCACACACACACAAAATAGTTTGATTGTGGTATTTCTAATCAATTTTGTTAATTGTATCTGAAAACAAATTTACACTTCAAAACCTTCTTAATCTCTAAATACACACTTAAAATATATTTATGGATACAAACACTCATACATACGAGTATATATATACATATGCATATGTATGTGTATGTGTATACATGTGTGTAGAGATTTGTATTTACAGTTATAAGAGTTGATTTGCTAATTGCCTAAAATGTCTTCAGTTTGATTATCGGTATTTTGATATTTTGACATCTTCTTAAAGATTTTGAAGTTTGAATTAAATTTCGAAAATAAGAAACATTAGAGATGGTATGTATGTATGTATTTTGATTATATACATACAGACGTTGTTATGTTTGTGAGTAAGGCAAATGAAAATAATACAGTCCCTTACAAATATTTAAGAGATAATATGGAATTATTCACTGCAAATTGCAGTGTGGTGTTCAATAGTGAAAACTAATGCCAGAATTCAGGCTCAAACTATGGTAATTGTACCGAATTCTCTGGTTCAAGGTCCTCTTATTATGTTTGATTTGCTGCAGCGTGGATTCCTGGTTGGTATGGTTCCATAATTGTCATTAGTGTTGGGTTTGTTCGACGACGTCCTCTCACTAGTCTTCTGGCAAAAATTCTGGGGAGTTAATAAAATTGTTATGAAAAATTTCTCAAAAAAAATCTGTCGCACGGTGTCGGCTTTAACTGTAGGTTCCGTTATTCATAGCTCAAATTAACACACACAACACGGGTGATGTGAGAAGCTAGGTTGTAATCCTAACTGAAGGGTTGTTATGATCATTTGTGTAAGCAAGTAGGATGAGATAAGTTTTGCAATCCTTAGAATTGAATCCGGTTTGGTTTGGTGTAAAATGGAGTCGCCGTAGTCTAGTAGGTAGTGTGTTGGCTTTTTAGACGTAAGGCCCGAGTTCTAACCTCAGGTCAGACATGAAAACGATATAAAAAAATATTTCCTCGGCGACTTCTTCTCAGCCGATTTCTGATAAAAACTCTGAGAGTAAATAAAATTGCCATGAATTGTTTCTCAAGAAGCTGTCGTTCGGAGTCGACGTTAAATTGTAGGTCCCGCCACCCACGTATAAAATTAACGCACACAACATGAGCGGTGTGAGAAGCTAGGCCGTAATCCTGACTGAAGGGTTCTAATGGCCAATTATGTATGTATGTTGGTGTTAAAGGTCGTAAGATTGAGTCGAAATGCATAATTAGAAGGCTTAGTATCTTCTTGCTGCTTTAGTATCCTTTTTTCTAAATCGCGAGCGAATCGGGCTGACATACTTGACTTGCTTATGTTAATAACGAACACATGTTCTCATGTGTGTACAAACAGGGCTCTGAATTCGCACAACATGTCTTACGCTGTGTATGCTTTGACTTATAATACACTTAAGTTTTACGAACATCTTTCACTTTGAGGAACGTATTTGATCTCTAATTTTATAAGTTTATTGGCATTATTGGTACCAACATTGGTACACAATCTTAACGTAGCGTAGATTTGGGTATTGGGATTGCGTAACAACTTTTATGAAAATTTCTACATTAAAAATCCATTGTTCGCCTTATCAAGTTGCCACAACTCATTTAAGAGAACCGTAAGTGGTCCAGTTTTTTGGTTTCAGAGTAAACGGTACTTATGACATCATAATTATGCTGATAAATTACAAAAATAACAAAAGAAATTGTTTTCTTTCAAGAAAACTGACCACAAATTGAAATTTTTGGCCAACCTACGACAAGGCAGTCAATTTAATACTACTGGGGTTCTACTGCTACTGCGGCTGCTGCTGCTGCTGCTGTTGCTTGACACATGCAACAAACAATAACAATTTACAATCAGTGGCTTTGTGATGTTATTGTTGTTTCTATTTAGTTTATTATTAAATCACATAACAACTACAACTACAACTGCAACGATAACAACAGAGAAAACTAACAATTATTAACATTACCAGTGTAGCTGTTGTTGTTGCTGTTGCTGGCTGTTGTAATTTAATGTTTGAATTGAAAATTGGGTGACAAAAGTAGGGGTTGACATGATTTTCTGTTTCTTTTGTTCTTTCTCTCTCTCTCTCTGTTTTGCGTCACAGACATGTTGAACAATAACCGAACGACAACCCTTTCGTGTCGTTTGACATTTTGATCATAATTACCGGCAGTATTTGAGTAACTGACCATTACATGCATACTTATTTATATACATACGTATGTATGTAGATATGCCTTATATTAGTTGTTGTTTTTATTGTTGTTGTTGGTCTGTTAAGTCTGTAATTTTGTGGTATTGATGGCGGTCAATTTGGTAAAATTTAAAATAACTAAAGAAACTTAAGCAACAGCAACCAGCAACCAGCACCAACAATAAAAACTATAATGATTATACGATAATAAATGAAATTGAAAATATTGAGGCATGCAACATATTTACACACACGCACAATTACATTTACCACACTTTCTTTATAATTTCTTTGTAAATTACTGACTGGGTCTGCCAAGTGCACTTTGAGGTTTTCTTGAACATTATTTGCTCATTTGTCTCTAGGTTTTTAAGAACCAACAATTGTTTTTGTTGGCATTTCTTTTATTGTTGCTTTTGTTGTATTTAACAAAGTATAGGAAAAGAAGAAGAAACCCAAGGCAGAAGGTGTAAATTCTAGACAACTTTCATGAGTTTTTTTGTTTAATTTTCATTGTTGCCGTTCATTAGCGCAAAACGAGAGAGACAAGTGCCTGTAAAATGTTTAGTTTTCTTGGCATTTCTAATTGGATGTTCAAAATGAAAGCGCTGATGTGACAACATGAATTTTGTTTTGACAAAAATTAAGAAAAATAAGCAAAAAAAAACGAAATAAAAATGAAAATAATAGTCAAATTATGCCAATTCTTTTGATCTTTTCCTTACAAATGAAAATTAAAATTAAAAAGAAAAGAAGACAACAAAAATAATTGTTTGCATAAAATGAAGAAATCGAAATCAACCCCATTAACCATGTAACATTTCTGCCAGCCCCCAAAACAGGCTAGAACACCATTTCCAACAAAAATTGTCAAACATTTGAGTGCCACAAGTAATAAAAAAAAGTTTAAAAATGTTGCACTGAACGTAGTTATAACCTTTAAGTTATCAAGTCTGAAAATTTTACCTCTTATATGCATGACATTGTTTTTTTTCGTGACCTGTCTCGTTCTTGCAAACTACCTACGTCGTGTTTCTTTAGACTAGTTTCCATTCAAGCTGCACATTTAAGCAGTTCATCAGATGGATAGTTCATACGATCAGACAATAATACAGTGTCCCGTAATTACACCTATAAGAAATTCTCGTGAAGATCCGAAAGAGGTCTGTTTATTTCTCTGGCCAGAACAGGCCAATATATTCTGTAAAGGAAGATGAAATTTGATTTGATAATCCTTCTAGTACAACATACTGTTACGAAAATGAAAAATTTAGATGCTGGTACATATTTTGCTTTTACATCGCTTAACATTAAAATTGTAAACAAAAGTTACAAAAACAAAATAATACAGTAAACAAACCTGTTTACAAATTATCGTACTGCTTAATAATAACAACAAACAACAGCATAAAACAATCGTAAACAAGTGAACAAAAATACAACAACAACACTACAAGAATAAATGTAAAGAAAGATGTTTACATATACAGCGATTTCGAGAAGGCGAAGTCATGAACATTCGCCTTCAAGAACATTCATCAGGCTTTTTACTGTGCCATATAAATAGCAAGGCAAAGCTGGCGACCGGAGTTAGTTAAGTTCAATCAGTCTTGTGTGAAGACGCGGTGCGTTTGAAGAGAGTAACCGTGGTTTGAAGATCTCTGTTACAAAGATCTCTCGAATATCTGTCTAGTAATTGTTATTGTTTATGCAAAGGATGTAAAAGAGGAATAACAATGAAAAGCAATTGTTGTTGTTTACATCAAGTTTGTGAACAGTAGCACACAGAATTGTACGAATAATAAAGAATTTAAATTAAAACTAAACACAAATTTATGTTGTATTTTATTTACAATCTACAAGCTCATATTTTAAATGTTTTTCAAAAGGTAAAAACGTAACAATAATAAAACCGAAGTTGGCTGCAAGTAGCTGTGTAACCGTAGTTTATTTTGTGATCTGGCTAATGGTAAAACTACTTCCATGTCTTCTTTTGATTCAAAAAATCTTTTTGAAATAGCAATACGAATACGAGTGCAATTTCATCTAAATTCGCCTAGACAATGGAAACTGTGTCTGTTTGTTGGGTTATCACAAAACCCCTGACGGCCGTCACAAAAAGCAACGACTATAGTAGCATAGAATTTTGTTTTTCATGTTCATTTTGACTAATGTGAGACGATTAACTGTTACGCGTGTACAACAAGTGATGGCATACGAGCCATATGTGTGTATGTAGTAAAGCCGTAAAAAAGCTCAAGAAAAAAACAAAACAAAAATTATTTGGCATTTTCGCAAAGCAAAAAGAAAACATTGTTGGATGCCAACAGAAAATAAAACAGAAAAAAAAAACCAAAAAGAAAAAGTCAATCTACAACTCGTCAAGAGCCAAGCAAAATGTCGCCGACGACATTTTATTTCGCCAGATTTTCGTTAATAATTTTTCATTGCGACAATGCTGCGAGCCCGCAATGTCTTAAATTTTCCCCTTAAAGCCTTTAGAGAGATCATATGGGGAGAATGTGTTCGTTTGGTTTGTCTTTTTGTTGTTGTTCAGCTTTAATGCTCAAAATATTACAAAGGATTTGATACAATTAATCACTCCCAACAGATTTCATGTGCTAGAAGAGACTGTGTTGTGTGTGTGTGAACGTTCTTCTTCATCAGTTGAGGCATTTGCATGCAAATGTTTGTCTTTTTTTCTTTTTGCTTTTCGAATTTATTTCAAAATTACCCAGAAGTCGAACAGAATTAAAGAAAAAAACGAAACGAACAAGAAATTGTTGGCATTGTCGACGTGACAAAAATTTTACTTGATTTTGTCTTAATTAACGCCATACGCTTCAATAGCTATAAAATATGTGTGATGCACAGTATATAATAATGTTGCAATGCATTGATCATACCCTGCGGCAAACTGGGAAGGCATGTTCAATTTTTTGTAATGTTTGTTACAGATTCTTAAACTTCTCGGCTTCGAAATCATTCACGTCTTCCTTGCAATGACTGTTTAAGAAACGCTCGAGTACATCAAAATAAAGGAACAATTACTGGGCCAATAGGCGCCTTTCAGACAAAAAATTCGATAAAGTTTGCGATCAGTTTCAGTGTCTTGAACTGCAGCTCCATGTGTTTGCCTGTATAGTTCCCTTAAATTTCTTGCATCTCCCTTTTCAATTCTTTGTGTTTCTTTTTTGCTTTCTTTTGGATTTTATTTGACGTTCATCGGTGCGCTTCAATAGCGGCCACATCACACTTGTTTCAATTAATCGCCTTTTTTACCCCACGTTTGGGGAGCAAGTCTTCTGCATCATTCAACGCCTTTTTGATTTTAAATGTTGCACTTGTTGTTCGCTCATGTTGTAGTTGTTATTATAGTTGCCGCTGTTATTGTTGCTGCTGTTGTTGTTTTTGTTCAATTCTTTGGATCTTATTTTTGGTGGCAAAAATAAGCTGTAGTAAACCTTTTTGGCCTTTTATTTCGTAAGTGTGTGTTGTGCAGTTTCGCATTGAATTTTACGCATCATTCACACTTGGCTTCCCAAAAGATTTTACTTTTTAATTGGACCACACACGCCAGCCACATTCGTCTTGTTTTTTTGTGGGTTTCTCTCGCTCTCTCCTTGTAGTCCTTTCATGAAGTATTTTTTTTGCAGTTTGATTTGATTTGATTTGTGGTATTTTGTTTCCCTGTAAAGAACTTCTGGTTTTAATTTCTTTTTTTTTTGTCTTTCGGTTTTTGTTGATGTTGCTTCTCTAAGGGCTTTTGCCAAATGTTTGCGTACATATTGGCGTCACACTTCCAAAATCGAAACAATTTCTGTTGTTTTGTTTTCACATGTTGCTGGCATTATTGTTAGGCTGTGTGTGTGTGTGTGTGTGCAATTTTTGGTGACAACAAGCCACAACTTAAGTCTGTTGCATGTTCTCATTCAAATACGATTTGTTGGTTGACAATCGGAGCCACCAAGTTCAGCCTGTCAACCGTAAACCACCCAAGAATTTCACAAATCGAATGCAAATGTTCAATCTGCCTCTCGTTTTTTTGTGAAACGTTTTTGAATCACAATTAATTTTCGTTCATATTGGTCTCTTGAACTGTTGAAATTATTTTGTAAGAGCGATAAATTCAATTGACAATAAGAAGAAAAAAAAAAACAAATCTATTGAATACAAAATTTACAATTTAAGCAGTATTTTTGTGCTAAATAGGCCTCTATACTCTGTCTAGTATATGAACAGTATGCCTATTATGCCTGATAGTATAAGGTATGATTCAGGGCGTTTTGTTTCTTTAGGATACTTTCGTGTAACAAAGCAATCAATACGCATAATTAGCTAAATTTTTTTTCAAAGATCACCAGGAAAACTACATATGAGCAGGCCTATACATACATACATATATAATTCAAAATCATAATTACGACTACCTTCTCACACCACTTATGTTGTGTGTGCTAATTTTATACATGAGTGGCGGAGGACCTACTGTTTAAAGTCGACTCCAAACGACAGATTTTTGAGAAACTTTTCGTGGCAATTTTATTTTACTCTCAGAGTTTTGCCGGAAATCTGCTGAGAACGAGCAGGCCTATATCTCCGCAATATTGGCAAAGGCTTCATCGGCCTGGGGGTCTGCAATTCTGCCATAAAGTGTTTATCAAAAAAAGTTGGTATGAGGACCCCTTAATGCACTAAAGTGGGGATTGTTTTAAAAACAATAAATTAATTAGCCTTAGTGAATTAGGTAGTATGCTGGCTCATTGGAAGTGTGGCCAATCTCTGACATCTCGAACGAACAAGTTTATTTCTTCCGTTCAAAATCTGTCATTCGGAGTCGACTTTAAACTGTAGGTCGTGCCAATAGTGGATAAAATTAACACGGACAACGTGGATAGTGTAAGAACGTAGGTCGTAAACCTGACTGTAGAATTGTAATGACCAATTACGCACGTACAGTGAGCGTCAAAAGAGACTGTACTTTAACAAAAAATAATACACATTAATTAATTACCATTATATTTATTTTAAAATTGTTACATTGCCAGTTTTTAAATTTAAAAAAAAAAAAAAAAATACAAAAAATTTCGAAATATTGTAAAAATTTTTCGTGCACTATCCTTAAGTGTTAAAATTTGAGCACTAAGGAACTGTTTACAATTTTCTATTTTCATAGAATCACAAAATGATTTAAAGTGTCTTATTAGTGTCTTACATGTCGCCGTAGTCTAGTAGGTAGTGTGTTCGCTTATTAGACGTAAGGACAGGGTTCGACCCCCAGGCCAGACATCAAAACGAAATATGAAAAAAAATATTTCCTCGGCGACTACCTCTCAGCAGATTTCTGGCAAAAACTCTGAGAGTAAATAAACCTGCCATGAAAAAGTTTCTCAAAAATCTGTCGTTCGGAGTCGACGTTAAACTGTACGTCCCGCCACTCACGTATAAAATTAAGGCACACAACATGAGTGGTGTTGAGAAGCTAGGTCGTAATCCTGACTGAGGGGTTGTAATGGCCAAACATGAATGTATGTATGTATGTACTAGCGAATTGAACCTGCAACTGTACTAATAGTAGAGCAAATTACTTTTACTTTAAATTTATAGAAAAAATTGTACTCTCCGGGTTAAAACAATCACGATCCTAATTTGTTGTATCGTTTACTTAACAAAAGAATCAATTTCTAAACAATGTTCTTTCAATCTTGCCAAAGAAAAAAAAGGACAACTTTCACACCAAAAAAAAGCATAAAACTGATCACCATGATCATTACAATGATGCTGTATTATTGAAGCCTTTGGCCCACATTTGTTTTTTATTGAAATCATGAAAAAAGCAGACTAATAAAGGAAAATAATAGAAGAATAAGAAGAAAACATTTACAAAGTTATGACGTCTCTATGAATGATCGGAAAAGAAATTCCATTGAAACTGATTGATCATTAATCAAAATATTAAACGATCAACAGATTTGTACATCAAAAATAGAAAATAAAATTGAATTCCTTCATAAACCTCTGTGATACAATAGATCTGTAAGTGCTACGAATTAGAGGGAATAAAAGCATGTTTTTTCACACTTTTCTTGGTTGGATTTCGTAGTTTTTTTTCATTTTCTTTTCTAATACGGTTTGTAAAACACTCAAGTCACGCTTTTGCGAAGGTGGGTACCATGATTGGTCACTTACTTATTGTAAAAGGTGTTGTTGTTATGCTTTAAATGCTTTGCCTTCAAAGGTGGGAGAAGACAATAAATTTTCGTTTTCAAATACAATAGAATGGAAAAAAACGAACGACACAACACAACACAGACATTTGAAATGAGAGATAAAAATTATTGAAAGCCTGGTTTTTCTAGCGAATTATGACTGTTTTTTTTTGTTGTACACTGGAGCTCAGCTCAGATCAGAAGACTATGCCACGTTGATTGATATGATTTGAAAATGAAATAAAAAAAACTACAAAAAATTCTAAATAACTGGGTGTTGTTGTTTGTTTTTATTGGCTTTTAAATATTTTAAACATTTTCAAACAGTCATTTTTTATTCATCGTATCGTGGCGTTGGCTAATAGAAATCATTCATCACCTTTGATTTCTTTATACAAACGAGGGAAACGCAAGAAACGACAGAAACTCAAGTGTATCTATGAACATACATACTTATTCTTTAATAATAATACATCATGTTAAACAGAAAATCTCTACAGAAATTAGCTAAGAATGAAAGAATGTTTTTAAAATTGTTTAGCATTAGCATTAGCATTACTAGAAGAAGAGGCAAAGAGAAGAGAAGAGGAACAGGACCGAATGATCAAAAGAAGATGGAAAAATATTTATCATTTTGAAAAATCATAATTTATAACAAACATTACTTTAACGTTGACATTGCTGGACGACTCTTCATTCGCTGACAACTTCATTAATAAATATTTTGTTGTTGTTTGTCATGTTGATTGCTTAAGTTTTTTTCTTATTTCTTTGGAGGGTTTTTTCTGTTTTAAAAGAATTTCTTTAAAACATTCCAGTCAACACAACAAGTCAGCAACAGCAACCCGCTTACAGCTACAGCTACGACTACAAGTGACAAGTGATCGTTCACATGATTTCTGACAGCTTTAAAGTCTCTCTCTCTCTCTCTCTCGTTTCGTTTGGTTCATAAGTTCTTTGCCTACATCATTTATTCAGGTGATAACTGATTGGGGATTGCATTGTTCCCAACAAGATTTTGATTTAAAAGTCTAATCATATGATTGGCAATTAAAAAAAGAAAAAAAAAAAATTAAAATTCTATGAATTTATTGATCAACATCAACAATAACTTTAAAGAAATTGAAATTCTAAAGAAAATTATAGAATTGGGGCACCCATCACGATCATCTTTTCAAAGTTTCTGACATGTTTTTCCAACTGTTTTTGTCGTAACTGTTGGAAAAGCTGTGTACGTACCAGGGATCACCAATGAGTATTTAAAAAGATGAGTAGATTCGTATCATACTCATAATTTCTGATACTTATACGCATTCATACTTATTTTAATATCATGGAACCTCTACTCTTATTCAAAGTTTGAAGTATACGTCATACTCATACTTAACAACATGCATGATGTTGCTGATTTCGACTCAAAATACCTCAACATATACAAGAATCACAAAATAAGTATGAATCGCTTATGAACACTAAAATACTCACTAGAAGGTTGTGCGTTGTGTTTGCTCTGCATGCTGCTCTGTCTTTTTCCTTTTTTTGTAAATGCAACAACAACAAAACACTGTACATTTTCATGGGCTTATGAATCAAACATATTGCGAATGGTTTGAGTTTGATGTCAATGTTGTACGCATACTCATTGCAAACTGTACTTATAAATCAACGTTGTAGTGAGTACGAATGAATGAGTCAGAGTACATACATACATATACATACATAATTGGCCATTACAACCCTTCAGTCAGGATTACGGCCTAGCTTTTCACATCAACCAGTGGTGGCTGGACCTACAGTTTAAAGTCGACTTCGAACGAAAAATTTTTGACAAACTTCTCATTGCAATTTTATTGCAATCTCAGAGTTTTTGCCAAAAATCTGCTGAGAGGAAGTCGCCGAAGAAATATTTTTTTTTCATATTTCGTTTTGATGTCTGGCCTGGGGCTCGAACCCGGGCTTTACGTCTAATAAGCGAACAGACTACTTACTAAACTACGGCGACTACTGAGTCAGAGTACATAGTTAAATTTCAACATTGTTGACTCACTTATATTCAAAATTTTATGAGTGCTTATGAGTAGCGAAAAAACGATTCATAGCTTATCTCTGGTAAATACCTACATAATTGCACATTACGACCTTATAGACAGGATTACAACCTAGCTTCACTACTTATCACATGTGTTAATTTTCTACATGAGTGGTGGGACCTACAGTTTAAAGTCGATTCCGAATGACAGACTTTTTGAGAAACATTTCATGTTAAGAATTGTCACAAGACTGCTAAGAGACCAACAGCATAAATGTTGATCTTAGCCTTGAGATAACAAATCTCAAGCATGATGTCCAATATTCCAATCATAGGTTTCTCAATAAAATCGGATGCCATTTTTCAATTTAAATGTTCGAAATTCCCTTTTTAAAGTCGTTTATTTTTATTTGTAATTCTCTTCAAACATAATTGAAGGCAAATTACGAATTTCTTAATCGAGTTGTTCAAATTGTTGTTTGCCAAACTCATACACTTGACTTTAATAAGCAACACGTTTCTGTTAATCCCCCTCCCTTTGGCTCAAACCAGGCACTTAATGGCAGATTAAAATCTTATTTTAAACTCTTAAAAAGCCTTCACTGTCAAACTAAAAACGTAAAGAAACTCAAACTTAAAACAACAACTGAAAAAATGAAAAGTAACCAGCAATCATCAGACAAATAATTCCATACTGGCCTCTAAAAATAAATAAAAATACAGGCAATAATAATACGAAACAGACAACGGAGTGGAGTGACTTTTTTTTTTTGTGTCAGCATCTACTTACAGGTGTCAATGATACAAAATTTATCGAAATATCGACAACAGAAAACACACTTTCAACACAACGGTCTCTTCTCCTCAGCTATTGGAACCAACACGTTTAATTTTTTTTTAATGTTTTCAAACCCTTAGGCTCTCTATTGTATCGTACTTTTGTTTTGAACATACGTTTTTACATCAAAATGACATGAAGCATTTACTCTCATACATACAGAGTAGTAAACTGTTTGACTTGACTGTAGTGTAGTGTCAGTTACTAATGGCAGTCAGCATGAATGAATGAAACTGAACGGAATGAATGAATGAATGAGGGTCTGTCTCTACATACTAAAGTACGAAACACACCCAGTTTTTACAATTTTTTCTTTCAAGTTTACTTCACTGTTTAGACCTTGTTTCAGCTCACAGTTTGGTGTAGCTTTATATGTAACGAGGGGAGGAAATACTTGCATACAATAATTTTTTTATACCCTTCTTGTATTGACATTAAAAGACACACAGGAAAAATTTTAAATAATAGAGCGGCATTGATAACTTTGTTATCCGAATATGGCTTTAAATAAACGTGTGTGTCTATGAATTAAGGACAGGGCCTAAATGGGGTCAATTATATTTCAAACGCTCGATCAAGCAGGGCTTGGTGCTAAAGAAGGAATTATTTTCAAATCATGATCTTCATTTTGTAAATACAGCAACACTTAACTATAGTGCTGCCAAAATTAAGCGTTTTCTTCCAAGGAGATTAATAGCCTAGGACAAGTCTAGCTTTGAACGCCTTATCAGGTCAATCAGAACCTTTATAAGATCAAAAGTTAATCTGAATTTAGACATGCAATTCTTATGGATTGTTTGTACGTGACACCCGCTTGAAAGAATCTTTTCGATCAGAATTCCCTCACTCAGTAAATGTTCTCACATAAGAAATTAAAAACATATTCGTCTTCGAATATCCTCGCCCGATCACTTCTGAGGCATCTGATAAATACATACATAATTAGTCATTACAACCCTTCAGTCAGGATTACAACATACCTTTTCACACTACCCATGTTGTGTGTGTTATTTTTTCCATGAGTGGCGGGACCTGCAGTTTAAAGTCGATTCCGTACGACAGATTATTGAGAAACGTTTCTTGATAATTTCATGGCAATTTCAGCGTTTTTGCCAGAAATCTGCTGCGAGGAAGCCGCCGAAGAAATTTTTTCATAAGTTCGTTTTGATGTCTGACCTGGGGTTTGAACTGTGGCCTTACGTCTAATAAGCCGACAGTCTACCTACTAGTCTACGGTGACTTTATCTGATAAATATTTGGACAAAAAACAAGCGCTCATAATGGCATTAAGTAACACTCAGTGATGTAATGAACACTTATACCAGAATTCACTCCAGATTTAGAAAAAGCCTGGTGTATTATAATTGAGGAAATAAAATAGTCAGACAGAGCTATAGACACCTGTCACTTTCTGTAAGTCAATAATTCTCCCCAAATCACTTGCCTGTGTTACCAATTAAAATTCAAAAATCCCATCAAACTCTCCCTTTCTTATTAATTCATCAATAATTGATTGAAACGTCTTAACACATTGCTTGTAAATGATCGTCATCAATCATTTGTTAACAACATTTTCCAATGATTATTGCAATAAATTTATAACTTTATTAGCATCTAACGAACGTTGTAATTATTATTACAGCTACTGCGCCGTCTGTTGGTTGATTTTTATTACGTTTTCCTGAGTGCCACATTTGATTCCAAAAAAAAAAAAAAAAACAAAAAAAAAATTAGAAAAAGGTTAACAAATGCAGGGTCAAAGTATTTACCGGTTGTAAAATTAATAGTTTTGATCCTCATTTTAATTACAACAACACTAGACACAACAACACTGGCTTTAAAGTAAAGTAAAGTATGCAATAAAGAAAAATCAACGTTTACATTGGTTGTAATTTTTTTTTTATAATCAAATATTGTTGTTGTTGTAATTGCAACAATAACAAATATTGTATGAATATTGTATTGAAATAACTAGAGCAACAACAAGATCAACAGTTCTTGTTAATATAAAATCAACAATGAAATATTGTTGTTGGCATATTTATTGTAGATTTTCTAACAATTTTCGCATGTTTTCAGTTTACGATGAATGGAGAAAAATGAAAAAGAGTTAAATGATGGGTTCAGAAAGACTATATAATGCGGTATACTGCAATGAAATGTATGATATTTACTACATACATATGTTACGAAAATAAAAAAAATCTAGATACTGGTATTTTGCTTTTACATTGCTTAACATTTAAATTGTAAAAAAAAGTTACAAAACAATGCAGTAAACAAACCTGTTTACAGGCATAAAAAAGTAAACAAGTTAACAAAATTCCATAAACAACAATACAAGAATAAATGTAAACAAAATACACAAACAAAAATATTGAATGTAAATAACGGTATTTACATTTATAGAGATTTCGAGAAGGTGAAGTCACGAACATTCGCCATCAGATTGTTTACTCTGCCATATAAAAGGCAAGGCAAAGCAGGCGACCAGAGTTAGTAAAGTTCAGTCAGTCTTGTGTGAATGAAGACGCGGTGCATTTGAAGAGACTAATCATGGTCTGAAGATCTCCGTTACAAAGAGCAGTCGAATAGTTGTATAGTAATTGTTATTGTTTCTGGGTACTGTTCCTACCATAACCTGAACTGTTACATTTAAATTGTATGTATTACATACATACATAATTGGTCATTACAGTCCTTCAGTCAGGCTCAGTCAGAGTGGCGGGACCTACAGTTTAAAATCGATTCCACACGACAGATTTTTTGAAAAACCTTTCATGGCAAATTTATTTTACTCCCAGAGTTTTTGCCAGAAACCTGCCGAGAGTAAGTCGCCGAAGAAATATTTTTTTTCAATTTCGTTTTGGTGGAGATGTCCAGCCTGGGCTTTTAGCCGAGGCCTCATGTCTAATAAGCCAACACATTACCTAGTAGACTATGGCGACGTCATTGTAAGTGCTACTATGAAAAAAAGGGTGACGAAAGTTTACCACCAGTCATATAAAAACTACTTTCAATCCTTGTTGGTCTGGGATAAAAAAGGCGAGTTTAGAAGCCAAATAATATTTATTCGGGTACAAGATAGTTTATAACCAAACACTATAGGGCTAGCAATTGCTACAGGGAATGGTTTAACTGCAAAATTTACTTGAAGTCTCCCCAATCTAGTAGGTAATAAGTTGGCTCATTAGACGCAAACCTGTGGTTCAAACCTTAGCTCTGACATCTCGAACAAAACGAAATTTGAGAAAACAAAAAACTTCGGCGACTTTTTTCAGCAATCTGTCGTTTGGAGTCGACTTGAAACTGTAGGTTCCGCCACTCATGCGTAAAAATTAACACCCACGGCATGGGTGGTGGGACAAGCTGGGTTGTAATCCTCACTATAGCGTAGTAATTACCAATTAAGTAAGTAAGAAAACTCGGCATTTAAAAGAATTTTTAAAGCTGTTACAAACAGCAGCACAAATATACATTACCTACGAACTGATGTAGCTTATAAAATTCATTTTATATGCGATATTCATACAATTTGTAGACGGTCTATAGGCCAATAAGAATAGAAACCGAAAATGTAGAGAAAACCAAGAAAAACTGCAAATAAAGAAAGAAAGACTAGAAAATCAAATGAAAAATTTTCAAAACTTGTTTCGCCTATATTCGTAAGATTTTACAAATTTGATAAACACGCGGATTGTAGTAGTCTTTTGTATTGTTTTTGTTTTTAATATGGTCTACGATGCCCTACAGCAGGTACTTATATTTATTATTATATATTGAGCGGAAGACTATAAATTATTAGTAACACTAGAGATCTCGTTAGCAATCTTCGTATTGTCTAGGTAGTAAACCAAAATTGTCCAGTTGTGCCTGTTCCAATTGGAAAGAGCAGACCGAAAGCCAAGTTCGCTTTCGTGATAATCTAACGGCGCTAGTGTTGCTAGCTATGTGATCAACCACTACTCCCTCTCCCGAATATCGGATCATCATATGATGGTAGCAGCACCCATAAGTTACTGTTTATTGACGTTTTTTTTCTTTCTGTTTCAAGAATTTCATTTAAACCAAGGAGGGGCTGTTCAGTTTTCTCTATGAGTATGGGTTTGGGTTTGGATTAGTGGAACTGAGTGGGTGAGTGTTGGTTGTTTTTTTTTTTTGTTTTGGTTGGCCAAGTTTAGCTTTTGGCTACTAAATAATCAAGTTTAGTTTCGTCCCATTTAATATGAAACAAGGACATCACATCACATTTTATTTGCTGTGACTTGTCATGCAATTTTCCAGTTTAAGAAATATTAGTCTGGGTGGAGTGGAGTGTCGCGTTCTTTGTTCAACTTTTGTTCGTTAGTGAAACAATTTCTTAAAATTTATGATTCTATTGCGCGCTGAAAGTCTAGATTATGTTTGAATAATTTACACATGCTTAAGGATTTGTTTTCTTTCATTTGTTGCCGTCATTACGGAAACAAAACAGCCAATACCCTGGCAATAGTTGTAAGCCATAAAGGACAAAAATTATGGTAATTCTAACACATTGATTAAAAGGTAACAGAATTGTTACAAAATGTAATGAATTTTTAGTTTTTTTGTTGTATTGTTTTTGTTGTTTATTAAATAATATTTTTTTGGTTTGTATTTGTCACATACACACGTACATATGTATGTATGTATTTTGTAAATGAGAGGTCCCTCTGTGCCATTTAATTCCTTTTTCTTTTTTAAATTTACACGACTGCTGTCGTATTGTATTCTTTATGGGTTTATTATGCGTTAAAATGTGTTTCTGGGCCAACACATGATAATTTTTTTTCTTTTTTTTTTCTTTTCTTGCATGTCTGTGTGTGTGTGTTTTATTGTTGTTGTATTGTGAAAAACACAATTTGTCTCCTTTTGTTTCTGGAACTGGTCGGTCGGTCGGTCTTGGTATCATAAACATTTTTATAATCCTTATAAATTTATTAATTAATTTCCCTATCTTAAGAGAAACAGAAATATACATTTTATTTATCATCAGTCGTCTTTCGATTGTTATTTAAAAATTACAACAAAAAAATATTTTTTTTATAAGAAAACAACAGCAGCAGCTGCTTACTTATTGCCTGGTTCAACTTGACCATATTACTTCTTGCTGGCCATAAAACTTGTTAATTATCAATTGTGGTCAAGATTATCTATAATACGGATGATGAACATCCAGCTCATACACACACCCTACAGCTTTCCATCTCCGCACAGGTTATTATTGTTTTATTGATAGGGAATGGCTGGCATTATTGCTTTACATTTCATTAGGGCCAGTGGAAAGAAGGACGAACAAGCATTGATGATGAATGGAAATGGAGAACAAGTTAATCCACAATAAAAAAATATTTACACTCATAATAAAAAAAAGATGACAGTAAACGTGGGGTGTACGAAAAGTTTAAAGGCAGAGACATTTTCGATGTTATCTTGAGAACCAAAATAATTACAAAACCAATTGATCTTTGCGTCACCATAAGTAAAGATAACAACAGCAGTCTGAAATAGAAATTTAAGAGCGCGAAGTACTTTAATACACTTTAATGCAGTCACCAAGCTTACTAACAATTGCGATTTCAGTCTGAACAAAGCAAAGGAAGAGTCTGTCGAAGAAGACAAAAAATAAACCGTTCAAGACATTATTATCCTTACTGCTGCATGGCACGGTAACAGAGAAACATATCTACCCGTTATTTCTACTTTCGTGCGAATAGTACTTCGACTTATGCAGGCATCGAATAAATCCTAAGCTAATGAACTGAAGTTAGGCGCATTAAAGCGTAATAGATGTGGTAGATGACCATGCCCTGCATTTGAGTTTTATGGCGAAATTATGATTCTGTTATGCATTCTCGTAAAGGCTAATTATGTATGTATGTATGCATTCTCGTAGGTACTGAAAGATGTGCACAATTCTACTTGGAGAGAATGTATAGAGTTAGACCGTCTTAGGAGCCTTTTGTCTGAGGAAGCTGATTCAGAAGAAATACGGCCATTCTCTACTGGTTAACCAAATTATGTAGGAATTTTTGTGCATAAGCAACCGAACGATCATATGATGGGTTCACGTTGCTGATGGGTCTGGAACCTTTCTGTGGAGTGGGAAATGATGTTTGGAAAGATATACTTCGCAAAGGAACTATGGAAAAAGGAGAAGGCTTTTCTTAAGTGAAATAAACTTGATCTCAGTCAGTCGTGTATAAATCTCAACTTTTCTTGCCATTTTACAATGAGAAGACATTTTAGACTATCCTGGAGCTGTCTGGGATTTAAAATCGGGTGTTGGAACAAAAGTTAGACACAAAGAGAACTTCAAAATCGCCTAGGACACAATATCTAGGTTCTCTGATAAGGACAATGAATCATCAGAGCCCATAACTGGAACACGTGTAGCTTTAATGCATCCCAAAAGGGAACACCTGAGTACATACCAACTACTCGACAAAAAGATTTCCTTGCATAATACGAGCAACCTTCTTAAGCTTGGCAGAGCATCAGTATTGGAAGAGATATTAAAGGGATATTCTATATCGATTGAAGGTACTACATCAGATCGTATGATATACACGACAATAGAAATTTCAGAAGACTAAGTCTTGAATTTCCATAGAAGAATCAGATTGAAGATGATCTTTCAAAACCTAACATAAGAAAAATAAAGACTTTGAAGCATATTACAGGAGTGTCTTTCCATTGTTTTTGTTATAAAGGCATTTTACTGGTACTTTTTTTATCATGAACATCTTTAAAACTGTAAAGACTCATGTGGTACTATTTTGTCAAAAAGCCCTTAAAACTTAACACACCACCTTCGTAAGATAATGCAACGCATATGTTTTGAAGCCCAAAAATTCTAAGTTACGCTAATATTTCACTTAAAACCCCAAACAAAACTTTGTAAATGGAAAGTAAGAAGAAAAGGAACAGAAAACAACGCGTAAAGGTTGTGTTAGAAATGATATTTTAGTGTTTTTTCTTGTTATATTTGTTGTTATTATTGTTGTTTTTCATTCCTTTTTAAAGGCGCTTTTAAACGAATAACAACAATTATGGAGAATGCAAAACATTCCTAATGCTCAGCAGGGGTGCCCCCATCATTGAAACGTATTGTTTCCAACCATCAGCCAGCCAGTTAGTCTGTTAGCCAGTCAGCCAGCCAGCCAGCTAGCCAGTATTTTTTTCTTTGTTTTCTTTTTTCGTTGCTGTATTGGTCTTGTGTTGGATTTTGAACTTGTACAACATCGTGTTAAAAAACATGTTCGCAATTAAATGATGTCCTGCTAAGACGACAACTCAAAACATTCGTTTGCTACAACATTTTTAAACCATCACAACAGCTAAAGAGGTGAAGGAAGGAAATTCATAAAATGCGGAAAGGAATATGTAAACACAAGTGCCCGTCCCAGCCTGCGTACGGGTACGGGTATGGAAACGAATAAAAGTTTGAACTTAAAACTACACATTATTGCGTGTTTCCTTCGACAAATAATAATAATAAAAGGTAGGAGAAGAAAAGAAGCGAATCGTAAGGAGAGGCAAAATAGCAGATACAGAAATGAATTCATATGATTTTAAAAACGTATATCGTTCGTATACATATGTATGTATGTATGGTAAAGTAGTTAAGCTAACTGGTGTTTATGGACGTTTGGTACAAGAACCAGTGGGCTTTTATAGAAGAGATTCTGGGAGATTTTTGTAAGGCCAGTACTATTGTTGCACTTGTTATCAACAACTGGTAGCCTGCTGACGGACTACGAAAGCCTAACGGTTGCGTTCTTTCGACCCTGGGCCGTGAATGAATAATTTTTCGGGTTTCATTTTATTATTTTGTGTGCGCCGTTATCTACTGGGCAGTATGTTGACTTACTAGATGAGAGTTTCGAGATCAAGCCGCAGCTCTGCTATCTTGGAGAAAAATAAATGTAAAGAAAAACATTTTCATTTCAATAGACATCTGACAAAAGCGCTGGGAACATCTAAATGCAGGGAATAGTCTAGCAGTTTTCGAGTCTATCGGTTGGAATTGACGTTAAACAGAAGGTCTCTCTACTTGTAGATGAAAATTAAAGCACATAACCTCCCTTAGGGCTTTAAAATATCAGCTGCCCTTAAAAATGGGATCGGATATCAGAAATTTTGTCTCAGATTCTCGTCTATTAATGCAAACTGCAAAACCATAAAGCACTGTACCATTCCTTAGAAAATTATTCGCGGGCAGCATACCTTAACCACATCACAGATGGACGCTTGAATGTATCTTTCTTACTCTCTCAGCCTTTGGCGCTCTTTTTACGAGGCTGTTTATCAATCGCAGCCAACTTACGTACTTATAGACAGCTTAGTTCACCCCCTCTTACTACCATAGTAGTCTTAGCTTAACCTTTTGAGCACAGGTCTGTTTTATGTCAAACCTATGCGTCAAGTCGCAGTGGTCTAGTAGGTAGTGTGTTGGCTTATTAGACATGAGGCCTCGGTTCAAACCCCAGGTCAGACATCAAAACGAAAACAATAAAAAATATTTTTTCGGCGACTTCTTCTCAGCAGATTTCTGACAAAAACTCAGAGTAAATTGCCATGAAGAGTTTCTCAAAAATCTGTTGTTCGGCATCGACTTTAAACTGTAGGCCCCACCACTCAAGTATCAAATTAACACACACAACATGAGTGGTATGAGAAGCTAGCCCGTAATCCTGACTGAAAGGCAGTGGGCAATTATGCATGTATGCGTGGCATAAGTCTCCCTTGATTTTTCCGTAAGCCTAATTTTAATATATTTTCTTTCCTCTTGAATAAACTTGCTTCACTGTGTGTGTGTGAAGTCTTTAAGTCTATTGTAAATAGGTGGTGCTTAGGCTTAATGCCCCAAAAAAATGCGTGTGTTTTATTGCCATTTTAATATCGCTGGCCATTTGGACAAGACAAAATATTTTGTTTTGCAAATCTTAAAAAAAAAAGATTTTTCTTCAACATGTTGTTGCTGAACAAGGAGTGCGAGCCTACATGCATTGCGTGGGGTATTATAGCCAAAGCAACACCAGCAACATACTCGTACAAAAACCTTAAAAAGTTAAAACACCATCAACATGCCGAGGAAACAAATTTGTACAAGAGCAACAAGATTATAAAACACAAAAAATCCAAACATTTTTACTACACCATCACCTGGTTGAGTTTAAATGGCCAACACAATGTCAGCAATTGGAAGTTGTCAGGTAGAGTTGGTGCTGTTGGTTGGCTTAGGAACGAACTTATTTGACTGCTTGAGATGGCGTTAACGCTAAAGGTTGCACGTAAATGACCCAAGTGATCATAAATAAGTCAAAAACAGAATATTAACCAGCACAGCTTGATACTGCCAGCCATCCAGCCAGCTCCACCAACGCCACCAACCACCTTGGTTGTGTAGTCAAATATTTTAATCGTTAACAAAACATTTATTGTCTCGTTACTTACAAGCAGGATTGGGAATTGCTTATTTGTTTGAATATTTGTTAGAAGTTGAAAAGTGTGCTAATTTCACATTTGTTGTTGGCCTGATTTTCGAACAAAAAAAAATAATCGTTTTGGTCTACTCACTTGCATGATCACAACTGACATTCTTGCCACTTGCCACGTTTTTATTGACATATTCTATTGGCTCGTTTATGGTTAATTTTTTTTATTATTTTTACACTTGTTAGTTAGTGATTTAAGATGCGGTGATTTAATGTGATTTATTTTGGCTTGCACAGTTTTTTGTTTTCTTAATTTTAAATCGTCGTTGTAAATATTGAGAAAAAAAAGTTTATTTGAAGAGGAAATTATACGTGATTCTCTTATGCAGGTTGTCCAGTACATTTTACTTACATTATACGTAGCAAAAGATGACATATCATTGTATGAGTTTACGATCAGTGTAAACACAAATTATTGCCGTCATCTGCAAAAGATTGGCTAGTAAAAGAGTATGGAAATCAGTCAATTGAGATTCCATGCGAAACTATATAATTTTAAAAAGGGATATGCATTCAGTTCTCTAGCTCCCGCAAGAAATATATGACAACACATTTCGGTTTTGTTTAGGCTAGTGTTAGCAGCTCTTTCCACGATTTGTTGTACTTACCTGCTTCAACACTAAGCAGTCTACGTCTCAGGTGGCTTTGACATCCTCTTGTTCTCTTCCCTTGAGGATGCCAATTGATAGCATCGCGTTTTAAATCTTCCGTGGTCTTGTCAAGCACATAATCAATCCAAAGTCTTTTGCAGTATTTTATGTCTACATTTATTAGGCAGTGGTTTGCGTTCAGGGAACATTTAGTATCTTGCAAAGGCACCTGTTCGAGTCACTCGAATCATTTAGAACTATTATGAGTATTTTTCTAAAGTTATGAATCTAAATGAGTAGGCTTATGAATCAAACATATTTCGAATGGTATGAGTTTGATGTCAACGTTGTACGCATAGTCATTCCAACCTGTACTTATAAATCAACGTTGTAGTGAGTAGGAATGAATCAGAGTATGTAGTTAAATTTCAACATTGTTGACTTCCTTATATTCAAAATTTCATGAGTGCTTATGAGTAGCGAAAAAACGAGTCATTGCTGATCTGTAGTACTTACTTAGCAGCTTCGGTTGTCAACTTTTGTCTTAAGTGTTCGAATAATTGTGTGCATAATCTAAGTCTTCTAAAACGTTCATTGAGACCCACATAAGGTACTCTGTTCTTCGGTCTAAGGAGGACGGAGTAAGTAACGGGAGGCCTAATTAAACAATAGGGATGATAGATGACATGGATCTCGGCAGATGACTCATTTTCAATGCGGGGATTGTCATTATCACATAAAGCTCGAGGTAAAGTAATCAGTTTGGTCAATACCCATGCGTTTGAATCCATATCATGTTTGATTTGGTTCACAGCATCGAATGTCTTTTTGAAATTCAAGAGGCTTAACTACAAAGGCGAGCTTTCTTTCGCAGAGAATTCATGTGATCGATACACGGCTTGATGTAACGGAAACTCGTTTGATCGTGCTGAGCTTCAGGCTTCAGCTCACCAGGCAGCCTTTTATTTACGATATTGCGTAAAATCTTACCCTCAAAGCTGTATGGTAATGAGATATCCAATGACAATGACTTAATTCTATATTCCAGAAAGTAAAAGCAATAATTGATAAGAGAGTTTTACCTTATCCTCACTTTAAACCACACTATAAGCGTGTACCATTCTAAGTATTTTGCAGAAACCTCTATCGAAATACAGGCTCCACTGAAAGTTGTTAAAGCTCAATTTGTAATGACTGGGAAAATTAAAACTGTATTGCAAAAAGAGTTTGAAACTATATTTGAAGCTCAAGAATTGACAGACCCCAGATATCAGATTAAATGATTGAAATAAAGGAAAATAAAATTCTTCATGGTCACTTTATATTTAAAAACCCTCTCCCCAAGCTAGTGTTGAACGAAAATTTGTCGTGTATGTTTTTTTTAATAAACATTTCTATTCTCCCATCATTATTGTTTCCTTACAATTAAACAGAAATTAAAATTATTTTTTCTTTTTATTTTCAGAATTGAACGAAACCTTTTAAGCGGTAAGTCTTTAAAGCTATTTTTAGTTCTCAGACGGAATGAAAATTTAACAAAATTATTGAAATTTGTTTTTGTTTTTGTTTTTATAAAAAAAATAATTTCTGGGCATCAAGCATAAACCGTTTAATAATAATTCCTTGACAACAATAACAATAACAACAAGAACATTATTTAATAGAGTTTTCCTCACCTGCCCCAGGGGCCAGAGCAAATATATGTATGTACATATGTATGCGAGCAATAACATTTTAAACACTCACATAATATTGTAATTATTACTCCCTTGTGGCATCTTTTTTTAGAATGAATTTGAATTCCTTTTAATACATTTCAACAATTACAAGACAGCTTCAAGTGTTTTTATTACCACGTCCTCAAAAAAAAAAAACCAAAAAGCAGGAGAAACAAAAGGCAGTGTTGTTAAGCTTGGCTTCTTCGGTAAGCCAAAGAAGTCGAAGAAGAAGATCAAACTTCTTTAAGGTTTTCTCACCTCGTTGCATATTTAACGCAAATTAAAATAATTTGTGGTTCCGTTTTCTTCTTCTTATTCTTCGTCTTCTTCGTCATTTCCATGCCACAAACCTAAACCATGAGTGTACATGTGTACATATGTAATGCAGAAAAAACCAGCTTCACTTAGGAAGTCATTTTCAGTCACTTGAGTTGACTTTACACGATCATCTCGGTATGAACAGCCAACATGCAGAGGGGCATTATCCAGGAGTAGTTTTTTCTTCTTATTAATAAAAATGCAAAACAGTAGAATGAACAGAAAGAAGAAACCAAAAACTTGTTATAAAAACAGAGAGAGAGAAAAAATGTTTTTTTTTTTAATTTCGATTCGAATTGTGTTGTAAATTGTGAAATATTTTTAACCAGACAATCAAATTGTAATAAAACGAGAGCAGAGGACAAATAAACATGATTAAAATGCGATCATCATGATAATAATGGCCATAATGATGACGACGATAATGGAGTGTTGATGATTATTGTTTCTAAAGGCAGTGGGCTTCGAGTAGAGAAAATTTTTAAAATGAACTTAATTCAAATTTATGTGTTTCATACCTGTTTGGCTTCCTGTAACTAGAATATATGTATGTTACTGGTACTTTTTATAAAGTACCATAAACTTTTAGGAATTTTTGCAATTCATTTTTGCAATATTAAAAATTCTGTCATTTGTTGTGTTCTAGTAAAAATCATTTTTTCATGCGAACATAAAATTAGAGATAAGTTGTTATGAAAAGTACTAATTTGGTACTATTTATAATATTTCGTTGTAACAACAACTGAATGTTTGAATTAAAAACTAACAAAACTACCTTTACAACATGTAAGATGGTATTTTTGTATTAATAAATTAATCCCAATTTTTGAAAAAATATAAAAATAAAAAAAGTACCAAAAATGTTATCTTAGTTTAAAAAAAATAGGACTTTTTTTAAACTTTCCGAACTTAAAGTTTTCTAAAAGATTTTCAGAAAACACTGCCATTTTTCGTGCTCTCTCAAAAAAGTAGTTAGCTTTTGGTACTATTTTTTAAGGTCCTATTATGACTATGGTCAGGACAATCATATTGAATTATTTAATATGAATAATATATTTCATAAATACCCCTACTTAAAATTTCTTTAAAAATATTTAAATTATTAAAAAAAAATCAATTTTTAAGCAACTTGTTAGCAAAAGTACTTTTCTCTTTGGTACTTTTTGTTACACTATTTTGTACTGAGTTTGGTTTTAAAAGTTTAATTTGTTAAATAACTGATTAAAAGCAAAATTTTATTCTAAATATTATAAATACCAAATTGTAACGAAAAAGTACTGTTTTGGTACTTTTTTTGTTCACAAGCGAAATGATTTATGATTTAAATTTTTATTGAAAAACTATTTTGTAATCAATTTGCAAATTATTTCTCTGATTCTCCTCACCTTGGGCCCACTGTCATTAATTGGTCTACTGGTTCATTTGAACGTCAACAACAACACGCATGTGCGGCCTGGCAAATTAATTGTGACCTCAAACATTTACATGTTTAGCTGGCAACATTTATAATACGACGAGTATTTCCTTTTTTGTTTTCTTTCTTACTTTACTTTTCTCATTCATTCATTGCAACTGTAATATCACTAACAACACGAACAACAACTACAAAAAAAAAGAAGTAAAAACAATAAACAATAATTTCTTAAAATACGTGTTGTTTTGTGAGAGGTTATTAATTGAATCGTAATACCGCTTCCACTGAAAACCAAGTCACACATGATGCCACAACAGCCACTCACTCATACACTCGTTCATTCATTTATTCACTCACTCACTCACTTACTTACTGGCATGTTGTTGCGACATGCAAATTTTTATAATTCAAGTGCTATTTTGCCGTAAAACACTATCATTGCTAGTGCAGTTGCTGTTACCGTTGTTGCTACTGCTTACTGGTGCTCTTGTTGCAACTTGCAACAGTGTATTATGACAGGTGGCAACACTTGTTTTGTTCGACAAATTTTTCCGTTTATTTCACTGCCACCACAATCGTATGAAGTTTTGCGCGCCAACATTTAAAAACGTATTGAACTCTACCAACATCAGGCCTTAAGTGAGAAGCTTCACAAAATTATTTGATCGTGTGTAAATTATGAATTAAAAGACATTTTAAAGTGTTTTCATATTTATTCTCCCAAACGAGAGAGAGATCAGCATAGGGGCATATGTACATACATATGTATGTACATGACCGGTGGAGGACAAGTTTGATAAGATAGCTGCAGCAGAGGATAATGAAGATTATCGAGAATATCAGCGTGTTAACTGAAGTGCAAAGAATTAAAAGCAATAAACCGGTAGACATGGTACACACGCACACATAGCAGTTATACTGGCAGTATTTGCCAGTACATATTTGTTCAATTTTGTAGTTGCAATACAATAATTATGGCTAAAAATGAAACAAGTTTTATGAAATTTTATGCGCTACTCGAATGCAATATTAGGGAGGCTCCAATGAAAGTGAAGATACAAACTGATGGGAGCAGATTTAGACGCTGAAGGTTAAATAATTTTTGTTTTAATCCTTCAGAAGCTTTAAAAGTCTACTGAGATGTCTTTCATTTAAAAGTCGAAAACTTAATTGGTTCTGTGTGGATCAAAATTCTAAACCCGCAAGTCCAGGTCTACATCCATACCTTTCCCTACCTGCACTTTGGAAAAAACTGAGAATTTTTCTGAAAAGTTCAGTTCTATAACAGAGGATAGAACAAGAACTCAAAGGTGAATTCAGGTCGTACTTAATATTAACAAAAAAGGAACTCTTTTGTGAACGATTTACTTCACCTCATCGGGAACTTACATTACATGGTCCCTTGACTAGAAGCTTTTAAAGTCTTTGGCAATTTTATTTGCTTAAAGAGCGCAAAATTTTCTCCCTTATTTCCTTTAAGCATACATACATACATAATTGGCCATTACAACCTTTAAGTCAGGATTACGACCTAGCCTCTTACACCACTCATGTTATTGGCCTTAATTTTTACTCTTGAGTGGCGGGATCTACAGTTTAACGTCCACTCCGAACGACAGATTTTGAGAAACTTTTTCATGGCAGCTTTATTTACTCTCAGTTTTTGCCAGAAATCTGCTAAGAGGAAGTCGCCGAAGAAATATTTTTTTTCCATATTTCGTTTTGATGTCTGGCCTAGGGCTCGAACTCGAGCTTTACGCCTAATAAGCGAACACACTACCTACGAGACTACGGCGACTAAGCATATTGACCTGAAAAACATTAAAATGCTATTCAGTGTTAACAAGGACAATCCTCTGCCCAGTTGTTTCCGCTCGGTGTGCCTCTGCTTCTCACTGGTTTCAAGTATGGTTTCCGATTATTCATTGTCATCATCATTGAATCCTTATGTTGGATTAGAATCGATCCCTTTTCTGAACAGTTGTAGTTCGAGTCTACGGTGCCCTGTCAGAAGGCCTCTGATTATTCCTGGATAGTCCGCTACACAACTCAAATCTCTGCCCAATTTAATTTCCCAAAAAAAAAAACTCGAGGTTGCCTTAGATTTAGATTTGGTGTAAGAAGCGCCTTTGTTTCTCTTTATCTTCTCTTTCGTTGATTAAACACTTTCAGACATGTCTTCCTACTCTACGGAAAGATATTTGCACCATCAACTGTGTGGAAGCCTATCTCCTGCAAGCTCATCTTATTGGTCATTGCTGTGAGTTCTCACTTGATCTGGTCGCCCAGCAAAGGCTAACCCTATTTCGACTGCCAAGCTGACTCAGCTTCCCCACCCAGTCCCATACTGTTTTCAAATTAAACTCATAAGGATTGTGTGTTTAAAAGGTTGTTTGACTGTCAGCTAGTATTGCAATGCATTGTCCTTTATACTTCCCCTCCATGTTGAATTGAGCACTTGTTTCGATGGGATAGATACTCGCATGTCCTTTTCTTCGCGACAAATTCTGCAAACGAAACTCGAGCAGCACGAGCCTATGGTAAAATCTCATCTCTTCAAACACATAACCCTCCTATTGAAAACAGTAAAGAAAAGAAAAACAGAAATTAATTTCCCATTTTCCATTTCGAATACTTTAAAGGAAACACTTTAATTGTTCAAATCAAGTGAAATTAAATATTTAAAAAAGAAAAAAGAAAATCAAAAGCAAAAGCAAAAACAGTTTGAAGTCATAAACTACTGACGGTAATCCCGTGTGATATTCGTATACCACACTTCATTATGGTATAACACGTGATTAGCAGCGATGAAAAGGAAATAAAACAAGATTTCTTTTGATTTGATTTCTTTTTTTTCTTCTTCTTCTTCGTTTCATACAACAATAAAAAACATGTTTTAATACCTAATACAACATTAAACAAAAACAATAAAAATGGAAAACTTAATCCTTTCTTACTACACTTTTTAATGAAAAACTAAGCGAAACGAAAACGACCCACTTTTCCAACAATTCTTTACACATTTCAAGAAAAAAAAAGAATTTTTTTTCAGAAAATTTTCAACTAAACGTTGTAAATTATTGGTGAAAACAAAAGCAACAAAAAGGAGAAGGAGGAATGTGAGTATGTGACACACACTGGTGGTATTGGTGACACTAAATGAAAAGTTGTTAACTGCTCCGGACATGCAAATTCCACATTAGTTTGTTAACAATTCCTTTTCCACGTTTTATTTTTCTTTCTTTTCTTCAACTCTTTTTTTTTCTTTTTCTTCCTTTTCATTTAATCTCTCATTCTTTAGTTGTTTTTATTTTTGTTGCCGTCTCTTTTATAGTTTAAATAATAATCAAACATTACAAAAGAAATAAACAGACTGTCTGTCATATGTATAAAGAAATGAAACGCATTGAAATCTAAAACCCATGAACCCATAGGCAGGTTACAAACAAGCTTACAAAGAGCCTTACAAAAACAAACAAAAAACGAGAAAAAAAACTTACAAAAAATATCCTGCTGCGAGTCATAAACAAATAAACACATTTTAACCCTTTTCTTTTTCTTTTTTCTTTTTTTGCTTGTTTTTGTTGTTGTAATATAGCTTTTCTCCTCTCTCTGCCCTTTTTTTGCATTTAGTCCTGTAAGTGAGTTGATTAACATCGAAAATACAGAAACATCAACACATCCATCGTATGAAGGAAGGAAAAAAAACCAGCTCCTCCAAAACATATTTGTCATGTGTTATACGCAAACTATGTGTGTACATTAGGAGAGCACCTATAAGACAGAGGTCCTCAATGTTTTTTTGTTTATCACCATACAAAATTCTTCCGAATACTTTTTACATTCGGAAGCCTATTCGCCTAATAATCAATTAATGACAATCAACAATCAATTCTGGAAAGTATCAAAAATTAGGGGCCTAAAGACGATTCTCAAAGGTTTGAACATTGGATTTAACCTAATTTCTTACTGAAATGGTTATATCGCAACTCATTGATTTCATTTGGAATAAATGGAGAAGCTTCTGAAGACTCAATCTTCATCAATCATACATACATACATACATAATTGGTCATTACAACCATTTAATCAGGATTACTACCTAGCTTCTCACAACTTTTTAGATGCTCTCGATTATCTACGGTCTTTTATGCATGACAGCTCGAAGGTTACGTTTAGTGGTAATCAGCAGCCTCTGTTCAGTTATATTCAAAACCACGTTGCATTAGAAACTATCTTATGTTGGTACCGCCTTTGATTTATCTATCCGTCTATATTTGGGTCAAAAACAATGTACTGCCGATGGTGTGCGAGTATGAAATATGATAACTCAATTAAAAACTTAATTGACTCAATTAATATTTATGTGTGAACGGGCTATTACTTTCTGCATTATTCTCATCTATTTTACTCCATTGCTGAATTCTTTATGTGTGTGAAGTTAGCTACAAAAGTTATACTCCTTTTTTACAGTGAATGTTATGTTAACAGACACTGTTATAAAAAAAAACCGCACCTTTTTAAATTTTATCGATTTCTTTCACGATTTAAAGCCATATTTAGTAAAAAATACTTGATTTTTCAACTGTGTTATCTCCAATAAGCAAATTGTTATTTTCATATTTACATTGTCGTTTTTTTTTGTGAAGTTCAAAGGTTTAGCTTCTTCTTCCTTTAATTTTTTCTCTAATTTATCCCCTATTTTTGTGATTTTTAATCGATTTTATTTCCTTCCTTCTCAAAATTTTACAATTATGTTAAGTTAACAGTAGAGGTGTCAAACTATCGATAGTAGCACTATCGATAGTTTTTGATAGTTCATAAAAATATATCGATATATCGAATCTAAACTATCAGTTCTTATAAAAAATATCGATATATCGGCGATACTATCGTAACACTATCGGGGTTCTCCAATAATACATTTATATACATATTTGAATTTAATAGGTTAAAATACTAAATAACGTATTTTGTATAAACAAAAATAAACAAACCCGAACTTTATTTCTTAGTTCAAAAATCAAAAAATTAAACATGAAGTATTTAAGATGAAGGGTCAGTCAACCAATTGTTTTTGTTTGTAAAAAGAAGCATATCACCGACATTTTCTTTTAAATCTGTACGCCTATCCGAAACTATTTGACCAGCTTTACTAAACATTCTTTTCGACTCAGTCGAGGTAGCTGGGATACACAAATACAAATACACAAAAGCAAGTATTTGCATCTCTTTCATATCACTTGAACGTGTCTGGAAATAAAATAATTGTTTTAGTGATAAATAAATACATCTAAGTAGCACATGTTAGTCAGTTAATGTCTTTACTTCACTCTCCATTTTATAATAATACTGTGGGAATCACCAGTTTATAAATGCAAACAAAAAGTTAGTGGAGGAACATTTGAGGGGTGTGGAAACAAAGGCAGCAATCTTCACTTTGTTGCAACAAACTCAATCTCCAAACTTCAGTTCGCCTATTCGCAAAAACTTCAGTGAGAATATGGATCAAACTTGGTCGGCATATTTATCTTTTTCTTCTATACTAATTAAAAAAAAAATTACTTATAAAATACAATTGTCTTTAAAAATACAAGTTTTTCTTATTAATTTCGAAAACTACAAAAGTGGAGATTGCTGCCTTTGTTTCCACACCCCTCAATTTACTATCGATAGTGGAAAAAAACTATCGGTAATAGTTAAATGTTTATATTTTGTAAAAAAAAAAACATCGATAGTAACGAAAAATATAAACTATCGATACTATCGATAGTGCCATCGATATTTTGACACCCCTAGTTAACAGTGTCTGTTAACATAACATTTACTGTAAAAAAAAAGAATATAATTCACACACATGAATTCTTTTTAACCGAACCTACATACATATGTATATGTCATTCTGTGGTATTGAAAGCACAATATTTTCTTGTTCTTTATGTTTCATAAGGTACCAACAATAGTCCTTAATTGGGAACCACTGATTTCACCCTTTATGCTGTAGTATACTATGCGAGTATTTGTTTCCTTAACAAAATTACAAACAGAGCGTTTTAGTTTTTATTTCATCAACTCAATAATTTTAACTAGAAATGAAATGTAAATTACAATAACAATATATAACATTACAACAATAACAACAACAATAACAATAATAAAATGTCTAAAATGAGTTTCTAAAAGTTGTTTTTTTCATTATTTTCTCTGGCAATAGAGAATGCCTCGATAACGGTGGCTCTGGCAATTGCCGTTTGTCAGGCACGAAGGCAAATTCATAAATATTTTTTATATTTTCACATGAGCTTTGTTGTTTTACAACAACGAAAAAAAACAGAAAATTCATTAGAAAAGAAAAATCGCTTTTCATGAAAACATCGTTACACCTTCAACACTTGTGGGTACCAAGCAGTGGTTTTGAAAAACGAAAAGCGTTACAACAATATGCCGATACACTCACTGTCCTCTTACCATTGGATTTGATGAGCAATAATTGCAGGTATTCTTGCAGGATATCATCAAATTGGTTTTTTAGTGTTGACAGAAAATCAATTCATTTTTAGCGATTTTTAATGTAGAGACAGAGAGAGAGAGAGAGAAACAAATAAAATGGAAAAAATTGAATTTCATAAAATTATAGGATTTATGCGTGATAATGTTGCCCAAATAAATGTTGCTTTGCTCTTAGCAACATGTTGCTTTAAATAGAAATGGTTTAGATAATTGTTCTGCAACATGTTGACAAGATAATAACTAATCAGAGCCAAATTCTAATAGGAAGAGAGTTGATTTAATGAGATCTGTTGCAATATATGTATCTATGATGCTCTAATGGGAATCTAACTAATCCACAATGAATTTCTATGCTTGTATAAATTGTATCCAAGCTAAACGGAACTATTTTCCAACCAACTGATTATACTGTGTGTTATTTTCTTCTCTCTTTTTATTGATTTTGACTATGAAAAATCATGCTGGGCTTATTGATAAATGCCAACAAAAAATATTTTTTTTGTTTGTTTAAAAATCAACTCGTGAGGTTAAAACTCTTTCAATAAAAAACAATTCACAACAGCCCACTAAAAAAATTAACAAATAAAATAAACGTTGATAAATTGAAACGTATTAATTTGCGTTTTTTATTTATATTTTTTGGTTTATTTTCTATTGTTTAACTCTTTTTTTGTTTGTTTAAAATTTAAATGAACGATAATAATTCATGGCAATACAATACAATACAATAAAAAAAAAGAAAAAAACTAAGAAACAAACACAAACAATCTTTACAAATTTTAGATGTTGACACCATTGGTCACTGATTGACAATACGAAATTGCTCTTGAGATTTATGGCCAAAAACTATTGTTATTTATTAAGGCCAATTTGTTTATAAACCTGGGTGGTCAACTTGAGTTTTTTTTGGTCTTATTAAATGACTCATAATTTCCAATCCATATTTTGAATCGAACGGTGTTTTAGTTTTTCTAAAATTTATAACGAAAATGTTGTCATTTTCATTATCAAAAAATTCTATTTTTCCTTCTTTGTTTCCTTTTTTTTTTGATCGGCTTTAAATGTGTGCTCATTTATTAGCTTTCAATTTCATTGATCATGTTGCTTTCTAGCTAATTATGATTAGAAAGAAGAAGACGAAGAGGAGTATGCAACCTTTTTTGAATTCACTTTGACTACGAGTGTGTGTTGTTAAAAATCTGCCAATTCATGATCTTTAACTCTCACACAAACTGCTACGCACCACTACTATCTTAATAATGTGGCTCGTTTATCATATTTGGAACGCGTTTTACGACAACAATGAATACGACGTCCAACCCCGGTCTACACCTTCTACTCATATTCAAAGCATTTCAAGTGTTTGAAACGTACAACAAAAAAAAAAAGTGTGATCGAATGGATGAAACCTTTACGTTTCGGTTCTTTTTTTTCGCTCTCTCGTTTTACAGACAAGACAAATTAATCGCCGCTATCAATTCCGCAACAAGCTTTCAATTGATAATGATCTTTAACAAACAATAAAACAACAACAACAACAAAAATACAGACTTTTTTCTCTATGTATAGTGAGTTGTAAAGCCACTCGCCACTCTGTTTAGAGATTTTTAGTTTGTTTTTCTGCTTTGTCATGGTACTTTTTTCCTCTTATTTTTTTATTTCAAAAAAAGGGTTTCATTTGTTACATACCGATTTCCATTGATTATGGCTTCATATTTCATCTTTTTATTGCGTTGTGGTTGTTTAAGTGTATGTATGGCATAAGAGGAGGCTGATTTTTCATATATTTTTTTTTCTTCGTGCTCTTTTTATGAAATTCTTCTTATAAAATGCCTGTTTGTCTACTTAACGCAACGATTAGCCGGAATATTTGTACCTGTCTGTCATGCTCTCTGGTACTGTTTTTTTAGTTTTTGTTCGATAACAAGAATATTAGCCATGCTGTAGGAGTATGTACGCATATACATATTTTAAAGAGGGGGTGTTTTCAAATGACACACGTAAATACACTCAAAGAAAATATATGCAAAGAACTAAAAGTGAATAAAAGTGACACTGAAAGTAAAGAAGAAAATGTAAAATTAAAGCTAAGATTAGATGACAAAGAAAAAAGGAGAAGAAGTACAAAAGGATATAAAAAATGGGAATTTAGAGTCATCCACTAGTCAAGAAATGTCCGAGATGAAGCTCTCCTGCTCCAAAGTGCTAATGGACGCTAACCTCCAAAGTCCACTACAGGCTTAGTACCCTCATTCTGCACTCTGAATTCCAGAATAGAAGCATAATACGTGTTTGACCACAACAGCAGCCCCCTTTAACACCACTGAGTCTACAGAAAACGGGAATGCCTGTGTCTCATGAGTTAGCCCTCGCCCCCGGACAACACTGCGTAGTCGTAAATCCTATTAAAATCCTTAGAGGATCAAGCCCAGAACTTATTCCGTTCTAGAATAGTCTAGTTTGGGTCATAGTCATCCTGATATTCTACAAAATCTCCTCTATTTCGCTATAACACGTCCAGTCTCCGCCTGAATCAGAGGGATTGAGAATGTTTTATAGACGCAACCGCCAGATTGAAGCACATCGCACATACATATGTGTGCCCAAATCGTCTTCAGTTCTTTCCGAGCTCAGATATTTCAGCAAGATTCATTTCAGAAATTCTCTTTGTCAGACTCTTCCTCTGTAGGAAGCGAATTCTAGATAATTACGATGTCTAATCACTTATACTTGACGCGTTGTATATACCTTGAGAGTCAAGTTTTTGCACCCTACGCAGTAGCTTCCGCTTATTCTCCGGAATACTCGGCAAAATTTGTGAAACAGGCAAAGACTGTAGACCCATAGATCTACTTCAACCATCTTCAGAGGAAAACTCATCGCAATTCTCTAGAGAAGATACTTGATTTCACCTATTTTGCAACCGTTCTAGATAACGGAGACAGCATTAAACACCTATTACCCTGCCTTCTTTGAGGAGTAGAAGTATATTTAATGACCTATCAAACACCATGTAATGAAGTGAGTGGCGAATCGATGGTTTATCTGTATCTGTTTCATTCCAGTGTATTAATTCTGGTTCTGTGTTAAAACCAGCGTTAACCTCTGTGTTTCAGTAATGATTTGGCGGCAATTTCCCAATATACCATATCAAACCGTTTACTATTGCTGTAGCAGTTCCCGATTCGATATTGATCCGTCGAGTAATCATAAAAAATTATATCCGTGCCTTTTACTATATTTTTCTCCGTGTACCAAAAAAAAAAAACAAAAACAATTTTCTATCCTTGTTATCAGCATCTACGATCACTCAACATCACTTTATTAGCATCCATAGAAATTCACTCAATATTTCATTTGATTCCATTGAATTCATTGACAGAATGTGAAACGTGAATCTATTTTTTCGAATTATGAAAATGAAGTTGTTTGTTGCTGTTGCCTAATCATGACTGGACAAATTTCATTTTTTGGAAAATTATGCTGCACTTTTTTCTCTCTCAAAACCGATCAAATCGATTAAACTACGAACGTGTATAAAACAAAATATCATAACGAGCGTTAATGACAGCCAGAAAAGAATTATGTTTTCTATTCCTATTAAATGCCGTTGTTATGTGGAGATTAACGTGGAAAAAATTTGAAAAAATGTTAAAGGGGGGCACGCGTCAAATTCCAACACCTTTGTCGTGATGAATTGTCTGATAAATATTTCATTTTGGGTTTTTCATGTTTTGTCTGATATTAAATGTGATGGAATTGTTATAGAAAAGATCGTGAAAAAAAGTATTTGTAATAAAAGAGGTACTTCGCGTTGTAATATTTGCATAAGAGTTTTAGTATGTAGTGTGTTGGCTTATTAGACGTAAGGCCACGCTTCAAACCCCCACAAAACGAAACTATGAGAAGAATATTTTCGGCAACTTTCTCTCAGCAGATTTCTGGAAAAAAACTCTGAGAGTAAAATAAAATTGCCATGAAAAGTTTCTCAAAAATCTGTCATTCGGAGTCGAACTTAAACTGTAGGTCCCGGCACGCACTTATACAATTAACACACGCAACATAAGTGGTGTGAGAAACTGGGTCCATAATCCTGACTGAAGGGTTGTAATGACTAATTATGTATGTTTGCTAAAAGAGATTCAAGATTTGGTAAAGAAATCTGAAATTTTTATGTAAAAAATTGGAACACAGAGCGCTTTTAAGCGTTGCAGTGCTACTACGTATTTTGCTTCAAAATATAAGATAAATCTGAAATAAATCAAACACATGAATGATATCCTTTTGGATAAATTAATTCATGGGCTCCTGTACTTGTTATGCGAAGACAAACGTAACCCAATTTATTTGTGATCATTTGTTGATAGCTTAGGACCTTTCATAACCATTTGCCAGTTCCGTAGTCTACTAGGTCTGTGTTGTTATACCTAGGCAGCATTGATTCATAGTCAACGTCCAAAAGGTACAATATGGTGCCTGGTTTGATACTCGACTAGCGTTTAGTTAAACTTCCATTATCCTACGTACTTGTATTTAAGTAATGGTCGGTATTAAGCAATACAACGTTGTATCGAAAATGAAGGAGGTCATACGGAAAGCCAGAACTACGTCCAACGATGTAGAAATTTCAGACCTTCACAATGGAAGCATCTGTCTACGTTAGAGTAAATAGGATTCCCTCTCAACTCCTCAATTCCTCAACTGTTCGCCATATGCTCGATGATATCAACAGCAAAGTCTGTTCAGAGAGAAGGTAAAAAACGTGGATTTAATAGATAATAATTTTCGAAGTCGCCGCAGTCAAGTTGCTAGTGTGTCAGACATCAAAACGAAAATATGAAAAAATATTTCTTCGGCAACTTTCTCTCAGCAGTATGCTGCAAATGCACCGTGAATAAAATTGTCGTGAAAGGTTTCTCAAAAAATCTGCCGTTCGGAGTCGATGTTACTCTGTTGATCCGATTGCTCAGGAATAAAGTTATGAATGATGTGAGAAGTTATATCGCAATTTGGACTAAAGTGTTGTAACGACCAATTACGTTAAGTGAAGATGACAATTGTCTACCCATGCACAAAATTTCCAAACAGCTACTAATCCACGTGTCTGGTCAAATTCACGTGTATGGTCAAGATTCAAGCTACCCATGTCGTGTTAAATAAATAGGTAGGTAGCCTTAAATAGTCAGAAGAGCCTTCGTAGAAATGCCTTTTTCTTAAGTACAGCGATGGCAGTTGGTCTCAAAACTTTTTCAAGACAATATTACATCAGCCATGTGCCTATTCCATCCAGGATCACCGTAAAGTACTTGGCTCTATTGGCACGACTTTCAATAGACCTTGTGAACTATCAAATTAGAAATTATATATATCCTAACAAAGAGCACAAGCTCTTCTTCCGCGTAGGATTATTTGTGGCTAGGTCCTGTAGAGTAGCGATGATGCATAGTCTTGAAGTGGTTGTGATATTCAAATTGGTACTTTCAAAATGAATTTTTGCCTTTAAAGCCAATATTTGAAATTCCCACAAAAAAATCAATGTGGGATAAATTTATCACATATCGCTGCGTCCTTTTTCTGATTAAATCACACAAAAAACAATTAATTCCTTTTGGCAAAAATATAAATAACAAGTGAGTGAGTACCCAACACCAAATCAAATGAATAATTTAAACTCGTAATTATTTCAATAGGAAAAGAATAAAAGAAAAATGCAAGAATTATGTTAAACTCCCAATTAAATCGGATAAGAAGCCATGACGGCTTCTTAGGAAATTGAAACATTTATTATCAAATCAATTCATAGCCTGACGGAATCTTGTCAATCATCAATAATTTCTATTCAAAAACATGACAATTTTATATGGAAACTTGAATTTTTCCAAAGAATTTTAAAGAAAAATCAGAAGAAAACATATTTAAAAAAATTATGCAACGCTTAGCACCCAGTTTTGTTTTTTAATAAAAAAATTAAAAAAAAAACTTAGAAATTAAATTGTGAGGTCCCTGATAATAACTCACGTTCTCGTATACACACACAGCAGGTGTCAATTGCATGGATGGATGGATGTAGACATGTTGCCTAACTGGACAGGAATCCATCAACAGCGGCGCCTATTTCTAACAATAGATGAATGGATGAATACTTAAATGGTCGCTTACTAACACAATAGAGAACTTGCTATGGTATGTAGTAATTCCAAGCGTTGGCATTATTTTTAGCGTTAATAACATGGGCTTTGAAACGAAGACAATAAGAATATGGTTTACAGAAATTAAGTGTTGCTTGTAATTAATAATGGCAGCCAAGTAATGGTTGTTCCATAACCAATAAATTCTCCACAAAAGAAAAGAACACAATTTTTTTTTTTCAAATGCTTCTGACCATTATTACTAAGTAATATTGTTGTTGCTATTGCTGTTGTACTTATTAATCGTTAAATTCTATAAAATTACAAGTAGTTTACCTACATAACAACCAAACAAACTAAGAAAAAAACAGAAAAACCTTGATTTCATCATGTCCATCACACTGATTTGATGGAAATTCCTGTCTGCCATTTGTCTTGACTTCATTAATCATTTGGCGTTCGATTGGCGCTCTTTTTTTTTTGTAGGCAAAGGTTTGACGGTTTTTTTTTCTATTTTTCTCACTTTTTTTCTACTTGTCTATATGTTAACGTGTGTAACCAATTTATTCTTTCAGTTGTTTGTTAAAGTTCGGGAGTGTGAAAATTTAGTGGTTGATTTAAAGTTGTGTTTTAAAATCTTTTACGGTTTCTGTTGTTGTTGTTTTTGTTTCTTCTTCTTCAAACATTATTAATGATTGTTTACTTAAAGCATTGGGAGACACATTAATTATGGCTCTCGAAATTAACAAAAAAAAATCAATAGAGTTGTAAAAGCCTATAACCAACGATTAAATAGGTTGATTTGAAACACTCTTGCACACACACACGTATCTATAATTTTAAGAATTTTGTTTCTGATTTCCATTAAATTTCTAATCTTGTTTGTTTTCAATCATTTTAAATTAAATTTTATTCACTTTGGTTTTTTACTTTCTTAAAAATTAAAAAGAAAAAATTAAAATTAAATAAAAATAATTTTTGTAAAATCAGGCCTATTTACCAATAAATATTTGAAGTAACGTATTGACTTCCCCATAAATTCTTGGTAAGAACACAGTCATGCAAGTATTTACAAACAAGTTTCAAATCATGAAAGGGGATTTAAGATCTGCAAATGTTCACATGCTACAAGCATTGTTTTTACAGCACCTTTTCAACACAACGACGAAGAAGTAACGCCGAAAAATCATCATTTCTGTTTACGCTTAATAATAACTAGTCATTTTGGCTTAGCTTAGATAAGTTTAAATTGGAAGCCTTTCTTTTCTTTCTTTGCAAATAAGACAAGTGTGTCTTTACAGGAACGCATTTCCCATGTATGAATTCATTTGAATTTTATTCTGTAGCAAAGTGCATTAGCTTTGCTGTTACCCTGAATGGCTCCTATCCATATGGGAATAACAGCCGAACTGCTCACTATCTCCTGTAGAGACATCGGGAACTCTCTGGACGCTTTACAGTCAGTGAATACTCGAAATACTCGGATACATCATTTGCACAAAGGCAGTATTTATAGCCACTAGCTGGTATTATCGTTATAAAACAAAGATCAAAAGTCATTATTACTAGGGAATTAAATTGATGGATGTCTTTTTATGAGTAGTATTGTTACTATCTTCGTTAGTGGTCTACTTTCATTGTGCCATTTAGAAAGATTACTGGAGTAAATTTGAACTTGCTTGTAATCGTTACATTCCCGTCCTCTACATAAGCCATAATTATGTATCATGTTCTCCATGCCTTTAAATAAAGTGTAAAGAATTTGGTCGCATAGCATAGATTCCCCCAACGACCGCTTTAAAAACAAATTAGAATCGATATGTCGGTATTGAAGGCGCCGTCGTCTAGTAGGTAGTTAGCTTGTTAGACGTAAGGCCACGATCCAAACCCCAGGTCAGACACAAAACGAAATATGAAAAAAAATATTTCTTCGGCGACATCCCCTCAGCAGAATTCTGGCAAAAACTCTGAGAGTAAAATAAAATTGCCATGAGAAGTTTCTCAAAAAATCTGTCGTTCGGAATATACTTTAAACGGTAGGTCTCCGCCACTCGTGTATAAAATTAATGCAGACAACATGGGTGGTATGAGAAACTAAGTCGTAATCCTGACTAAAGGGTTTTAATGAATAATTATGTATGTATGTATGTATGTAGCATCATTTCTGTCTTGGTTAGCTCAATCCCAGGTCGACATTCATTGCACTGTTTAGAAAGATTACTGGAATAAATTTAGATCTTTGCATGTAATTGATACAGTCCCGTCGTCTACGTAAGCAATGCCTTTTAGTAGAGTGTAAAGAAACTACTACTACTGTTACACTTTAGAAACAAACTAGATGTGATCCGCCTGTATTATATTATGTGATCCACTCATATATTGTCAATTACATAAAGTTTTAATCTTAAAGCCAATGGATCCTAAGTAAACAAAGACGTTTTTTATTGGTGTTACCGTGTGTGGTCATTAACAATCTGGCTCTCAAGTCGGAAAAGCCAGCACAGTTGAAGTATCTAAGGAATCTAGCCCTTATCCCGTTGATATAGCGACTTAAACTTTCTAATTAAAAGTACCAGCTCTGGTGTTTGCATTATGCAATATAAACGTATCATACAAGAGCACAATGTCTCTTATTTCTGTTTTCCGATCTATTGGCCTATACTCGTAAATGATTCATAAAACTGAAAACCCAAACATTCTAAAGAAATTAAATTCTTTGGCAAGTAGTAGTACTAGTGACAACTTTGTTGTAACACAATCACTTTGAATGCCAAACAACAAATTACCAATAATTTTTAAGAAAACAAGACTCCATTAAATTTCATTCATTTACTGTTAAATTATTACTCAAGAACTACAACATCAAACGTTGACATCAACAACAATTATAAAGAAATACAAACAAAAAAAAAATCAACCACATCCGCAATTTTTTTTCTTTTCAAAAAAACAATAAAATTTTCAACATTCCAATTTGGGAACGATTGCCAGCCAGTCAGCTAGACCATATGGACAAGCATAAGCGCTCCCACATAGAGTTTGTGTTTCTTCACTAGACTGTATGGCGCAGTAATACAAATACAAGGAGGAGACCACACTATTAAATAGAAACTTTCCAGTCTGCTTGATTTGTTTTTTATTTAAACAAACAGTTTCGAAAAAATTAAATAAACTTCGCCTCCCCCTTATTAGCATAGAATAGGCATAAAATCAAATTAAATCGAGAAGTGTGGAGCGATTTTTCTTCAGCAATTATTAGTTTTCGGCTCTGTAGACAAATTTCAAAGACAAGAGTAGGGGAAGAAAAGCGTATAAAAATTACGATTTTTTTTATAGACCACACCACATCAAAAACGAGTCCGTAATAGAACAGCAAGTAAATTAAAATGGTTTTCAGATACATATTTTGACAGAGGCAACAACATCAACAACATATTGTTGTAGATTTCAATTATTGCCGTTATTGTTGTATTTTATGACAGCAGCGGCAGCATAGGCCATAAGTTTTATTTGTTTACAATAAAAAAAAGAACTGAAATCGTGTTAAACGACAAAATAAACACAGAAGACGAAGAGAAGAGAATATTTTACGAGGATCGCAAAAACCACATCTAAGGCAACATATTCGTTGGATAACAGAAGGAAGTGGGGGCATCTGTTTCACTGCAGATTGTAAAAAATATAAACGAAGCCGAGCGACAAATTAGAAAAAGCCTTTGGAAATGGAAATTATATTTCTGATTAGGATTTAGGTATAATATATAGTTTACTTAGCAATCATGTTGTAATTTCAAGGTGTTCTTAACCATCGACCATCGTATTCCATAGCGCAAAATCAAGTACAGTTAAATACTACAAGTCAAGGTCGAATTTTAATACATAATTATATGTGACAGTCATAAAAAAATTTTAACATCCTCAGGAAGCTGAAATTTGAAGGTAAAAGGATGAGATCATTAGGCTTGTAAAAGAATAAATTTTCACATTATAAAGTGCCACACGCAGTTAATTACTTTCAGCAGTCAATTGGCAATTTAAACTGAAGGTCACATACTTTGGTCAAAATGTGAATGGAATATCATTGAATAGAGAAATTAAGTCAGGATTGTAAGGATTTAATCGCATCGTTTGAGAATGTTTCAATTGAACACAAATTTGGCAAAAAGTATTCAATCCATATCAATAAAATCAGACTTTCTTTCCATAACGCTGAAGAATTATCGCCCAAAAGTGTTATCTATGCGCGTTGGCACCTAAAACCCGGCTCTTTTTCAAATAACCTTCACTTGATGACCTTATAAATGCTTCATTTAGTAAAGGACCTCCCACAATTTGCAGTGATTTGAAGTCTTAAGATTTCCTATCATCCTTGATTTAATGTCTCCATTTCTAACATGACTTTTCCATAATGACTTTTCACAACACCCAATTGTCACTCTGACCTTCACTCTCACTCATTGTGTTTAATGGATGACATTAAACATGCGTGTGGCACAGTGTTTATGATGTGAGAAATTATTGTTTTACAGCTTAAAACGAGCATATCCTTTATCCTTTTTTTTGTAACATTTTAATGACTGTCGCTTTGTATGAAATCAATAATCGTTTACCTTGATTTTTACTTTACTCTCTACATAGTTTGTCTTACTTCTTTTGACAATTAAGACTCATCACCCATTGTTTGTAACACACGCAATTATCATAATGCATGCCAGCCAGTAGGCAAGCTAAGTTTCTTAAAGACAAAAGCCTGAAATTGAAATCCTTGACTGTTATAAGATAACCTGTATGGAATGTATATGGCATGGCGCGATTAATTTTAAACATTTTAAACATTTATTGTTAAATTTATTTCATTTTTATTAATGAATTTCACTTCTATTGCCAATGCATTTGCGTGTTAATTGCGTTAAGGTCACGCGTGTTTAAAATTTAAATGAAAAAAAATGTTTTCAAATAAATCTTCAGGATTTAAAATGGCTATAAAATATACGGTTAGAAGTGTCAAGGATGTGAACTTCCGTCTTTTGTTAATTTTGTTGTTTCTTTAATCCGCGTTTAAATTTTATTCGTAACAATTTTTATTAAAGACATTTTTTAACACAACACATTTTTTGTGGGGTGTAACATAATTGCTTAAGAGTTCTTAGCCCACTTTTAAGAATACGAATCGATTTGTCCTTTTAAGGCCAATTGCTCTATGACTCCGAGTACTCTACGTACAAGCATTCGTTCAATCAGACGCTACAACTTCTCCAATAATTATACTGAGAACATATTCAAACCCTAAAACTGTTTGCAAACTTAATATCTGAAGCGTGTAGTGATGTCCACCTCTATCGATTACAGTCCTCCACTTCACAAGCATTTTGGAGTTCTTTTGTTTAATTTGTTTAAATTGATCCTCCTCTCCGCTTTTAATGAAGTAGTTAGGTTAACTAAAGTCGCCGTAGTAGATAGTTTGTTGGACCAGACATCTCGAACGAAACGAAATATGAACAAAAATTTCCTCGACGAAAGCCTCTCAGCAGTCTTATGGCAAAAACACTGAGAGGAAAATCAATTTATCAGGAAACTTACTCAAAGTCGACTGTAGGAACCGCCATTCATGGATAAAATTAATATGCCTGATGCACAGGCCTCAACAGAATTGTAACGTTTCTAGCCTCTTCAGATTTCTTTATAGTCCTGCTAATGTCATGCACAATAGGCCGGCTAGTATTACCACCATGTTTGAATTACCACCAGGACGTGAAACCGTGGTTCAATACCCAGGTCAGACATCTTGAAAACAATGAAAAACGAAAAAATATGTCTTCGGCGACTTGCTCTCAGCAGTCTTTTGACAAATATTTGGAGAATAAATAAAATTGCCCTGAAAAGTTTTACAAAACTGTTGTTCGGAGTTGCCATTAAACTCTAGGTCCCGCCGCTCATGGATAACACAATGTAAGTGGTATGAGAAGCTAGGTTGTAATCCTGACTAAAGTGTTGTAATAAACAATTAAGTAAGTTACTTTCAATGCTGAGTTATTTATTAAACCGAATACCGTCAAATTCTTTTCAAAACATCGTGCGTGCATCTTTAGTCCCTTAGGGTTTTTAACTTTCATATCTATGTTCAGGTTATCGTCTTCGGGGTTAATAAGACTTCGGACTTATAATGAAACTTGTCATACAAACAAGAGGTCTTCAATCAAGACCCAAAAACATATTACATAAAATGAAAAAATTAACTAACGAGGAAGCCAAAAATTTAGATACTCTGAAAAGAGGCAGTGACATCAACAGCTCGCACATTTAATTGTCCTTCTAACCAGATCAGGGCACATGCGCTAAATGCTTAGGAATCTTTCAACGATATATGGTTAGGTCAAGGTGCAAATGATTTTCATGCCATGTCGTCCCCTTTAATGCAAACATACGTACATAATTGGTTATTACAACTCGGGATTACGACCTAGATTCTCACACCATTTATGTTGTGTGTGTGTTAATTTTATACATGAATGGCGGGACGTACAGTTTAAAGTCGGATTCGACAGATTTTTTGAAAAACTTTTCATGGCAATTTTATTTCACTCTCAGCTGAGAGGAAGATGCAGAAGGAATATTTTTCATATTTCGTTTTGTCGGAGATGTCTAAGCTGGGGCTTGCACCAAGGCCTTATGTCTAAAAAGCCAACACACTTCCTACTAGACTTAGTAATGTCCCCATGAGTGCTGCGATCTCTCAAGAAAGCGTAGTACAAAGTACCATAGCGAATGTTTATTTTGCAACCCTGAATAAATACAGGGACTACAAAAGTGGGTGATAACTGGATAATATTTTTTCCTTAACATCGGGCCCCGATATGGAACGTATGGAAAATTATTTCATATCAATCATTGTAGAGGATCATGTAGCCTTAATCGCAGGCTTAACTAAATTTTAATTGAATTTAATTTCTTTTTTAGATCCATAACTTAATTCTGCTATAATTTAATCATTTTATTGTTCAACAATTATGTTTTAATAGTTTTTATTCTATTTAAAAGCAGTAAATCATTGCAAAAAAGATTGTTAAAAATTTAAAGACTTCAATTAAAATCTTATTTTCAATGGAATTTTATGATTAAAATTCTGAATTAGTTTTGAAATGTAATTTATCTGGTAATTTCTCTGAATGTAAGCGAAGCGTGGCTACTAATCGTGCAATTGTTTCTATTTGGTATCCAGTCTATTAGAACGCACTTTAAACAATCGTTGGCTTTTGTAAAACTATTTTTAAATTACGTTCTACGCATTTCAAATTTCTTTTTTAATCATTGAATCATTGAGTAGAATGTGGCATTAAATTATTGTTTAACAAAATATGCATGTATGTTGCACGCTGCATGTACAAGTATTTCGCAGTTTGCAGTGAATAGTTCGCATTTTGTTAGCAGGTTTACACTTGTAATGTTAACAAAATAGCTGTGGCTTTACAAAGGGTTGCCAAAATGAAGACGTATATTGCAACTTCATTTGCTATTTTGCCCGTTGGGGTTTCTTCATTGTAATTAGTAGATGTATGGCAACCCTCATTACCAATATTTTCGCTTATACATGAATGCATTTGTATGTTTTTTCCGAGGGACACGCAATGCAATCTATACTTTCCGTACTTTCTTCATTCATTGTTTTGCCCCTTCAAATTTTATTGTGTTCTTGCCTAGTGAGTGAATGAGTGGCTCTTTGGAAAATGTATGCGATTTTTTTTTTCGTGCCTAAAGCAGGCATTAGTTTCACATAAAATGCGTTAAAAAATGCGTAAATTTAACAATGCAAATTGCATTTAATAAGCTTTAATTCTATTATTTTTTTCCATTTCGTTACTGTTTATTATTATGACCATCATAATGGCTAAACTATTATGAATTGTGATGACTTTATTAACTGCAATACGAAAAGGAATGGAATTTTTTTTGAAATTTTCAAATAGTTTTTCTAGATTTGGGGTTGTAGTACTGTTTATATATTCATTAACTAACCCATTATTACGTAATAACACTAATTAGTTGGAATTACATGAAATGAAATGAATGGTCTTATACTTATTTTTAATCTATTTCAGAACCTTTACATATATGTCACACCCGTTACAAAATTTAAAATTTTGTTTTTTGTCAAGATAATTTCAGGTGATATAAATTCTACTCTTTATAATACAGAGAAAATTACACTCTCTACATATCTTATGTCACACCCGTTACTTATTCTACCATGAAACTTAATTCTATTTAAACACCTTAAAAATCCTTTCCATTTAATTGAATCCTTAAATAAATAAAAGTCACACCCGTTGCACGTTAAACTTCTTTAAAATTAAAAGTTGTTGAGAAAACACCTTCATAGCTGTGAGAGAACTGTAACCATTAAAAAATTTCAACTGCACAGTAGTATGGGTATGTATGTATGTCTCAAAGGTTAATATATGTCACACCCGTTACTAAGTTTTCAATTGTTTTTATAGCATTTTAAGGCTATAAATTGTCAATAATGGTAATAAAAATACAGACTAGTACCTCAAAACTAAATTCGAAGAAATGACACATCCGTTACATATTTAAAAGTTTTGTTAAATTAACAAAAAAAAAAAAAAAAAGGTTAGTAAATTAAACTATAATTTCAATAAAATTTTGTGATTATTTTTGTAAATATAATAGCTTTTTGGGCTATACATCAGACTTTTTTGCTTTTCCTTCTTTAAGGAATACAAGGCTGCTTCGGAGTATATCTAGGGTTGCCAGCCTGGCTGGACTTGGCTGGATTATCCAGCTTTTTTGATGCTTTCAAGCTAAAATTTAATTTGTCCAGCTAAATAGAATTTTTTAGTACACTGCCATAACATGGGCAATAATTTTGATGTTATCTTTGTCAAATCATGTTAGCCAACACTGATTGAATATTTGTTATACAACTAAGTTATGATTTCCTTCTTCTATCATCACTGACAAAATGCCTCAACACTTGAACAGCTGATGTCTTTAATAATACATACATACAATGGATATTTTAATAAAAATTATTAACACAAAACCAAAATTAACATTTTATCAGTATTTTTTTATGTCCAGCTTTTTTTTGCTTTGTCCAGCTTTTTAAAACCCAATGTCCAGCATTTTGCGAATCGGAATCTGGCAACCCTAAGTATATCCCACGTCTTGTATATCCTAGAATAATACATTCGTTGCTTCATGTAAATACAGAAATTTAGTAACGAATTAGCCTTTGACCGTCAAAAATTTGTTGAAGAATTTTCTCAAACATTTGAATAAAAAAAAATTGAGAGATGTCACACCCGTTACAATAATTTTTTTCCTCTAAATTCATCTACTTTTCTCCCAAGGTATTTCCATTGACGTATATACATAAATTTTTACTGGCATATTTATAATTCTTCGAATCATAATATTTTTTTTTATTATATTTTAAAGCCAAACATTACTTTTTTCTTCAATTCTTCACATAAATGTAGAACGAAAAATATCGAATTTCAATAAATTGTTTAGCTTTTCACCATCATTGATGGGTTACGTGTCATCATTTTTATACGGCAATGAAAATTTAATTTTTCTCAATTTTCTTTCCACGAAAAAAAAGGAAAAACTTTTCGCAAATTGACTTTAGTGTTTCCCTGGTGGTTTTTTTGCCTAATTTTGGCGAATCAATTCCCACGTTTTCTAAAATACACTCTCAATGGAAGGAAGGAAACTCAATAAAAGTGACAAGTGCCTGCTTCAAAAAGTCAATTCACTTTAACTGTGAACGGAATGTGTGCGAATGTGAGTGAATTCCATACACTTGTATGTGTGTATGTATGAATGCGTGTGGGTGACTTTTCGTGGCTTTTGGGTGAAAATTCGTATAAAAATGAGTCACGTTTTGACACACATCAAAAAGACAACATGTGGTAAAAAAAAGAAAGTCAAAATGAGTGCATGTGAGCATTAGTGACTGAGCGTATGCATTTATTCGCTTGTGAATACACTGAAAGAAAATTTAATATAAAGTTAGGGTATCGCCTAGTTGTTCTCGACTGGAAATATCGCTCTGGTTTGTTTCGAACATTTTTAACATTTAACATGAAATGTTTTTTATTTTTCATATTTAATTGCTCATAAAAACTTTATTTATTTCCTCTAATAAAGTGTTCAAATAAAGTCTTATTTAACACCTACACCGGGAGATAAATAATCGATAAAATCGTACAATAAACATTTAATTTAAAAACTTGAAAATTATCATTCAGAATTTAATCAGAAAAAAACAAACAAATCTTGACCAATTTTGTCGAGTATTGACATAAAAAAATTATTTCTAAAAACCATAAATTTTTTGACAATTAATAGGCGTGAGATTTTTTGTCACACATCAAATCAAATATCAACAATTATGGCCTAGCAAATGCTATAAAAATTTATTACATGCTGGTGGTTGTTTGTAAATTTGGCAGTAAATTTTTGCTTCGAAAAGAAAAAAATCACTTGTTTTTGGGGTAATAAACACTTGCTAGAAACATTCCAATTTGTTTGCTACAATCAATCCAATTATCATTACATATGTTACAATACACGAGAGAATTACATATGAAATCTACATTTAAAAACTTAACAACGTTAAGTTACCCTTACTTACATACGTACATACATATGTATAGCTGACTAGTAAATGGAAATGCTTGCAGATTTGTAAAGAAAATGTGGGAAAATTTTTTTTGGAACATTTTCCATATTTTCTTTGAACTGTTAAGAAATGGAGATTGTTGTTGTTGGCTTAATCGATTGTGTTATTGATACATACATACATCGGGCAAAAAATGTTGAGAAATATTATTTCTTCTGTAACAGGTTAGTTTGATTATGTGCCGTGATACACTGTACAAAATTTAAGTGTTAATGGCCAGGAATGGCTTTTCCACAATTCTAAAGATTTTCAGCTTCTAGGTCTAGCTTATGACTTTTGCGCTGCCAGATATAAATCTGTAGTTCTCTGGTTCATCATTCTAGGTTTCTAATTAGCTTAACACGATGTCAGCTTAGTCTAGTAGATAGTGTGTTCGGTTATTAGACATAAGGCTACGGTTCAAACCCCAGATCAGACATCAAAACGAACTGTGAAGAAAATATTTCTTCGTCGACTTCCTCTCAGCAGATTTCTGGCAAAAACTCTGAGCGGAAAATAAAATTGTCATGAAAAGTTTCTCAAAAATCTTACGTTCGGAGTCGACTTTGTACTGTAGGCCCCGCCACTCATGTATAAAATTAACTCACACAACATGGGTGATGTGAGAAACTAGGTCGTAATCCTAACTGAAGGGTTGTAATGATCAATTATGTATAACACGACTTCTAATTTGTTCTTCTTTTATAAGGTTATTGTGCGTCAAACAGGAATAAAATCTTGAGTAGGATACGTATGAACAAGTATAAGAAGTCATTGCAATTTAAAGTTTTCAAATGAAAAACCTAATGCTGCTGATATATTTTTAATTTCATCTTAAATCTGGATCTCTGTGGCTTTTAAAATAAATTAAATGTTTTGTTTTCTAACAATCAAATCTTGTAGCAAAATTATTTAAAAACTAAAAACTTCATCGTGTCATGATGGTTATTGGCATTGGATTCTGATTTATTTCATTTCAATTCATTTCATTTGTAAATGTAGCAACAGAAAAACTCTACAATTCCCAAAAATCTTGTCAATTCGAATCAATTTTCAAACAAATCTAAACGAAACTCACACACAAGCTCACACTCAAACTGACAAACTTATGAGTGGCACAACTAAATATGTATTCTTGACTGTGTGGCAATCAATATTTTTGATTAGTTTCTTAACAACATATTTTTTTTTCTTGTCATAGTCATGTATAGTTGTTGTTGTTGTTGTAGTTATTTTTACTTTTACGAAAAATTTCATAAATTATTTAGAATTGATTTATACACGCAGGTAAACATTCGAAATGATAAATCATAATGAAATTACTCGGCACTCAACTCAACTCAGCTTAACTTGAAAGTGAAAAATTTGATTGAGAAGACAGGACGAAAACAATTATTTCCGAAAAGCAAATATTTGTTTAAACAAACACACACACTTTTACTTATCTTTACAAATAACACAACCGACACTAATCATTTAGAAAATTATTGGGCTGGAAGATAGGCCGAGCAGACATACAGACTAGGTCGACCAAACATTTGAAAACTTTGTCTGGAAAATATCCACCTACTCTAAATGTTCTCGTAAGTAATTAAGGGGTTAAACCAAACTCATGTCATAAAATATTTACTTGAATACATCGTTTGTTGAATTCCTTACCGTGCCTTTCATTGTGTTACCGAATTTCAATTACAGGCATTAAAATAGTTTTGTTTTCTGTGGGTCTTTTCATGTGTCAGCGTATAAAAGGCTCAATTACTCCCAAAACTTGCTATCCAAAGCTGATAATCACATAGCTAGACATACAATCAACATGTCCTTTAACATTATTGACAGTATTTTAGATCATGGTGATGATGATGTCAAGGGGGGCCTAATGATTTTTATTGATTTTCTACTGAATATTGACCATATACATCAGACATTTTCTTTAAACCTACCACACCAAAAGTTATTTGTTGTAAATCCTTATAAAATTGAATTTGAAAAATCCTACTGACACTTGAGAAAATTATTGCAGAGAAAGAATTATACCAGCAGACGATAAAAAAAAACGTACATGGAAGAAGGAGTTGCATTTCCATTGCATTACAGCAGATTGGATGTTAAAAATTGCAGACAAAAATGTTTCTTTACAACGTCAGAACGTTCTGTCTTTCATAGGATGTCCTTGCTTTATAATATTTTTATTTTTCTAACGATAAAAATTAAAATCTCTCTTATATTTTGTATTGACTGTTCTTCCAAATAAAACGTATAAGACGCGCGTAAACTAAACTGACCTTAGATTGAACGAAAGTGGAGTGAAATAAAATTAAAAATGCTTTCATTAAAAATGCACTCCACATAATGAGTTCAAAGTAATGAGAACAAAGTTTTTAAGTTCTATCGAACGCTTTCAATTGGTGTTGCTTAATATCCTTAAGTTTGATTAACGTATGTGTGCGTTCGTAGAGGTATAAAATCTCCTCACTATCAAACAAAACTTTCCAATATCTATCACAGAGTCTTATAAAACTTTTTTTTAACATTTATTTTTAATCTTGTTTACACATTAAAAGTTATGTTTTGAGAGAGAAACATTTGTTGCATTGTGTTATCAGAAGTCCGTTGGCTAACCTGACTGATTATTAGGAAATCTTCTCCATTAAGTCTGCTGTCATTTTGTCACCCCGCCATTGTAATTATGGAAGGTTAAAGGTCTAATTTATTCAAAAAGCTTTTAAATATTGCGTTTACGTCTTCCGAAATAAAGCCCGATTTCGCCGTAGTCTAGTAGGTGATGTGTTGGCTTATTAGGCTTGAGGCCGTAGTTCAAACCACAGCTGAAAAAAATATTTCTTCAGCGACTTACCTTCAGCGGATATCTGGCAAACACTCTGACAGTAAAATTGCCATTAAAATTATTCTCAAAAATCTATCGTTTGGAGCAGGCTTTAAACTGTACGTCTCGTTACTCAAGGATTAAATTAATGAGTGGTGATCAATTAAGTAAATGAAGCAAAGCCCAGCTTTCTCAAATGTATAACTCAGAATCCAAGAAGATTCAGCAAAATTTTTTTACTTTAAAGTTGGATAACGTTCCGAGAAGCAATTCGAAAAAGTGGAATTTTAAAAAAAAAATACAAATCATTGGATTATTCAACTATACACTAGTAAACATCTGCGTTTGTTGTTTTGGCCAAAACAGAGGACTACAATTGTAATTCAACAATATCTCTTTTACCAGCTCACACACATTCGCATCTAGTTCATGAAGGCACTGTCATTTACTACCTCAATGTTTCGAGAACTGTGAAAAGAGATGGGTTAAGTATCTTATATTAATAGGGGATTACTGTGAAAAGTTCAAAATAAATTGAAAATCACTTCATTCTTCCCGTATTCCCACATTTAAGCCTTAATTACCTCAAGCTGTACTTGGCTACCATGCATGAAATGTGTGGTACTAAATCATATGAGAATTCTTAACCCAAAACAACGATTTTCTGTTTTTAATTTTCGCTCTTGCTTAACATAATTAGCCAAACAACTGAACTCAACCAAAAAACAACCTCATATCATAGCATTCAATATTAATTTTTATGATTATTTTTTTCTTCATCATTTCATCAATGATTTTAGTTGTCATTATTGCCATAAAACATGTAAATTGACTGGCGTTAACTGTTTTTATTTTTTAATTACACATACACACGGTTTTTTCTGCACAGTTTTTATCTTCTTGCACTTGGCCGTCAACTCGCGTTTCATTACAAAGCAAAAGTGAAGAGCAAAAAACAAAAAACAAAAACAATTTAATTTAATTAAAAAAATTAAAGAAAAAAAGTGCAGAACAGAAACAGAATAATGCCAATAAAATAATGAAAAACCTCTAGAGATGAGACAGTCAATGCAAATGGCTTTAACAGAACGGGTTAACGAAACATTATGACTCCAGTGGCTGGCTCTGTGACGACTCCTCTTGCTGGTAACAAACATTGTGTGACGACTGCTTCCAATAACAATTAATTTTTGCAAATTTTCACTTTGGCTGACGCGGTAATCAGTGTGTGGCGCTAGTAAATGATTCCAAAGTGACTCTACAAAAATGATGACTGAACTGCAATGGCAACAGAAATTTTGTATGATCCAAGTCGACCTAAGATTGGTGGTACTGTTAAGAGGGAAATGAATGTACAAGAGAAATATTTGAAAATTATTTTCAATTCTTTACCTTGATGCTTGTTGGGCTTATTCTGCCAAATGTAATCATATTTTCAAGCCATCAAATTGAAGGTTGGGTCCAGGCCTTCTAAATATGACAACTACCATGAAATTTCCATGACCAAAATATCGTGGCTGCCGCTAATTCCTCATGCAACATGTCATATTTCCCAAACAAATGGCCACCAGTTCAATGTAAATTTTTTACACTGAAATATCATGGCGTTGACGATGGCTTTAACAATGAGTTTGGACATTGAGGATAATGATTATAATGACCACAACCACTTATACTAACAACAACGACAACAATAGCAATAATGCCTCCTCTATAGATAGACGGGTAACGTCATAGACATCATGTAACACATACGCATGATGGGCAATTGAAATTGGCAATCGTCAGGAGAATAAGGCGTTGGTAACAGAATTTGTTGTCATTGTTGTATTGTGATAGTAATTGCTTTAATTGTTGTTGTTGTTGTTGCAAAACATAAAATGGTTAAAATCGCTGCGTAATGCGACAATCAGAGTTGTCACTTTGTTGCATCAACATTTTTTTCCTCGTATTTTTTTCTTTTTTTTTCTTGCCTTCATATCAGCAGCATACAACAGCAAATGAAATGAGTAGAGTTGTAGAGTTGATGTAAAAATAACGACGACGACCGTTATTTTCACACTTGCCCCTTTTTCTGTCATTAACTCGACATGTGTGTCAGTATGTAAGAGTGGCAAATATTCAATTGCTCATCTCTTTACAGTTATTGTAACGTGTATTTTGTTGCATATGCAACAATAGGCCTTCTTTCCCAATGCAAAATTGTATTCATTTAGTGGCTTTTTCTCGATCATGCAACATGAGTGCGTAAAGTGTGTTTAACACGTGTGGCATTAATGAGTTGGCAAGTGTGTGTATTGCAAAATGGAAAAGAAGGAAAAATAAAAGAAAATCTTCGATAAGAATGTTTTAATTATTTTTGATAGTTTTTCTGTGTTCAGCATGAATTGACAGACTTGACGAGTTCAAGTGCCTATTGATTAGACCTGTCGGTTGTTGTTCTTGCTGCTGTCGTTGTAGAAAACGGTTAAAGTGTGACACGTACAATTACATGCATAGAGGTCAGGAAGTAATTATTTGTACACTTGCCTCCTCATCAACTTGCCTTGTATCAACGCAACATAATTGCTGTTGATATTTATACTCACTCATGCACTTTGATGCTTTAAGAGGAGATTTTTAACAAGAGAGAAATGATGAAACTAATGTTGCATGTTATAGGAGATATGCCAGTGATACTGATACTACTTACAACAATGGGTTTGGATTTTTTATAAGCGCATCTTAAAAATACTACAAATAAGTTTTAAAGCCTGTGTAGTAAAAATCCGTCTTGACAGTATTAGTCTAGCATAAATTTTAAGCGTTGCATGCTTCCATCGCCGTGGTCTAGCAGGTAGTGTGTTGGCTTATTAGACGTTGGTTGGGTTCAAACGCCAAGTCAGCCATCTCGAACCAAACGAAATTTAAATATTTCTTCGGCGACTTCCTCTCAGCAGATTTCTGACAAGAGCTCTGAGAGTCAATAAATTTGCCATGAAGAGTTTCTCAAAAACTTTGCCGCTCGGAGTCGACTTTAAACTATAGGACCCGCCATTCATGTGTAATTAACACACTCAACATATGTATGTATGTGACGTGAGAAGCAGGGTCTAAATCCTGACTGCAGGGTTGTAATGACCAATTATGTATGTAAATACGTATGTATCCATCTGAGCGATATTTTGCTTTTTTGCTTGATGGTGTGTTTAAACAATTCCGGTGGAGTATTTTTAACTGGTTTGTGAATATTCCGCTTCCAGCTTTTCAGGCTAATGACGGCCTTCCGAGCTGTTTGAAGCGTTGAGGTGGACTCAAACCACCATAGAATTCTCTGAGGAAACTGCAAGGGAATTTCCATCCCTCTGATGGGGCCAGAACCTTTCTGTGGTTTGACAAGATGGATTTGTAAGAGTGTACTCTGTGAAAGGGAAGATAAAGGAGCAAATAGGTCTGAGGCAATGTAATTTATTACAAGGTTATTAAAGTGGGAAGATCGAACCCAACTTTGAAGGCTCTATGAATAGAATATAAAACGTTTGCAGTCACTTATTAGGTGTGATGAGGAGATCGAATCATCACTCGATCACGTAGTCTTAATGAGTTAATATGAATGAGATTTATATGAAAACAGCTGAATGATAGTAATACTTACTAATACCGGAGAGTTAAGAGGATTCGGAGACAACTAATGAGGGAAATTTATAAAAAGATCGAGAGAAGTTTGGTATATCATTTAGTTGCAGTACTTTAGAACCTCCATACGACAACACAATGCAGGATTTTTCATTTTAATTTTACAATTTTATTATTTGTTCTACTCTTACTGTGTCCTAAAAAAATTAAAAAATAATCCAATTTTTTAAAAGAATTTTCACAGACAATCCCACCTAAATCTTGAAATTCCTTTCAAGGCTCTCTGCTTCAATTCATTTCAATATCGTATAATCAAGTGAAACACTTGATATGCATTTACTTGATATCCTGTTTCACACATAAACGCTTTCATATCCTTTTTTTCTTTCTAATCGTAACTGGAGTTTTTCGTTTGTTATGCTTTTCAACAAGAAAATCCTTGTCTTGTACTTTGCTGGTCTGTTATGTTCTGTTTCCTCGTACATTTAGGCGTAAAAGTCGTAAACATTTTCTCTTTTTCATCAACTTCTGCTGGATTGTGGGAATTGTATTTGAAACAGTATCGCCATGGAAATTTAAACATTTGCAGCAGCACAAATTTTTGTTCTCTTTTTCTTTTTTCTTCCTTTCTCCATCTCCTTCTTTCTCTTCACCTTTTCCTTGCTGTTGTCAGTGCATAGAATTTATTTTTCTCTGTCTGGTGGAAAACACTTGAAATAGTCCAAAGTATTCCTTTGTCTAGTGATTCTGTTTAGCTGAGTTCATGTTCGAATTTCATTTCCATTTCAATTCGTAAAATGTAGAACGAATTCATTATTATGGTCAGTCAGTCAAACACTCGTTATATGCATAGAAAATCTGTTTTTTTGGTTCTTGAGAGGGGGACAGTGTTAAATAAAATTTTTTTTCTCAAATTGGCCACATATTAACGAGGTGTTGATAGATGATCCCAATGACTAAAGAAAGAATGAACGAAAATTTTAATTTTTCTTCAATAAATTTAAAATGATTTCTTTTAATTTAAATGAATATTTATTAAATAATTAATAAATTATTGAATTATCTCCTTGACTGCCATGCCAAGTTGCATTAAAAGCCCACTTATTAGGTACATATTTTGCATTTCGAATGATACAATAAAAGAGGTCAACATACCTATAACGAGTGCGGGCCATTACGCCCGTGAAACAAATGTTTTCGTATAAAAAAAACATTTTTTTTTAAATTTTTCTTTCGGAAGCAAGAAATTGTTTCTAAATATGGAAAATAGGAATTTTTCATGAATTTTTTTTCTCAAATAAAATGATAGGCTGTTATCAATGACTGTCAAACATAAGCTTCTTTATATAGTGACAGGAATGGTGTTCCCCTTTAGTTATAAGTCGGGAAATTCAAATAGTCACTGACTTATTAACTCCTTCCATCTGTGGGGCTCATATAAGACAGAACCTGGTGCTTCTGTTACTAAGCAGCTAAGCAATGTAGTTCAACTTTGCAGAACTAATTTGAAGCACAGATAAGACCGAGCTTATGGTTAGTTACTAGGATTTTAGTTGCCGAACCTAATAGAGAACCAATTTAAAGTCCTCATGAACCCAAAATAAATCAACTTAGATAGCTTTCCCTAGTTCCATACAAAGTAGAACTGAGCATGAGTATCGTCTTTTAACGCGTAAAAGTTTGTTTCTGAGAGACTCTGTAACGAACTCTAAGCCGGAATTTGTATACTCTGGTGAGTACAGAGGACCTTTTGTCATCATTTCACTTGCACATGCAAGTACCATAAACAATATGACGTGTGCTCCTATTCTAAGGGCATATTCAACCCCCTAATATTACTAGTCATCATAGTCAATAACCAAAACAGTTATTGTAGTACCTTTTGGTACATCACTCACTATAATTCATAATACTTGCTTGTTACAATACCCAGATTCAACGCAGAATGTCTCGCCGTCTAGAGATGCCATACCTAATTGGTCATTACAACCTTTCAGTCAGGATTACAACCTATCAGCTCACACCATTTCTGTTATGTGTGTTAATGTTATTCATAAGTAGAGAGACCTACAGTTTAAAGTCGACTCCGAAAGACAGATTTTTTGAGTAACTCATGGCAATTTAATTTTCTCTCAGAGCTTTTGCCAGAAATCTGCTGAGAGGAAATCGCCGAAGAAACTTTTTTTCATATTTTTGTTTTGATGTCTGACCTGGGCATTCCTTAATCAAGAGTAATCAGGATTCCTCAATTACTTAACAAGGTTTCCCACCACTACACAATTTCACAAACATTCCATGTATCACTACATGGCTATCCAATCATCATAGTCGTTATCGTTCGTAATGAAACTGAAACAAGTTACACGTAAGAAATTGAAACCGAATAAGAAGTTGGATTTGAGTTAAATCACATACTTGTCGCACAAAATTTTTACGTTGTCCATCTCCTGATATTTGAATCGATTATCGACATTATAGTCATGGCTTTAATAAACAGTTATAAGGTTTTTAAATTGCTTATACCTTGATAAATAGGCCTTTGAGTACAAACCTATTCTATGTATCTTGGAAAAAACAAAATTTTCTTTAAAAAAAACTTTAAATAGGACATCTGTTGTAGACTTCCAATTGTTAAAAATACTTCATATTTTGTTATCTAATTGATGGAGCCTTACCTTCTTTTTCTTTCCCCCCTAAAAAACAGAAATATTTTCTAAACAACAATCATGAAAACTTCGAACAATTTTCCAAAGAAATGAGAAGCGTTTTAAATATTTTGTCAAGTATGACATTTAAACTTTCTGTCATTTTTCTTATAAACAATAATGACATTTGAAAAGTAAACACACATACATACATACGTACTGCTTAACTAACTGATGGTGTTGCTAGTAAAGCTAGACAGGCAAACACCCAAATAATACACGCATCACTTGGATAGGCAAATTGAGAGACATCCATGCTCACACACTCAGTTGAAAGCATTATCAGGTGTTATGTCTGTCTGTCTGTCTATCTATCTGTCTGTCTGTGTGGAGTATTGATTTGTGTTGAAATAAATTTCTAATGAAACGTGTGTGACTAAGGGGACCCCTCTATTGATTTGTTTATTCACAATCTACCAAGAAATGATATCGTAATGTCTTATTCTTGGTGACTTTGTTGTTGTTGCTTTTTTCTTATATTTTATTATTAATTATAAATAAAAATAAAAGAAATTTCTTTTTAAACTGTAAACTGAGGAAAATTTATGATAATTTTGTCAGACTTTTACTTTCCTGAAATTGGGGGAACACCCTCAATTGTATTCACAATTGATATTTCAAAACTTAATGATCACTTTACAGACATTTAAAGGCATTTATTGGGGTGTTAAAGAAATTCAAAAATGTTACACAAATTCTTTCAATTTCTTTTTTTCGGTAGCAACCACATTGAGCATTGAGATTTGCATCTAGATAATTATTAGAAAATAATCATTTGTGTTTATGGCCTAATGTGGTTGATTTTGCTTTATTGTTTCTGTCCCTTGCCTTATGATTCTTATCATTTATCCCTGTGTTGAGCGTTTGAATGATTGCCCCTGTTTTTCTATCATTCCTTTTGGGTCACCATTTCTGTTTGCCGTTTGTGTTAGGGAAAGTGTTTTTGGAATGTAATTAAAGGTAATCAAGATGTTTATCTTGAAATTTTTATTTGTTTTGCACTAAAGTCAATTATTTGAAGGTAATAGATACCAATATGGTAGTTATACAGACAGTCATTTGTCTAATTTGTGTACTATTGAAGCTACAGTGTCTGCTAAAGAGTGACCAACAAAGTACAGAGTAAAAAGGTGGTGGTTGTAGGACTATAGGAACACGGTGCTGTCTTTAATCCGCTTTAAATAATCCAGCCTATAAGTAATCCACCCATTAAACGGTTCATCCTAAAAACTCTGTTCCCTTCCAAGGATGATAAATTCATAGGATATTCATAGGAAATAGCGCCATCTATGGATAAGCAGTTGAACTCAATTCAGCAAAGTTCCTCACTCTTAAATCCAATACAATAACCCAATACATTTTCGTAGACGATCTTGGTTTTAGTCAACTCCGAGATCCCTATCATGCTAGGATTGACCTGTAGTCCAATTAATTACCTGTTAAGGTTTAAAATGTCTTCATTAACGTAATTGAAACAAAGCAAAGAAATAATAAGAAGATGGGGAAGATAGAGGTCTTCCATCTATTTTTAAAATTATGGGAAAGAAAAAAAACAGATGCTGGTTCAACATGAATAAAGCTTGTGTTAGAATATTTTGCGTTCAATTGCTTACAATTCGAAGGATACTGCATAGAATTAGAATTCGAGTTCAGCGAAATTTTAATGGTGGAATTTGTAGGAAGACAAAACGTCTAGGAAGACAAAACACTGCTCATGTTGTAACACTGTAAGCTAATAAGATTCAGAGCAAAAAAATGAATGAGCGTTAACAAAATGATAAGCATCTCAATGCTGTTGATCATATACATAAGTGGGTTATATTGCAAAAGATGAAGGTCGTTTAAAAACATGAAATAAACTAAGTTCTGAAAATAAAATCAATACGTTTAAACGAATCTTAGCTAAAAAAAGATACTACAGTTTAAAATCGAGGGATTTTTGAGAAATTTTTCATAACAATTTTATTTACTCTCAGAGTTTTTGTAAGAATTCTGCTGAGAGGAAGTAGCCGAAGAAATATTTTTTCATTTTTCTTTTTGATGAGGTTTGAACCATGACCTTACGTCTAATAAGCCAACACACTACCTACTAGACTACGGCGACAAACCTTTTATTTTAGGTTAGGTTAGGTCGGAGTGGTAGCTCTGATATCACAAAGCTCACTTGAGCACCGTTGTGATGCCACGGGTGAACGCAGTCCCTGTACTGACCAAGTTCCACCAAAATCAGGGAAGAGGAAGAAGTTGGTCAGCGCAAGTGCTGAACAACCTTTTATTTTACATTTAATTAAGTTTGAATATGGGTCCCCAGGGGCCCTTCGACTACACATCGATAGAACAAAATATGTTTTTGAGTGGACTACGATGCATTGTATGTTATTATATAGTGGGGTTGTACCTTTTGGCGTTTCTTAACTTGTTGTGGAATATCACTCTGCACATTTTATTTAAAAAAATTCAGTTTCTATATTTTTTCCTAAATAAAACAACTTAAAATGTTTTTTTCTATAAATTTTTTAATGGATTTTTTTTTCTTTTATGAGTGTATTTGAATTTGTATTTTATTTTTGTTTTTAAATTTTTTTATAGTTTTTCACACATTAAATAATTTTTTTTTTCAATTTTTATAATTTTTTTTTATAAATAAAATTAAAACTAATTGTGGTTGTTGTTATTGTTTTTTATTCATTTTCCTACACAACTAAAAAAAACATTAAAAATTAATTTTAAGCAATTATTTTTAGGTTTTTTTCATAAATTTTTTATTAAATATGCATTTTTTTGTTTTTGTTTTAAATATTATAGCCTTTCTTTTAGACAATTTTATACTCTAAGATACGTTATATAATACATACACATATACAAATACAAATACAATTAAAGAACTGCTACTTAACAAACTAATAAAAAAAAAGTACTTAAAATACAAAAGTAAAGTACCAAAATAGAAAAAGAACAAAAATAAAAAATAACAATTTTTTTCAATAAAAATCGAGTAAACAAAATTAAATAAATATTGTGGTGGTTTTTCTCTTCTTTTTTTGTTTTGTTTAAATTTACTAAATTCGTTTTAAAACTTAAAAGAAATAAACGGTTTTGTTAAATTGATTAAATTTGTAATTGATTTAATTAAAATGTGTGTTTGCGTGTGTTGTATGAATGAAAGTATAGCCTAATAGATACAAGGTAAGAGAGAGTGAGAGTGAGAGAGGGAGAGAGTGGGAGGAAGAGTGTGTAAGTTGGAGAGAAATAATAACAAAACAACAAAGCTTTTACAGAATTATTAACGCTCCCTTTCCCTCTCTCTCTCTCTCTAACTTTCCCTCTGTGTTTTCATAAAAAAAACGAGAGAATTAGTAGTGAGTTATTGTAATACTGGTTTTGGCATGGTTTAGGTTTTTTCGTTTTCTAAAATTACGGGCTTTTTGTTTTCTCCTAGTGGTTAGGACTCCTGGGCGCCGATGATGACCCCGAGGGATGCTGTGGTACTTGATAGGGACTAAATCTTTGAAATTGTCTAGGCCTCATGTCAGGTGATGGTGATCCCGAGGAGGTGGATGAGGGAGTTGAAGCTGTAGGCGGTGGTGGCGGTGTGCGATCGGCATGTGCTTGAGCGGCTGCCGCCGCTTGGGCTGCAGCTTGTGCTTGTGCTTGAGCCTGTGCCTGTGCCTGAGCTTGAGCCGCCGCCTGGGCTTGAGCTACGGCTTGTTGATTGGCAGATGCTAGAAAGCCGGCGGTTAATTGAGGCCACTGTTGCTGGAACATATGGAAAGCTCCTAGTCCCGGAGGAGGTGGCGCCTGTTGGGCATACATTTGAGGCATCATAAGCTGCGCATAGGGTGAATTACCGCCGAACATTTGTAAATGTTGGCGGGCTTTTTCAAATATAGCCATGGAGGTAGGATCTGCTCCCTGTTGGGCCGCAAATTGCTGCATCAGAGGATCTGGAAATAGTCTTAAAGGTGATCTCAGCTGTTGTTCTAACAACAAAGCCTCCATAGGATCCCGATCGAAATCAGTTAAGCGCGATGAGTCTCTAAACCCTTTGGCAAAGGGATTCGAATCAATTTTCAGTTTCGTTATCAATTGATTCTGATAAGCCGTAACGGCGGTGAACACAGTTTCTGGAAAAACATAAGTTTTATGATCCAATTCTTGCAACTCCTTAGGATTACAGGGTATACTTTGGCCATGACTCAACCGTACCAAGTGTATACGTGGCTGGTAACGATGCATAGAATTTAAAACAATCTGCAACGAAAAACATCAAAACACAGTAAAGAAAAGCGAAAAAATGATTAATAATCCTTAAAAGAGGAGAAAAAATTTAAAACAAAATGGTTCAGACCTGAAAGTAAAAAAACAGGAAAAACGAACAATTTCATCCCGTTAGTACCTAAGAAATTCCCTTACATTGTTCCATTTAGGAAAAGAGACAGAGAGAGAGAGAGAGACTGACATGCGCTTTAAATAATCACTCAAAACCACCACTTTTTTCAAGAGTTTTTTCATTTTCCCTTAACAACCACCACTTCAAAATTAATTTAAATAATCATTGTTTATATCCAGCTCTGCATATTTTGGGGTACTTTTTTTTTATTTGTTTGTATTCATTTGAGTAGTTTTACAATTGCGTGCCTTAAATCATTATTTGTATTGCAAAAAACAAAAGAAACGCGGACAATTGTTTGAATTTAAATACAGAAATGAAAAGAATTTTTAAAGCGTTACTTTTTTAAATTCAAACAAACGAAAATTTCTCTTTTTCTATGAACGACAACGATAAAAAAAGTACTTTTTTTTTAATAAAATTAAAGAAAACGTGTTACACATTGTGATTTCTTTTTGTAAAACAGAGAAAAGAAAAATTTTTAAATTGAATACAAGTGTTTAGAAAAAAGTATCACAGTCAAATTACAGAATTGGTACTTTTATAACCCAAACCAAGGCCCGCCCAATGTCATAATTTTCAAGTTTATGGTCACACAAAGTGTATTGTAAGCTTCCTGCTGTACGCGCTAAATATGAGAAACCTAAAAGCCACAGAAAATTCAGCAACTGTAGTGTTAAACACACCGCGAGTTATACAGTTTGTCCCGTGTATTGATTTGTCAAATGCTCCACGATACAAAAGGCTCTTACAGCCCCCATCCAGACTAGTAAATAGTTCCATAGTTCCTATTCATTGTCCTCAACACAATTCTTTCAACCTACAGTCAGGTGCCTTATACTACTGCTGTGGTATACGACGCATACACGTCGACGAAAGAATCAAAGGACTGAAATCTCCGGTTACAATGTCAGTCGCCTTGAAGTTGATTGATAAATTTGTAGAATCAAGTTAATCCAGGAACTACTTGAGGATCCGCGAAATACATTATTGAAGAAGAACATAACGATGTAAAGCTGGTATCTGGGATGCATTAGACGTCAAGCAGTCATATTTGATTGCCAGAAAAGGAAGAGCATGCGGATGATCTGGTTTTTTAATTACACCAGGGCTTTAATATAACCTAGAAGCAACTAACATCTGCATTGAGGTCTTTTATCAAAAAAAGATATCGACTCTTAAATTTTAGATTACAGAGGACCAATATCGTAACTTTTGTAAATCTTCCCGACCATTTTTAGTGGCAGCTAGCAAATATAATAAGAAAAACCCTTTTAGGGACCCTGCACATTACTCCAGAGGTCGCGCGGTGTTTGATTCAGAATCAGAGTAGGTTGAGTTATCTTTTCAAGGGGACAAGCAACTTACTGACGTACGGAGTGACAAAAGATTCGAGACGTTATTGATTTTGAAGTGTTCAACGAAATACCTATAGACTGGATTCGAGGCTTCGATGGATTTGTCAGCAGGCTGCTCGCCTACTATTTCCACCATCTCAAAGCCTTATTACATAATGACGACTTAAATTTAAAAATTATATCAGCACTCATTGCACGAAAAATAAAAAGTTGTGGACGTCGTTTCGATTCCTGGTCATTACAACCCTTTAGTCAGGATTACGACCTAGCTTCTCACACCACTTATGTTGGGTGCGTTCATTTTACACAGGAGTGTTTAAATCTACAGTTTAATGTCGACTCCGAACGACAGATCAGTCTAGGTTTACAACAGTTTGTTGAAATAGAACAGCGGTTAGCCTCTTAGATAGTGCCAATAGAGCACAAAATTTATACTCAAAGGATGTCAACAACAACTCCTTGAACATCATAAGACGCTGCTTCTTAAAAAATATTTTCAAAGACTGGTCAACCCAGAATCTTAATTAACCCGTCATATTCCAGCAGCCATTGCGAAACGCCGGTGGGGAGGCGTGAAATGATTCCGAAAAAGGATACCTATTTACGGTCATCTGAGAATCATGTTGACTCCTCTTGTTAGTATGCCATCACTGTCCATACGTTTTGAGTATCAAGAAATCAAAAAAAGTATCCTTTCTTTGGTACTTTTTAAACAAAATTTGTAGCCCTATTTAGTACTCTTTTTACAGGCTTTTGGTATTATTACAAATATGCTACCTTTTCCCCCTTTTTGCCTTTTGAAATCAAAAAAGTATTCTTTCTTTGGTACTTTTTAAACAAAATTTGTAGTCCTATTTAGTACTTTTTTTACACACTTTTGGTACTATTTCAGAAATATACTACATTTTCCCCTTTTTTCCTTTTGAACATAATTTTTCATTGTTTTTATTCCTTGTTTCTTACCTGTCCATTTTTATCCATTTCGTTGTTGGTCAATTTCACTTTCTCAAATGAAATGACCTGCTTCCTTAAGGCTTCACAGCTAAATGGACTATCAGGATGAGCATACAGACGTGCCGGTGGCGCGGGATCCGCCTTACCGGCCACTAACCACGCCGAACGATGGTAAGCATAACGATAACGTTTCGAATCCATGGGTATGATATCCAAGAGGACAGCATAACGATCGGCAGGTTGTATTTGTCGCAATGGGCCGGAAAAGCTTACACGTACAGTGGGAAACATGCGTCTAAAAATGAGTAGTAAAAAAAAAAACAACAAAATTTAAAGAATTTAAATGAATTTCTGAGTTTTTAAATGTTTTTTCATAAAACTAACAAGAGATTACATGTGGTGTTTGCAAATAAAAACCTGGTGTTCTTTCACACTTTTTGATTTCCTTGTGTTTTGTTTGTTTTTTTTTTTAATGGATTTTGGCCAGGTTGCAAAAAAATAAAAATAAAAAGGAAGAAAAGAATACGTGTGTGTGGCCCTGGTTTAGTATAATGTGGTGTTTTTTTCACATGTTTAAGACTACCCGCTGGTTTGTTTGTTGGTTTGGCTTAGTTTTATGGCCTTAAAAACAATTTTGTCTAGAAAATTTTTATGTTGACAACAAAAACGCCTTCTTTTCTTGATTTTCTCTCTTTTATTTAATTTTTAGGCCTCGTTTTCATTTTTTTATTCAATGTTAAGATTGATGAATGCAATGCAATCGAGTTTATGGAATTATTTTCTTTCAATTTTTTCAAGAACAAATGGAGCAAATAATTAGACTTGGACCTCCCATATTAGGAATTCCTAGAATATTTTTGTTGTATTTCTTCTCCTTATTTTTTAGGTTTTGTATGAGAAAATTATTCTGTTTTTATTTTTTTAATATTTTTCATTTGATTAAACACGTAAAGAAAGAAAAAAAAGGATTAAATGTGTTGCCACATGCAAATGTATCACCCGGCCCGGCGTTAATCTACTCACATTACAACGCAATTTGTCATATGAAATGAAAAGAAAAAACAACAAAAAAGGAAACAAAACAAAAAACATCATCAGGAAAATATATTACAAAACGTACATTCTTCTCTAAAATAGTGGTCATTTGAACAAGAATTCCTTTTCGCGTACGGAGAGAGAGAGAGACCACATGGTTACACTTTAACTAACCAGCTAATGTCGCAATTGCATGTCTAGTTTCATATTTTTGTCGCATTTTTTATTCTCTTTTTTCTTTCTTTGTATTTGGTATGTATGTCTGCCTGTCCATTTGTATTTATTCGCTGTTCCCCCCCTCCATTTCTTTTCTTCACATTTTCTTACCTTCCCGTCTTGGTGATAATCATCTCTGTGCCCAATTCATGAAAACGATCCCACAGTTCTTTCGTTTCCAAATGACACTGTACCGGCTTCAAATCATCACAGTTACATGAGCCCACTATTTTTGGTGCTTTCGGTGCTGGTTCAGGTGACGAACGTTCACCATCCAAATCACTGGCCGGTGATTGGGGTGGCGTTGAACGGCCCACACTGCTGGCTGTGCTCGTATTTAATTGTGTCTGTGATAGATTACCCGTACTGGAACTGCAATTGGAATTGTTAAGTCTACGCGATTTGGTTGGTGGCTCTTCAGAGTCACTACAATCCACCACATCAACATCGACTTCATCTTCTATCGAAATGGGGCCTAAAATTAACAAAAACAACAACAAACAAACGCATTAAATTTCAAATTACCTTTTAAAGTCTTACGAACTATAAAATAAACGTGTTTAAGAATATTTTTAATTTCATTTCATTTCATTAACATTAAAATATTTATTCATTAATGATCATTAGCAGCAACAACATCATCAGTATCATCATCGCCTTTATGTCTTGTCTGACTATTCACGGCTTAATGAAGCTGTAAACTTTAAAAGTCGTAAATAAAATTGAAGATTTCAAAGTGTTGAAATCTAATGGTTAAACTAATAATTTAAAACGTTAAAAATGGAATTTCCTAAAAGCCAAATTGAGATTATTTATGTATTTTAAGATTGATTATTAACCCTATAATGGTACTAAGGGTATATTTAGGTTCTTTAGATACCTAAATAAGAAATAAGACTGTTCCACAAGGGAATTGCGTGCCAGCGATATATGCCCTCTATGTAAATCGTTCTGGCATCCATAGACCTGAAACCTGCGAACACTTGTGCGCTACTAAAACTCCGAATGTATGCGATTATTGAGATTTGTATTATTATGCGGAAAATATCCTTGTGCTGCAGTATTGGATTTTATAAAACAAGTTTGTTTCTCAAAGATTATTCGCTGCGGAAACAACAAGCAGGATGTGCCCCGAATAACAAGCATTCATAGCGCTACAATTATAGACCTTTTTGGGGACGCATAACATAACATCGATTGTAAATATGGGATACAGGCAGGTGATTAAACTGCTTTGGGTCAAAAACAACAACCCTTCAGTTAGGATTACGACCTAGCTCCTCACACCACTGATTTTCTGTGTATTAATTTTATACATGAGTGACGGGGACCTTCAATTTGATGTCTACACCTAACGACAGATTTTTGAGAAACTTTGGCAATTTTATTCGTTCTCAGAGTTTTTGCCAGAACTCTGCTGACAGGAGAATGTTGTCGAAGAAATATTTTTCGTATTTCGTTATGTTCGACATATCTGGCCTGGGTTTTGAAGCGTGACCTCGCGTCTAATATGCCGACATACTATCTAGACCTAGGACTGGTATTTATATTGCAAACAAATGTCTTAATTTTTGTAAAATAAAAACAAAGAAATGGAGAGGTATTGGATGTGCTATATTCTCGAGAAAGCTTAGGAGCAAAAATATTTCCATTTTGTTGTAGAATTTATCAGCGTAAAAACTTTGTAATAAAAAGTAACTGTTGTGCCTGCGAATTTGTTAAATATTTATACTCATTCCTAATAAGAACAACTGCTGGCAACAACCACTCGTCTCTTACGAAACGGCGAAATGGATTAATATTCGTAGGTGTATAGATAAGGACAGATGAGCTAGCCAGCGCACAACGAGTTTCTTCAGATTTAAAAGACTTAAGAGCACCCAGGCTCCTCTGTAGACGCAAACTGCGCCTTGAAATCTCCTGCTCTCGCTACTATCTTTGGGAATCCATCTGATATCGCATATTTGAAACTGATAAACTGATTTTTTAGTTGGTTCTAGACTAAAGACTCTATTCAGTTCAGTTCAAACACAAGCTTGTGAAGATATCTTGGGCAGATCTATAGCTCACCTCTTAATATTTAATTCACTTAGTAAAGCCAGGCTTAAATTTGTTAACATTTCTACAGCTCGTCATAAATCGAGTGACGAATTTTGTGAAAATTATTTTTCTATTCAACTGCATTGTAGATCGCAGCTTTGGAGATGGGTAATGTTACGTTCAATTGACAGTTTAAACTAGAGTCCTATCAAAGATCGCATTGCAGTAATGTTAAGCCTATTTTACCACGTTGCTGTGAATACTAGCCCGTATTGCTCATTCTAGCATTTACAAAAGTATTGATTTTGTTAAAATCACATCGGTTTAGATAAGTTCCTTCGATAAAATCTGGACACCCAAAAATCTTTCATCTTAAGTGCGCAAGGGCCGGCCAAAGGCACGAAAGATATTACAGATTTCGCAAAAGGCATTGAAACGCCTTTGGGCGTCCATAACCATGAGCTGTTCTCCCGCCTGCTAAGAGGCAGATCGATTTAATGGAAGCCATGTGTTTTGTGTGTACATAACGGACGAGATCTGGTCGGGTTTATATACATTTTTTTACATTTTCCCATCCCTTCTCAAGAGAGGAATGCTATTCTCATGTTATAATTTGTTTCAAAATAAGTAGAGTAAATAATCAAAATAAATAAGTAAGCTAGAAAATCTAGAAATCTAATATGTATCAGTTTTACTATCATTAAATATTTATATTCCTACTCGATATATGGTACTTTGATATTCATAACTTGAATTAAAATAAAAAAGAATGGAATGTGTCTGTGGTTGATGTTTATACTGTCAAGAGAGCAATCCACTCTTAATAAGGTAAATCATTGCATCGGTAATATCGTTGTTTGAAGATCACTTTCGTTCTATGATTTGTGATCGCAATATCGTGTACAAGGCATTTAGAAATCAACGGATTATGATAACAGTCTTCGAAATATTATAATAAATTATGTCAAATAATAATATGCTGCTTCGGTGCATGTTCCAGCAGAGTATGGACACTAAATATACTTTAAAGTGCGTTAGGAAATGGTTCGAATATAACAATATCAGTATATTAGACAATGCCAGCACTGTCTTCAAATCCAAGCACCATATCTTTTGTAAGTTTAGCAAGATTAAACTTTTTTGTTTGTTTTTTTTTGTAATCCTGTGACAAAAAATAATCTGCAATCGAAAACAGTTTACATTTTTCAAAACGCATCTCTTATAATAGATTTCTGGTGTCATAGCTTAATTCGTTTCAATTAAGTATTTTGTTGGTGAGTCTGCGTTTGTTTAAAATAGATTCTGGTATTAACAACGTCTTTAAAAGTATTTTCTTGAAGAAGATTGTTTGATTGTTTGCCACTCGTTGCCAGACATGCATTTTCATTCTCTACGTAACTTTAAACACTGTAGCGAAAGTAAGGCTGTATAAAAAGTTTCCCACGTATTCTTACGAAGGGTGTTTTAACAGGAAACATTGATACAATCATTACTTTTTTGATATTGAAACTGAACTAAACAAAGAAAAAATTTCTTATTATACAGCTTTGAACATTTTTTTTGGTGTGAACTTTGGATAAATGCGACACTTTGTTTTATTGACTACCGCTGTTTTAAATGTAGAAATGTATTCAAATAAAAAATCATGGAAGCAGAGTGTTTTTCAGTGGCCGCCAGCTCTCTATGTGCTATTCAGTTGGGTAGAAAACCTTTTTTAACATTTCGAAACTGTCCCAGGCAACTAAATAAGAGACGATGTACAGTATTGATCTGCGTTGACTGCAATGGGTACACGGCCTAAGGGTGTCTCATACACTAGATTGGTTGTTGCCTTGCCATTTGTCTAAAGTTTTACGTAGACATCATGGCTACATATATACATAGGTATCGGCTCGATCACTAAATTATTTAAACTCTCTGGCTGGTTTTCAGCATGATTTCAAGAAGAATCGTGCTTTAACAGCAAAGCCCCGTAACCGATTGTCAAGACCGTTTCATCAGAACTAATTATTAAATATACGTCATATTTTTGTGTGTTATATTGACGAGCTGATATGTATATTGTGATTTGATTCCTTCCTTTCCTATCTATTGCTTTCTTTAGGTCCTATCATTATAACCCACCAAGTAGGTTAGGTTAGGTCGGAGTGGTAGCTCTGATATCACAAAGCTCACTTGAGCACGCATAGCGGCCCGTTGTGACGCCACGGGTGAACGCAGTCCCCCCCACCAAGTATATCTAGAGAAGAAGAATTAGAATTTCTTCAAATACTTATAACATCGTAAATAGACTCTCGGTCTGATGAAATAGGAACACATTTTTAAGGAAAAAACATATTTCATATGTATGTATGTACATACTCCAATTCTGTAAATAGGCCTTCAATAGCCACAGTCAAAAAAATTTTCTTTGCATTACAAGATTGAAAAATATTTTTGAAGCTGGTTATCCGCATTTCCATTTACCTACATATATAGCGACGGATTTGAAGTCGCCGTGGTCTAGTAGGTAGTGTGTTGGCTTATTAGACGAAAGGCCCGAGTTCGAATCCCAGGCCAGACATCAAAAATAAACTACAAAAAGTATTTCTTCGGCGACTTCCTCTCAGCAGACTTCTGGCAAAAACTCTGAGAGTAAAAATTGCCATGAAAAGCTTCTCAAAAAATCTGTCGTTCGGAGTCGACTTTAAACTGTAGGTCCCGCCACTCATGTATAAAATTAACGCACACAACATGAGTGGTGTTGAGAAGCTAGGCCGTAATCCTGACGAAGGGTTGTAATGGCGAATTATGTATGTATGTATGTATAGCGACGGATTTTTAATAATTATTTTGAAGTAAAATACTAGTCAAAGGAAGTCAATTTTCTTTTAAAATAGACAGGAAAACCTTAATTAAACTACTGACGTAAGTTTTACGCAGGAAATATAAGCTTAATTGCCCTATTAAAAGAAGCAATTAATTTGTTTAAAACTGAGCATTTAATAAACAAAGTCTTCTTATCTTTGAACATTTCAATACTTCAGAATTTGTTAAATTCCGTACAACTTCTCTTAATTCACCGTCAGAAAAATTGCTAAAAAATTCCTGTTCAAGTTAAAATTCGTTAACAATTTCCAAAAGTTTTTAGCGACGGTAAAAGTTACTTTTTTTTTTGCAAAAAAATTCTTGTTTGAAAAATCTCCGTCGTTTTATTAAAAAAAATAATAAAAAAATGTTTCAATTTCCTTTAAATTGTTTAGAAAATCGGTGTTTTACACAAACTGTGTACACACAGCATACATTCACACACACACACATGCACGTACACTTACACCAGTATAATTAGAAATAAACTCTCAACACTTACTGGCTGATCTAACGGATGATTCACGACTCGATAGATTCTCTTCTCTAGCCATGATGGCGGCTATAGAAAAATCTGTAGCTGAGCCGGCGGCTGTTTTACTATTTGCGGTAGTGGTGGTGGTAGCATTAGGATTAGCGGTAGTTGAAGTGTTGCCATTGCACAAATAAGGATGGGAACCGATAAGCATTATTAAATATTTTTTTTCTTATCTTTTCTTTACTTAACACACAATAATTTCGAAAGTTTTTCTTTCTCTTTGCGTTTTTCTTTTAATAATTTCGGTAATTGTTTAATAATTTTATTTTTGTTTTTTTATAGCTTTGTAAAGCTCGTCATTTTTATTTGTTTGTTTTTTTAAATAATTTTATTTAAATATCAAAGAAATATTTGCTTAATTAATTAAAATAACGCCGTTGTTGTTGTTTGTTTTTTTTCACCATAAATTTTGTTTTATTAATGAAAACTTGCTTTTTTGCCTAAATTTTTTACCAAAAAAAATCAACTTTTTTTCGTTTATTTTCTTTGAAGCGTTTTCTTATGTTAACCGTATGAACAACGACGATGAACTGAATTGTAACAGAAACCTGCATTAGCTTAGAAGCGCACACACCATAGTAACACACACTTAATCAAAAACAAACCAGTTCTCTTAACACAAGAGACAGGGGTGTTGAATATTTTTTTTTAAAACAAAACAAAAGCAACGACAAACAACAAAAAAAAACTCCCTTTTTATAACAACAAAATAAATAAAGACAACGCAACACCATTAGCTGGCAAAGCAACAACAGAGTAAAAGAGAGATACGGTTGTCATACAAGTGCTTTGAATAGCAATGGCTTGTTTTGCACTCATAACAGTTGAAAAGCACTCAATTTACTCTTTCATATTAAAAATCTAATTGGAGATTTTGTCTTTCCTCGCTTTTAAGCAAAAGAGCAAAAGGGATGTTGTGTTCCCTTGTTAAAGTATATATCTTTTCTATTCATTTACTCTTGTACAGCTAAAGAGGGAACAGAGTGGGCTGTGTTATTCAATGTTTTATGTATGAGCTTGTGTGTGTTTTTCACACTTATTGTTGTTGTTTGTCATCAAATTTACTCTCTTCATCATCATAATACACATTTTGCTTTTGCTGTATGTGGAAAACATTTTTTTTCTACAATTAAAAATGTCGTCACTATTGCTCTCTTTGTTCTCTGCCAGCATATATCTCTTTCGCTCTTTAGTTAAGAATATGTTTTTGAAATTTTTTTTATGAAGTGTTAAGGTTTTTTATGTGGTTTTTTTCTGTCATTCTCCCTTATTGTATTGTTTTTATTTTTTGTCCCGTTTTTCGAACAGTTCAAGTGTGTATTTGTAAGAAATCAACAGCAGAGTGGTTATAACGTATAAGGAAAGCAACAAAAAAAAACTATTTGAAAGCAAATGAACGTGTAAAATAGTTTCCTTTCCTAAGGATATTTCATGTTGAAATGAAAAAATTGTTCGTGTGTTTGAAATGTTTCATTGAAATTCCAACACGTTCCCAGGCAAAAGAGAAAATATTTCTGTGTCTGCGGTGTTTTCAGTTTAAAAGAAAGGGGTTTTGAAAACACAAAATAATTTCATTTAAAACGAAGTGATGATTTGTTAGAAATTCCTTTCAAAAAATTTAAAGGGCTTCTCATTTGAATATGGATTTGAAATAAAAGGGAAAGGATGTTTTTAATACAGAAAAAGGAAAAAAATAATTTAAAACTATTAAAAAGGCAATCAGGCAGTAATTGAACACTTTTGTTAGACAGTGTACCACAAATATCATATCATTTTGATAATTTTGAATATGTTTACAAATTATTTTAAAGAAAAGTAAAAAATGAGTTTCGTCAAGTAGCTATAAGGCATTTATGATAGGCAGATACTGATATCGATTCAATTCTGAACGTAAACTTGTAGGCTTGTCAAGTTCGGGAGAATACTAACCCAACCAGTCATAATGAATTATTCATTTAGTGTTTCTTAAACCACCGGTCTGGTACTTACATACTTACTTTATTGATTACTACAACCCTTTAGTCAGGATTACAACCTGGTTTCTCATACCACTCACTTTGTGTGTGTTAATTTTATACATGAGTAGCGGGACCTACAGTTTAAAGTCGACTCCGAACGACAGATTTTTGAGAAGCTTTTCGTGGCAATTTTTACTCTCAAAGTTTTTGCTGCTGATATGAAGTCGCCGAAGAAATATTTTCATATTTTCGTTTTGATGTCTGACCTGGGATTCGAACTCGGGCCTTTCGTCTAATAAGCCGACACACTACCTACTAGACCACGGCACTTCAGATGGCAATTTTATTGCTCCCGGAATTTTTGTCAAAAGACTGGTGAGAGAAGTCGCCGAAGACTGCAAGATTTTCACGGCACTATCGTCCTCTTTCCTTAGATTTCTATAGAACTAACTACGGATGTAATTTTCCTTTTCGTAGATTATGCAATGATTTTAACGTATATTACGATTTGATTGATTTTAATTGTAGTGTTTGTAATTTAAAACGTAACTTATATGCTAGCATTAATTTGTAAATTATTATATAAAAATGTATTTTCATTATAGTTATAGGTAGTTCATGTTTATTAATTGTTTATTCAGCTTGTGATTAAGTTCTGTAGCTGATTTATGTTCTTGTTGCCATTACTTTTCCCATACCCGCTACAGTCCGGACTGTAGTGTGTACGTGTCCCTACGTAATGGGGACGAGCCCTCCGCGGTCGGGTGAGGGTGGGTTAGTGTGTGGCCGGGGACGTTCGAATGAAAAAAAAAAAGACATATTTTTTTGTTTTTTATTGTTGGGCTGGGATTTGAGCCGCGGTTACATGTCGCATGGTTTAATAACAAATTCTTCAAATTTACAAAAATATATGTGATTAAAACTAGCCGCCGACCTATTGTGCAAGGAATTGGCTGGAAATTAAAGAAATTTCAAGAGGCTGGAAGCGTTACAATTGTATTCAGGCCTGTGCATCATTGCAAAGTACGCGGAAACATCCCTCCTGTTAGAGAAAATGTGGCTGATAAGCAGGATTAGATTAGATTAGATTAGTTCCACGGTGCTTTCAGCAATTGAGCCTCTCTTACGATTCATTACGGTGCATTTTTTATTTGGATTTTTAATTCCAACCAAATAAAGTGCAACTCACGAAACAATTAAAGTTGGCTGATCATATACGACGTCATAGATAAGCTAATTAGGGGCTAAAGCAACAGAACTTCTATGCATATTTTTCGAAGAAAATTTTCTTCAGCGATGGGGCACATTTCTAACACGATGGTAACATCAACAACAGGCTATCTGTGAAGATTTTTCGAAGATTTAATGGAAGAAAATGTGTAAAATAAGTACTTTTTTCTCTTGGCCGATGTCCATTTTGAAAAGGCACATTTAAACAATACTGAGTGTTAAGAAAGTTTGCTTAGTACAAAATCCTATCTCTCCTTGGCAGGGCATAGTGGAAAAATTATGGAAAATTGTAACCAGCTCAGCTGTTTTAAAGTCCTTAATCAAATGTTTTGAAAATATTTTTCATGAACAAATACAATATTCTGCCTTCCCTGTCAATGAAATTGACAAACAGTTGGACAAATGTTCGAAAGCCATCATCATTTGAATTGTTTTTGCAGTGGACACTTACAGAAATACTTTGAAAGACAATAAATTCGGAATTCGAACACGACAAGCAAACCCCTGCAGAGTCTCTGACACAAGCAACGATTTTTCTTGGTTCGAGTTCATATTCTACATGTGTTTTCATGTTTTCAGAATGAAATCAAATGAGATTTTCAACCAATTGATGTTGAAACCCAATTTTGTAAAACAGATTTGAAATTTTCGATTCTTATGCTGTAGCTAAAGCACGTGCTGTTTTGTTAAAAATCAAATAAAATTTCAATCGCTTAAATTTTAAGTAGAAGAGGAAGTTTCATTTAAAAGTAACAAAAATAAAAAAGCAATCTATCGATCAAGGAAACACTTATGAAAAGTATTTCCGTTATTATTTCATATTTTCAGTTCTATTTTAGTTTATTTTTTAGTTTTTGAAAGCAAAATTTAATAAAAAAAAACGATTATGCTTGGATCTGTTACTTGTTTCCCTTTCCGATTTTTTTTAATTCACTCAACAACCGCCGAATAACATTGAAAAGTCCTGGTAATATTTTAAAATTTTATTGTTTTCCGCTTTCCATCTGTAGCAGACATTATCATCACCACCGCCATCATCATCATCATCATCATCATCATCATCATTCCTATTAACGTTTATTTGTTTATTTTAACGTTGATCGTAAAACAATAAAAAGCAACAAAAGCAACAACAACAAAATGCCATAAAAAAATTTTATAAAAATTGTCAAATTTATGGATTTATGACTCGACCTGCCTTGTCACCGTTCAGTTATGCCTCGTAAATATTTTATTGTGGAATATATGGGACAAGACTTTTACTCACAACCTGTTTCCGTCATGTAAAGTTTAGGTGGACTATTGACTGTTCATTTTGGCCTTTCTTCAGCTATGCCTTCAACTTTTGTTAATATTTACTATGACATGTAAATGTTTTTTATTTTTTATTTGCAATTGTAAAATCTTGGCTTTCATTTGTTTATAGATCTAGCAACTTTCGTATCCTTGAATATGATTTCATTTCGTTAACATTGTCATTAGAACCAGCTACTGCTGCTGCTGCCACTAGATATTGACACAGAATTCTTGTTTAAGCTATGGACATAACTTGCTCTTGGGTTTTAGGCTAATTATAGATTTCTATGTCTACATTTTTCCTCAGTGCAAAATAGATCATGTTCCAGATTAATTTTTACAATCGTATTTACACAATATATTGTTGCGTTTTTACATTTTAAAAACCTTTAAAATATGAGCTCGTAGATTGCAAATAAAATAAAAATAAATAATTTAAATTCTTTATTATTTGCAAAATTCTGTTTACCACAGTTCACAACTTGATGTAAACAACAACAAATGCTTTTTAAACAATAGCAATTACTAGCCAATTATTCGACATATCTTTGTAACGGAGATCTTCAGACCACAATTGCTCTCTTTAAACACACCGCGTCTTCACACAAGACTGACTGAACTTCACTAACTCACTCACCAGCTAATAACTGTTCTGTTCCTTTTCTTTGTTAGGCTCACAATCATTTTCTATATAATTTGTGTGTGAGTTCCTCACATAAATAGGGATAGGATAGAGACACTCAGGTAGTACCGCAGTCGTAGGAAATTTCCCCACAACTGACTTAATTGAATATCACAGGCAGCGTTGGTTTTAGACAAGAAAGAATATCCACCCTATTATATTATACACCAAATATTGCCAGTGCACCCGATATGGAGTCAAGTTCGACTAGTGGCAGCGACCTCTCTATCGTACATGTTAGGGTATGCAATAGATGGATAAAAGATTACCATTCAAGGTCTGGCGTAAAATAATATTACTGAGTCTATCATGGTCTTTGCCAGGAAAACAGATTATTGGGTCTGTAATCCCAAGGTATGTAAGGGACGTTTCTCGTTTTAGTGTGAAGAGCTTTCCCGTTCCATAGGAGCTAGAAGTATTCAAGTAATAGATGCTTTAGACGAACTGGATTTTTTCCCATCCATTTGATTACCTCCGCTAATCTAATTAGTGTCATCAGAAACCGAGTCTTATCGGGGGGTGACCACAAAAAGGTAGAAAGCTTCCATGTCAGTACCTGACGTGCGAAACATGCGCCCTTTCGAGCACACTTGGCATGAAGGTTGTAGTCTCCAGAATCCTATGAAATGACTAGGAGGATGAGGAGAACATCTTCTCTGCCATTGTCTGGTATTTAGGAAACTGAGATAAAGAATTCTTTGGCACCCAGAATTTATGGACAGAACGTGTCTACCAAAGGTAATTTGGATAGAATCTACAACTTCAAACAGAAATTATAGTAGAATAACGGAATAGTTCCTACTGGTATTATAGATAGAGACCTTATACAATCCAAGTACTAGGCCTATTAAGGCGACTGCCAATTTAACCTAACCTTGAACGTAACCTACGTCATCTTCAAGTAGAAACTGTACAACAGGTAAGTTAGCTAGAATGTTGCCAAACCAAGATTGGCCAGCAGAAAGGTTTTGGGCAGACTAACTTCTAGTATCAGTCAAACAACAGTCAGCAATAGGGTCTGACTGAAAATAATAGGTTTGGCCAACAGAAATTTTGTCTGGTAGGGAGGGAGGTTTTTTAGAATCCCCTTTTCTTTTAGGCAACCTGAACAGTGTAATTGCAATTGATGTTCCTTATTCTACTTTAACTTCAAAGGAAAACAAATCGAAACTCATCATGCAATCATAGTCATGAATGAAGTTATGAAGTCATGAATGAAGTGAATAAAATAAAAATTTATTACCGTCTCAGAAAATTTAAACGCATGAAATATTCTTTAAAACAATTTCACTTTTCACTTTTTTTTTTTAATAAAAATTAATTCCCTTTTGTTTCCCATTTAAAATGAATTTTTAATTGAATTTTCAACGAATACGTTACATTTTAACCTTAAAAAACAATCAAACCGCTCTTGCCATAGCGTTTAACCTTCAGTTTAAACTCCAATTAACCCAAAGAAAACCGTTACAAAGCGTTATGAAACTTTAAAATTACTTTTTGTGGAGTAACAGAAATCAATTGCCAACCTTTGTCAGGCCAATTAACCTTTTTGATAAGAATGAAATGAAAATGTCTTGAGATTTTCATTAAAATTCATGAAATTCATGTTTAATATGACAGACACAGACTGACTGGCAAAGAGAGAGAGAGTCAGTCCATCAAAATTCATTACATGAGAAAACGTCTTTTGCTCTGTGCTATCATACGTATGAAAAGCTAATCCGGGGATTAACTTTCTTAAAACAACCACCTCATGTGTATACATTCATATGTACATGGAGGTTCATGTGTGCCTCGATGTTAGCATTGTTGAGAGCGATTTTCCTTCCTTGGTTTCATACGGATTTAAAATTTTTAATTTGTGTGATGGCATTGGTGTAACACTGTAACAATGATTACAGGTAATTTGACACTTTTTTCAACACTGATTGCCTTAAATCTTGATGCACTCTTTAGCCTCTGTTAAGGCGGCAACTGGCCTTTCGTTTAGTTTTTCTCAAGCACACACGGTTTAAAGTATTTAATTGGTTTTCTCATCTTTTTTTATATTTTTTTGTTGAAGAATGTGTCAAGACTCCCCAGGCATAAAATGTCATTTTGACACTTTAACACACTGCCAGCGATGTGTGTGTCCCATCTCAAGTGTTGTGACTTTTGAACACAACAACTACTGATGCTGTTTTAAGTACACGAAAAATGACATTTTCAAACACAAGAACAAAAAAAAACAGAAAAAAAAACAACAAAAAATATTGAAAATAATTTCCAATTATTTCTTGTCAAATTCGTATGTTTATTCCCCCCGTAATAGAAGTGCCTGTCAAGTACTCATTTAGAGTCACTGCGGTTCTATGTTTTGTCGGCTGCATAAGGACCTCATAATTTATGGCATTTGGTTTACAAATGTTTTGTTCTGTTTTCATAGGTGCCGCTCTTCAAAAGTCAAGTGTTGCTCTTTAGTTTTATTACTGTGCCGATTACTTTACGAATTTTAAATAAATATTCGTATTAGAAGAATAAATAAACAAAGTTCATTCGAACAATTAATTTCAATTTCAATTTGTTTTTAATTTTTTTTTAATGTTCAACGTTGACTGATATTCCTTGAAGATCATTGAAAATACACGAGCCTTTGGCGGTTTGCCCTTTATAGTCCGATTTCAAAGGGATATGACCATTGTCATAAAAACAGAATATTTTTCTCTTTATTTAACAGTAAACAAATCAGAAAGCTGTCACTGATGAAAGACTTAGTCATGCTAAGAAACTATTGGTCATTTAAAGGGAGATTTTTGCTGTCGTTTTCCACTTTTGCGATGTCGTCTCAAACAAAAATACGATAAATTAACAGTCGTCTCAAAAAGTCTAATTTACTTGGGTCCTATTAGGTCCCATTGTAATACCGTTAGTGCTGATTCCGTCATTTAACTATAAATTCTGGCTGGAATTTTCCAACCATCTTGACAGTTGCATGGAGAAGTGAACTCTCTTCAGATCATCACTAGTCTGGCAATAAATTGTGGATGCCGAAGTACTCTTCGTCCCAGGTTCCTAAGAGCTAACAGAGATGTTCTCTCTTCTTCCTCATTATTAGAGTTTGTGCAGAAGTTGTTCCGAAATATTCCCAGCCTCAGGGCATGTACCCTTTTGTAATTGTGACGATGGCCTTTAATGCAATATTTGTTCTGCATATGTAAAGGTCCTGACTTGTCTAGTTTGATAGGAGCTCTACCCCATCTTTCCTTTACAAATGAGTAGAATCCCATTAATGAATTCATTTGAATTTTCTGTTTAACATCGTTGGCAATTGCTTTGTTGTTAATTACAATGTCCTCGTGTTAAGGAGATAACTACAGGAGGATAACTGACTCGCTACTTCAGATATACTCGGTATTGTGGGTCCAACTTAAATCTGATGACCACTTTACCATCAGAAAATATGCGTATAATCTGCACTTAATATTGTTACGTTTTTTACTTTTTTAAAAACGTTTAGAATATGAGTTCGTTCATTGCAAACAAAATAAAAACAAATATGTGTTTAGTTTCAATTAAACTCTTTATTGTTCACACTACTTTTGTGTGCCACCGTTTACAACTTGACGAATACAACAATAATTGCTTGTTCGCTATTCTTCTTTGCTTACAACGCAGATCTTTTCAACGGTGATCTTCAAACCACGACTGTTTTCTTCACACGCAACGCGTCTTCACACAAGACTGAGTGAATAGTAATTACTCCTTGCCTTTTTATATGCTCACTGAAGACTGACTGATTAGTCTGATGAAGGTTCTTCAAGTCGAACGTTTGGGGTTTCGCCTTCTCGAGAACTCTATCGCGACTTCATTGTTATTTGTGTATTTTGTTCACATTGCTCCTTGTTGCGTTCTCGCTTACTTGTCTATGCCCTTTTCTTTCATACTGATGTTGTCGGTTTACTTGTAACAAGTTCGTTGTGTTTGTTTGTGTAGTTTTTGCTCATTTTAATGTTAAACTATTTTCGTAACAATATATTCAGAAATCGCATAGCGGCAGCCTTTGAAGCTTATATTTCGGTGTGAAAAGTGCAATAATCTCGTAATGGAAAGGCCAATCTAAAATTCTGAAAAGATTCCATAAAGTGTACGCAAAATAGCCATTAGTGTGGATAGTCCAGACATGGTGGCAACCAGTCATGCTAACATAAATCTGAGAGAGCTCCATCAGAGTCTCTCGGATGGGTAATGCCTGAAAATTATCGAGAGCGAACTTCATATGTGTGCTTTCCAAGAGGCTTAACATTGCGCAAGGAACCACTTTACTAAGGCTGAGTACCAAAACAATGGATGTACGAGTCATGGCGTGCCAATTAGTTAGTGTCAGAGGTTTTGCTGCAGAATTGCTAAAAGAGCCGTCGAAAAAACTCTTTGCATTCGAATTTGTTTTATTTTTCATGATATCAGCGAGTTTCTATTTTCGTATAATTTCTATTATAGTCTAACGAGATGACTTTTTCCCCAACCCAAGAAACATAATTTTTTAATTGTTTAAAAACAATAATTTCCATTTAATTAATGCAAAATTCTTCTTCCATCTCTTTAGTTTTAAAAGCAATTTGTGGAAAGAATAATTATTTTCTGTATGTGGACTTCACAAACTACAAGACTCTGTTCCTCATATGGGCATAGTAGGCATGCAGATAACATACAAGCCTAGTATTGTAGGTCCTATGAGAAGGAGAAGAAAAAAAGAGGGAAAAACAAAACTGTCATATTAAGTTGTTTTAGGCCTGAACATGGTTTTGGTCGAGAGAAAAACAAACAAAGAAACGAATAACCACTGCGAATGCATTTTTTCGGTTCTTCCCGTGATTTTTTTGCATTTACTCGGCTGCCATTTGTTGTAAACACAGAAAACAAAACAATAAAAAAAAACGTGTTGCGTGTTACGAGTCCATGTTTGTTTTCTGTGTGTAAAGCTGGGTAGGAAAAAATAAAGTCCAGAAATAAAACTACAAGATTTTTATGGGTTTTATGGGCAACATTAAACCAACAACACACACTCACAACTAAACCAATCTGAAAACACTTGTAGTTGCAGATTGTAGTTGCCATTCCTTCCCCAGTCCAGTACTCCTTCCTGCAGTGCAGTTGTTGCAACTAGAAAAAGCAACAAATCGTTGCATATCATGATAATGATGATGAACATGTTAATTATGATTATAATTGTCATTATGATGATGGTGTTGGTGGTCTAAGTGGAGGAAAAAAAACAATAAATTAAACGGAAATGGTCAATGCCACTACAACCAAGGATCGAAAACTATCTTGGCGGTCTTTGTTTTAATGGCGTTATCGTGTAAATTGTTATTAAAAAAATATACAAAATTTTCTACTATTTCTCCACTATTTTTAGTTTAGTTTGCGTTTTTACACTGTTTCCATTTGAATTCGAATATTTACACTCAAAGGTTACTTAAAGCAACAATAACACGATTTTAGAATTCAACGGAGTTTAAAATGAATATTTCGAACATTATTGGATCCAATATTGCTGTTAGTGGCATTGAAGATAAAATATCAACTCCAATATACATTCCGCCAGACCTTCGTGTAGTGAAGCTGGCAAGATTATTAGCAGGTTGACTGCCGCGGCAAATTTCAGAAAACTGGCCACGCAAGCCAACATTGACTTTTTGTTCTTTTCCCAGAAGCCATTTATCGATACTAACACTGATATAATACGATTTTATTCGTAGCTACACAAAAATGGCAGGTTTAGTGAGTACGAGATAACTAGTAGTTGGCATCCTAGAAGAGAAAGCAATCTACGAGTTATCTCGTAGTCAGCAGCCAACGTGTTAGGATAGCGAATACTGTGTGAAACGAAAACCCGTGCTTAGGCAAGATAACAAGATATCCAAGGATACTAGGATCAAACATCGTCCGGAACGGGACGGATTATATGGGTTTCTAGTCATCATGGGGAAACGAATATTCTCGCTAATGGAGCCACTCCTAATACTAATACTCTACAAGACGCTTATTCTCCCCGTGCTTCTTTAAGGCGCTTGGTGTTGAACACTATTCAGCATGATGCAGCAGCCTTGAAAGAAAATACATACTTAAAGTCTTCTGTCCAGTGCGAGTTGGTGATAATTTTCGCATCTTATCCTACAATAAACTGTATGAGCTCCTCTGTATTAACAGAGAAGGGTATTTTATGCCGGGAATTTGCGGAAGTCGGCGAAGAGGACGATCTTGTTTGCGTTGGAAGGACCAAATCGAGGAAGCCGTTGTCTTTGTTATTCCTCTGTTTATACCCTTTGCATAAACAATAACAATTACAAGACAATTATTCGACAGATCTTTTCGTTCGCCTTCAAGTACATTCATCAGACTGTTTTCTCTGCTATATAAAAGGCAAGCCAAAGCAGGCGACTGAGTTAGTGAAGTTCAGTCAGTCTAATGTGAAGACGCGGTGCGTTTGAAGAGAGTAATCGTGGTTTGAAGATCTCCGTTACAAAGATCTGTCGAATAATTCTCTAGTAATTGTTATTGTTTATGCAAATGGAAGCCCTGTCATCGATAAGAGTGACCAATTGGCGAAAGCTCGCAAGAAGCAGAGGCACCTGTAAGAATATGTTAAGGCAGAACGAAATCCATTAATCGGGTTTCTAATGGCCAATTAAGTAAGTAATTCGCCTTACATGTACATACATCTGAGCTGTATTGCCTTGAACGATGAAAGGACTTTCACGGATTTTTATTAAAATCTTCATTAGATTAAAACCGAACCGATTTTAACATGCTTTTGTTGAAAATATAAAAAGTATGGCGAAAGGGCTTCCAAACTCAACTACATTTTAATGCCCTTTAATAAGTTTTAAGGAATTGAAAAAGATTAAGAAACTCATACACACAATTGTAATGAATTGCCAGCCCACAACACCAGCAAGGATGCTTAAGGAGAACAAAAAAAAAACAAAAGAAATCCTTTTTTGTAAGGGAATATGCCTTAAAATATGAAATCAAAAAAAGGAAAACAACACGCTTCGTTTGAGCTGTGATTTATAGGCCAAAACATACAACAATGGCATCATCAAACCCACTTTTCAAAGAGACACAATTTTTAATAGGCTTTTAAAGGAGGAAAATAAATAAAAGACTCTTTGAGTGTTTGAAAGATTCTGGAGCATATTGTTAATGAGTCATATTACATACAAACAAAAACTAAGTTTGTCTTCCTATATAAAATACGATCACATTCATAAGACTCACCCTATTTCCCAATATTTTGGTTTTGTTAACATGATTCAATAGGTGGAATGGGATGGGTAGAGTTATTCCCCCCTTTATAAAGGAATTTTATTTGTGTCTGGCTAGCTGCGTGGCTGGTTTAAAATTACGCGCTTGTTTTAATTCAAAACCCAATATTTTGTCATTCATTGACAATGAGGTCGCATCGCTGGTTCTTCTCCTCCTTTTTCTGCATCATTTCACACAAAACACGTAACATGTTTCAGGTATAGGAATACGAGGAACAAGATTTATTGGCGTTTCAATTTTGTGACCAAAAAATTTGATTCAATTTCTTAGAATTCCATTTCAAATGAGCAGCAAGAAAGGATATTTTACTACACATTCATGACAAAATATTGTAAACTTGCGGTGTATTAACGGCAACCGCATTGAAATAAAACTCAACAGGATATTTTTCCTTAGTTTTCCTCTTGTAATAGTTGTCGATTTACCACACTTTGAATCATAAAAATGAGTCATAAATTCTGTAAAATAAGGAAATATCACTTGATTTTAAAGCATTTACATGACCAATAGATAAAGCAAACGTGGGGTTATGGAAAAAGTACTCAAAACGCATAAAAGTTATAAGGATTTGAAACGTTTTATGGCATAGTATTGTGTAGGATTTAGAATTGAAACCTAAAAATAAAGTGTTTGAGTAAATATTTAATACGCTGCAATCTTGTTAAGCGATTGACACATTCAAATCAAGGTAGGGGTTCCATATATTTCGAATGACAGGAGATTTGACTTAGAGCGTTCAACTAGAGACTTTTAACCTGAGAAATTGCGAGGTTCCTGGCAATATCCTGGAGGTTTTACAGTCTAAAGCAAATTGCTGAACAGAGTAGTCTACAGTCTATGTACTGACCTTTGATTTGCTTCTAGGCTACTTGGCTACTGCAATGTAATAGCAATACTGAAAGCGCTTAAGTCTAGAAGGTAGTGTGTTGGCGCGTTGGATGTGAGGCCTCGGTGCAAACCCCAGGTAGACATCTCCAACAAAACGAAATATTCAAAGAATATTTCTTCGGCAACTTCCTCTAAGCAGATTTCTGCCAAAAACTCTCAGAGTAAATATCAAAAATCTGTGGTTCGTAATCGACTCAAAACTGTAGGTCCCGCTACTCATTAATAAAATTAACACACACAACACAGGTGGTGTGAGAAACTAGGTTGTAATCCTGACTAAAGGGTTGTAATGACCAATTTTGTCTCCTATAGGGAGATTGAACCTCAAATGTGTAAAACCTGACAATATCCTGAAGGTCTATACAGAGTTGGCTCCTGGTAGGCAATTATACGCATTTGCCTTCCCAAAACGCAAATGTTGTTCAAATACACAAATAGAAATTACGCAAGTGTTGCTTGCAGATTAATTAATCAAAAATACTTCCTTCTTATCGCTCTCTCTTTTAAGATCTCCCAAATGTTGGGAAAATGATAGGAAGATCATCAAACATCCAACACTGTAATTAAATTTAAAGACCCTAAACACCTACAAACCAACTCATAGAGAGAGAGAGAGAGGAAGAGAAAATAAATTTAAAAAATTGCTTTACAACACCTACACTTTAGACCCCAGAATGCACTTGAACTGCAATTAGAATTGAAAGTGAAATTAAGCAACAACAATTACGAGGCTACCAAATGTGTGGCAAAAAGGTAGGAAAAACAGCAATTCCTCTCTCAAGAAAACAACAACAACGATCGATGCTAAAGAAAAACTATGTGCATACAGATGCCATAGTGGCAGCCACAATGGTAAATAATTTCATTATGGTTGTGGAAACTGACTAAGAAGAAGGAGAAGAAAAAAAACTAATGAGACTTCCTTAAACAAACCTTAGTATTACTGCAAGTATGGTCTGTGTTCAGGTGTCAAATGCGTTTTCCCTTGTCAACTCCCTTAACTTTAAACTTTTTTTTCCGTCCGGCATTTATTCACTTCTTATAACGCCTTCTCTGCTCACAGTTGGTGGCGTTGATTGAACCTGAGCCTCTGTCGGTAGAGATTAGGTCAGAGTTCTTGTGTTTTTTTTTATTTTCTAATTACAATTCTGGAAGTCTTATGGGGGAGTGTTTTTCCTTAACACATATGCATTTTTTTCTGTTTTTGCACACGTGCTTTGTCGGCAAAGCCTTAAGAGAAGATTACATTTTTTTTATAAAATTTTGTAATTTTAGAAAGAAGAAGGAGAAGAAATAGAGAAGTTTAATTGACTTGACACCAAAGCAGGAAGTGATTATTAAATACGAATTTAAGAGTCAACAATTAAAGAAATTGGAAATGGACACCTGTGATCTTCAAAGATCTTAAAGGAATCTTTAGTCAGAATGTTATAAACATTAAAAAAAAGAGAAAAGACTAGCAGTTGTTCAAGTCGGACTTTAGATTACAATATACTTTTCAATTCTAGGCTATAACTCTGTCCGTCCTGTAACTCTGTAAGTCCTGCTCTATTCTGTCCTATCATGAGTTTTAGATCAGGCAATAGAATTTGCTGAAGTTATCGTAGTGTAGTAGGCAGTGTGTTGGCTCATTAGACATAAGGCCAGCGTGGTTCAAAAACCAGTTAATACATCTCCAGCAAAATAAAATATAAAATTCATCCGCTACTTTCTCTCAACAGTCTTCTGGCAAAAATTCTGGGAGGAAAAAAGTTGCCATGAAAACTTGCTTAAAAATCAGTAGTTCGTTGTCGGCTTTAAACTGTAGACCGCAACACTCATGGATAAGAATTTACACACACAACATGGGTGAGGAGGGAAGCTAGGTTGTAATCCCGGCTAAAGGGTTGTAATGACCGATTAGCCTTAGCAAATAAAAATGCGATTTCAACAGCACACAATGCGCATAAAGGACGAACCGATCGTTTGAAGGAAATTGATTTATGAACGCACAAATTTGTCTAACAAATGTAGGGGTATTCTGTAAAACACAAGATGGATGCCGTGGGAAGCTAGGTTGTAATCCTAGCTACAGTGTTGCAATGACCAATTAAGTCAGTAAGTAGAAGTGCGGTTCCAAATGCATACAATGCGTATAAAGAACGAATCTATCAATTGAAAGAAATTGATTTATGAACGCACAAAACTTTCTAACAAATGTAGGGGTATTCTGAAAACTACGGCGACCTTAGCTAGGATGAATTACACTGTAAAACAAATCATCAAAATCTATGACCAATAATCGGATTTACTTTTCAAATGAGTCGCCTTTCGGGTCACTTATGAAGTGAAATAATTTCGCTGTTCAAAATTAAAACATTTTCATTTTCCCCCCATATTTTATTGCCAATTAAGATCGTTGTTTTCCTTCCATATTTTTCAATAACCGTTAAAAATTTGGAACAACTTCAACTAAATTAGCAGCAATTGTATAGAAATGTCATGCCTTTGGTTGTGATCACGCTCTGTCAAAAACTGTATACGCATAAGTGTATGTCTAAAGTCATATAAATTTCATGGCATTTACCCAAATTGTAAGAAACGAACGAATCAAATATGCCTCATAAAACGATTGCTCAAGGATTTATGTTCTCTTCTCCAATGCCAATGTGGTTTAAACAAACCTCTTCTGTTATGTTCTGTGTTACAATAAGATGCTTAATTATGTTCTCTTTATTCAAATATAATGGCATACGAACTAGATTTTGTTTGTGTGTGTCTTCCGTAAATCTTAAAGGATGGCATGACAAAATATAGACAAAAAAAACAGTCACCAAAAGGAAGGTAAACATGTTGATGCCACATCTGCCAAATAGTAGATCAAATTTGTGTTTCATATTCATATACATACTTGCAACAGCAACAACAAGTAACACTATCAGTATCTTGTTATGATGTTTCGTTTTCCTGTCTGCTTTGTTGCTTTTTGTTTTTTTTTTTTTTGGTTTCATGTTCAAAGGACCTCCCTGTTTGTTTGGTTAGGGTAGTAATGGCCAATAAGGCATGCATATATGTATGTATACAGCATCCACTAACATAACATCATAGTTTATTTCATGAAAAACTATTTGTATGTGATTTCCATGCTCAATAAAGAGTGTCTGAATTCAAAGCCTTTTTTTTTGGTTTCAGATTCCATTGAGAGGTTCTTTCTTGACTTCTTTGCGTTTGAAATCAAAACATAATTTGATTGTATTGTGCCAAAATAATACAATAAATTATTAAAATTTCATATTTTTCTATTCACCATATCCTATCCATCATCCATATAAAGCAGCACAGAGTATGCTTCAAAATATTTACATTGAGGCCAGCATTGAATGCGGTAGGGAGGGATGTTAGCAAAAGGGAAGAAAAGGAAAAAGGCTTCTCTGCTTCTCTATTCAATTGTGTTGATGCGGTTTTAATGAGATCTTCATGTTCTTCAGATGATGTATGTGGTTTTTAATATTTTGCTTCTTTGTTTGTAATTTTTATTGTTTTTTTTCCAATTCAAAATGATTTTTTTACGGTTATCAATCATAATTTGGAAAAGAACCTTGTAAGTCCCTGTGTATATGTACTATATATACAACAAAATTGTATTCAATCCAATTATATGGACAAGAAAAGTATCAACATAAGCCATAGTAAATTGTAATAGAATTCGTCGTAGTGTAATAGGTAATGTGTTGGCTCATTAGATGTGAAGCCGTGGTTTAAACCCCAGCCCAGACATCTAATACAACAAAACCGGGCAGTAGTCTTCTGGCAAAAACTCTGTGAGTAAAATAAAATTGCCATGAAATATTGCTCAAATATCTGCCGTTTGGAGTCGACTTTAAACTGTACATCCCTCTCCACACTTAACATGGGTGGTGTGAGAAGTCAGGTTGTAAGCCTGACTAAACGTTTGTGTTGTTTAAACTACACCCCCAAAAATATAGAACACAATGAAGTCGGTGACTTTCTCTCATCAGTTTTCTGACAAAAATTTTGAGAGTAAAAACAAATTGCCATGACTCTGCAGTATGAAGTCGCTTTAAACTGTAGAACCCAGCATTCATGGAGAAAAAAAACACACACACACAACAGAGGTGGTGTGAGAAGCTAGGACTAAGGAAATAAATATGATATGAAGTTGAATGGAAATAAGTGGTATGATTTGAGTATGTCCAGGGGGACATTATGACGATCCTCATGTCTAAAGTATTGGAATATTCTCTGAGAGCGCGTGGTTTCAAAAGTAAACGTAAATAAAACACATATAAAATATTTTTTTCATGATATTTCTTTTTTATTGTAAAGTTTGAACGTTGACATTATGTGTGAAACACTACATCATTTAAATATATATATAGTACATATATATAAATATACATTTTAAAATAAAGATAACGGTAATTTATTAAAGTATATATAGATTTTTTTAATGTACAGTTTCTTTTGATGCTCAGTGCACATCAACATTCATCGATCGACAGAGATATTACAGCCAGCGATCAGAAGAAAACTATTTTTTTGGTGATCCTTACACTTTACCGTTAAATTAGTAGCGATCCTCTAAGAAGTTCACTTTATTTCTGAATTATTTAGCCTACTCCCTGTATTAGTAAGACTGTATTATCTCATTTTTCCTACTCTCCCTGTATTAGTAAGACTGCACTATCTTACTTTGCTGATTTTAATTCTTTTTTCTTCTGTCTTTTGCAGAAGAGGGTGTTTCTTTTAAAATATTTTGTAGCAACAACAATGAAAATGTCCTTAAAATATGTGTAAAAGTGTTATAAACTACAGTTTAAGTATCAGATTTCAAAGGATTACATCATTGGTGGTCTCGGCTTAACACATAGTCTTCCGAAGTGTATTATTTTCCATTGCAAGCATATCCTAAAAGATATATATTTTCAACGCCTTAATTTTAATTTAATTTTTTACATCACAAATGGTGTGTAACAGCAAATATTGCATGAAACTGTTCCTAATCAACCTTAACGGCCAAGAGTTTTGCATACAAAACTGTGCAGCGGCCATGTGTGAGGTCTTCTTCTACTCATTCAGTAGGAAATTTGAGGCGTCAACACCTTAAGCTAGTCGGCTTAGGGATTTTGTTTTTTTCTTTTACGTTTAGAGGTATGCGTTTTGTTGTTTAATAATCAGAAATTAAACGAATTCAATACGTTTGGAATTATTATGATATTGTGCGCTGATATCAGCGTAAATAAGGAAATACTTTCGAGTATTATTTACCTAAAATTGCTACGGCCTTCATTTCATGATTACTTTCGGAACTTCAAACTTGTATACGTTATTGAATTTTGAGTAAATTGGCCACAAATTAATTGAATGAATGAATGTATGGATGGTTGGTTGGTTGGTTGGATGGTTGAATGGATGCATTTATGGAAAGGTGCTCTTAATTCATTCATTCGTTCGTTCATTCATTTAATTTTGTTGTTTTGTGCCAGATGACATTCGGTTATTTAACATCATTTAATTTCATTCCATTTAAGTTTTTTGTTTTCGTTTTTTGTCTCTTTTGGGGTCGATTCATCATTAAATTCTTGTAATTTTACCTTATGTTGTGGCATCACGCACAGAGAGTTCCTTCTTCGCTTTTTTGTTTTTTTTTTTTTTTTTTTTTGAGAAGGTTTTTTGCCTCGATACGTTGTTTTTTTACTGTTTTCAAATGCTTAATTGCCTTTAAGTACCGTTCGTTTTACCGTATTGTTTAACTGTTTTTTTTTTGATTCGAAAAAAAAACGAACTAATGAAATAGATAAGAGTGGCCAGTCTTTTGTATAAAAAAAATTTGAAACATGAAATTGTTCCAAAGCAAGAGCGGTAACGGGGATAAAATAAATACCCAGTAGCATTTTCTGATGGCTCCTATTAGAGAGTTAAGCCCTACATTCGTGAAATTTGAAATGATTGTTAGGCGACCGTCGTTTAAGATGGTTGTGTTGAATCAAGAAAAAAATGTACTTATCCTAGTGATGTTTAGAACTGAAGTTCAAATAGTCACATGTATACTTAAGGTACATGATTTTGACTAAGATCTTAGCAATGACATTGAATATTACTCTGTTGCTTTGCAAATCCCATGACTGCTCTTCCAGATTGTTTTTTAAGAGAACAGTTACTATCGAAAATGCACAAGAACTATGATCCACCTTGGCTAGGTTTCCTTTGACTTAAAGAGTTCAGAAATGGATTCAGAATACCATAAAGAAGGAATTGACAGACGGCTGAAATATTTACCATAAATGGGGCTTGGTCTAGTATAAAACGCGAACCCACCTTTCCCACCCCATCCCACGAAATATAAAAAAATTCCTTCGGTGACTTCCTTTCAGCAGCCTTATAAATAGAATTTCCATGAAAAGTTCTTCAAAAATGTGTCGTTCGGAGTCGTCTTTAAGCTGTAGGTCCCGCCACTCATGTATAAAATGAATGCACGCAACATGGGTGGTGTAAGAAGCTAGGTTTTAATCTTGACTAAAATATTGTAATGGCCACTTAATTTGACAGCTAGAGTTCAATAGAAGTGTATCCAGTTGAAGAATGGTTTGTGGAAACACGAAGGAATCATGTAAATCCTTGCCTGCAGTTCCTAACTAAGCCGTGCCTAAAGAGGGCCATGGCAATGACCGTTTGCTGCTGCTTCCTCCGGAATTAACATGTGATGCCTGACTGTTTCATCTGTTCTAAAATGGGTAGTTATATGTCCTAAAGGAAATTTGTTAAAAAAAAACTTGTAAGGGTGCCCTGGTAGTCTAGTGGGTAGTGTGCTAGACTATTAGCGTGAGGGTCGTGGGTTCGATTCCCACCAGAGACTCTGGTCTGTGACACTACACCGAGCATATGGTCTTGTTACTCCGCTCGTATAAAATTAGAATATAATTTGTAATTGTATTGTAATTAATAAATAAATAAATAATAAATAAAAACTTGTAAAAAGCTTACCTCTGGTCACCTTATTATACACTTTCACAATTAGTATAATTAGATCTGCTGTTTCACTAGAATTTCTTTTTTTGTATTGTTTTTCATCGATGATGTTGATTTTTTCTTCTGGTTCGAGTCACTAATTTGATGAGAAAAATGAGAAGCTTTTCTCGTAAATGTATTTAAAAAAAGAAAAAAACTAAAGTTAATGAAAAACGAAGTGGTTTGTGCTATTCTTGTTTTAATTTACCTTTCGTTTTACCTTTTTGGCCCACTTTAACAGACCTTATGACGGCGGTTGTTTCTTTTTTTTTTCTTTCCATCATTTTTAGTTTTATTGGAACGTGAGCAATTTGTTTACAATCAGCATAATTACTCCCATAGCTGGCATTCATTCTCCAATTCAAATGTGCAACTTCAACGGTGCTTAAGTCACTGATGATGATGATGATGAGAGGATATTTTAATTTTACCCCAGAGGTTAAAAGAACACGAGAAATTTTCTTTTAGTTGCACGCATACTTTTGTAATGAAGAAGTGAATTGTGCTATGGGGGCGCTGTGTTGGTGTATGGCTTTGGTTGGTCACTTTAAGAGGCAAATGCAAAAGTAATTAAAATGCCAATGATTAATTGTAATTACATTAGATGGTGTTAGTTTTAAATCATATTTTTTGTTACAAGAGCTTACTTGCTTAAGCAAATATAGTCTCCAATATTTGTTTATCATCCACGCAGTGTTTGTTTAAGAAAGATGCACAAAATATTTTTGCATTCCTTTTATTGCTAAAATTGATTAATTTTATGTATTTGTTTCAGTTTCTGTCCATTTTTAATTAATTTTTTTTGAAATCCGGGCGTTCTATTTATTGACTTTGATCGATTTGTTATTCAATATTTGCAATACTTTTGTTCCCAAATTTAATTGTGTTCTGTGTTTAGTTTACCAAATGGCTCATGTTTATCTCTCCTTACAAATATTGTCATTCTCGTTGTATTGTTGTCATTGACAAGATTGTCACAAATGTGTCAAATCATTAAATGATCACTTAAAACTCTTATGCTCTTACATTTTTTTTAAATCTTTTTAAGGGTGGTTTACTTTGCTTTCCCTTCCTGTTTTCCAATGCTGCTGCTCTATATGTGTTTTTCTTTTTGTTGTAATTTTCTTTTCCTTTCATATTTTTATGGCATATTTGCCTGAAACATAAAAATTTCATCTGAAATTAAATCCTTTTTTCCGTATTTCTAATTGCCTATAAAACTTTTCTTTGTTTGGATCATAAAAAAATCAGATCAAATCAAGGAAATAAAATATTAAACGTTTAGCAGAACTTTAAGTAGGGGTATTCGCAGCAAGCTAACAAATATTTCTATGTTATAAAAGGTGTCAAAGAGAGGAAAGCGGGCTTTATAAAGAATTTTCCTATAACAGCTAAGTCTTCCATTTTCAATGCAATATGTTAGTGTTTTCTCTGGGGTATATAAACTTGGAACTTCTCTAAAAGTTGAAGTGGACAGCATGAGCTTATTACTCACTTACACTATCTCTACCCGGCCTTCTTTAGAACCAGGATAGATTTTGACGTTTAAGAATCCTACATCAGAGATTTACTTTATGGGTTCCTATAGACAACGAATTTGCTTGAAAAGGATTGAATTCTATTGCTTTAGAAACTTACTGTCTTAAGAGAGTAGTATTGGTTATCTTCCTGGAATCCATTGTGTACGGCGGATTGTTTGTGGGCCAGCGTAGCACACTATCTACTGGACTACGGCTGACTCTTATCAGTATAAAATTTATTTATACAGAAGGAGTAGTCGCTGTAGTCTACTAGGTAGTGTGTTGGCTTATTAGATGTGAGGCCTCGGTTTAAACTCCAGGTCAGACATTTCCAACAAAACAAAATATGAAAAATATTTCTGCGGTGACTTCCTCTCAGAAGATTTCGGGCTAAAACTCTGAGAATAAATAAAATTGCCATGTTCGGCATCGACTTTAAACTGTAGGTCTCACTACTCGTGGGTAAAACGAACGCACACAACATGGCTGGTGTAAGAAGCTGGGTTGTAATCCTAACTAAAGGGTTGTAATTGATCATTTAAGTAAGTAACACCTAATCTTCTGTAGATTTTTGGCAAAAACTCTGAGAATGAATTAAATTGCCATGAAAAGGTTCTCAAAAATCTGTAGTTCGAGGTCGACATTAAACTTTAGGTACTCATGAATAAAATTAAAACACACAACATAAGTGGGTTGTAATCCTGACTAGGTTGTATTCCTGACTAAAGGGTTGTAATGATCAATTATGTATGTATATATGAATACGGAGGGTTTTCTAGTACAAACTATAAACTTAAAAAATACATTTCCGGGACATTTGGGCGTATGAGGCCTTAAACAAAACTATGGACGATCTGTTTTGCACCACATTAAAACTGGAAAAATTTTAAAAATAATCAGTAGAAGTTTCTAAAATGCTTCATCAGCACCAAGCAGTATATAAAACATATCTTCATACCTCGTTGACATTATAAAATTAAAAAAATCTTTGTAAAGTTCTTGGATAATTAAACAAAATGTCAAAGAACTTCACTGTTTTGTTTTGAGTTCTTAATCAAAAAACTTTTCCTGTGACTTAATTCTTCCGTAGAGAACTTTTTAATAAAAGAAATTAACTTTGATTTCCGACAATGAAACAGTCATTGCCCTCCCCCACCACCGCAACCGCCACCTCTAACCATTACTACTGTTTTGGATTTAATGATGTTTGTAAAATTAACAAAAGTTTTATCTGTACAACGAGTATAATAGTGAATGCTGCTGCTGCTGCTGCTACTGTGCGAGGGTTTATAAATTGGTTGTCATTAAAAACTTTTGACTAATAGCAATGATGATTCTTTAATATGCTCCGTTATGGTGACATAAGGTAACAAGAGAAGATAAACAAACTGACAAATAAACCCACAAATAAGATCAACTAAAGCTAAACACCACAAGATTTTCATCATGATGATGTATGAACCACCCTCCTCCAACAACTGACGCTCTGGCTTTAATTTTCATACAGAATTTCCAATTTTTTTAATCCACTGGCATCAGGTCTCTCTCTCTCTCTCTCTGTATCATCATAATCACTGTTTGGAAACATCAATGAACAACTCGCACACACACCTAAGCACATCATGGAGTATGTATGTGGTACTTGTATGCTGGGTATGCTGTGCTATCAAAATTCATAATCTTATTGGTTGCGGTTTATGGATTTGGAAAACATGAAAAAGTGGAAACTGTGTTAAAATACTATTCCTAGTTGACGGCGGTTAATGTATCTGCATCTCACATTCTGTTTTTTGTGTTGTTTTTCGTTTTTTATTTCATTGTTTAATGAAAATAGTCCCCCCACTTCTCATAATGTGGAAGTAAAATTTCGTATTTCATATGTTTTGACTGCGTGTCAAAGGCGTGAATTTGTGTTTTTTTTTTTTGGTTTTAAACAGTATGTTTAATATTAAGGGAGTTCATAGGAAAGTGCGAATAAGAAAAAATTATTTTAAATTTAAAGAGAAAGAGCGAGTATGCTAGAACGGATGAAAGCGAGAGGAAGTGAGTTGATTAAAAGATAAAGGGTCCGCCAAAGAACTTTTTTTTTGAAAATGCTTTAAAAAAACTACTGAATATTTTCTCAAATTTCTTTTTTTATTTGAAAGTACAATCCTTCCGGTTAATAATGGAAAATAATTTCATTCAAATGTTGCCAATATCCTCCTCTTCAATTTTTGTGAACAAAAATTCGTTCAACATGGCCCGATAACGATAGCCATTGACTGCAACGGCCAATGGCCCAATTATGCCTCTGGACCAAAATCCGCACCAAACAGTGACTCGTTTTGGGTGCGTCGGCTTTTCAATGTATGCGTGAGGGGTTTCTGTGCCCCAAATACGACCATTTTGCTTGTTTACATACCCGCCAAGATCAAAATGAGCTTCATCTGAAAAGAATGATGAATGATGAAAATCGGCATCTTCTGTAGGCTACTCGTGTAGGCTACTACATGACCAACCGAGGCTACAATTTGAATGAAATTACTTTCCATTATTAACCGGAAGGATTGTACTTTCAAATAAAAAAAGAAATTTGAGAAAATATTCAGTAGTTTTTTTTTACAGCATTTTCAAAAAAAAAGTTATTTGGCGGACCCTTTATAATGAAAGCTCAAAAGGAGGAAAAGAGGCTAAAAAACAACGAAAATAAGAAGCAATAAAGCGCGAATAAACGGAAACTCTATTGACTTTTGAAAGAGAGCTGATTAGCCTTCTAATAGTCATAATTACGGGCACCTCACGGTTGGATCTACAATGGATTACCCATGTTATGGCTTTTGTACGAGTTGTCCGTATGGGAAAGAGGACGACTTAGTGCAACACCTTCTGCGTTACAATTTCCCCCTGCAGTGCCTACTGACGCACCTAGGGGCATGTCTTTTAATTAATTCTTAATTGCCTTAATAGGATATCACTGGCAACTCTGGTCAATTTTATCTCTCTTGTGTGTTTGTGGTCCATCTTTTTTCCTCCGTGTGTCATATCCTCCCTTTTCTACCTCTTCTCCTTTTCCAATTTTCCTCTCTCTTTTACTATCCTCTCTCTCTCTCTCTTCTAGGACGTACTTACAATGGGTTGTGTTAACCTTTGGGTATTGTACTTGTCCAATTGACAAGTACAAGTCCTCTTATTTAACCTAACCTACCTCTTAAAAGTACTACGTGGATTGTAATTCCGTGATGTCTCTAATTGCAGAATGTCGAGGTCTATTCTTAAGCGGGAAAGCTACGAACTTCTCTCAGCTTGAATATCAGGCTCTTTAAGCCATTTGAGTTCTTGGTTCATATGAGGTTAGCTCTACAATGATATGGGACTGTCTGGCCAAGATTAATTATCCGGCCAAGGGAATGGGGTCTTCAGCAAATATGACCAGAACCTTTCTGCGGAGTGAGAAGAGAAGTCTGAAGTGTATAATCGGCAAAAGGAACGATTGAGAGAGGCCTTCAAACTAAATGGATATGAGGCAATTTAAACTTCTGTTGAATAACTACAACAGTATGTGACTTAATTACAGATCAGACTATCTAGCTGTTACCTGTGGTTAGGACATGCCTTTCTGGCAGGCACTTGTAGATTCTCTGATGAGGAAAACATATATTTTGAATCTTTGTGGAATTAATATATCTCAGAAGAAAAGTTTGTCAAGTGTTTGGAAAGAAGTTAACCATACTCTTTCTGAATAACATCCTGATTATGGGAGACATTAAAGGCGTATCCTATATAGATTGAGGGCAGACAAAGATACTACGTGGTCACAAAGGCGATCACATTGTAAAAGTCCTAGAGTGAATCGGAAGAAGTAATGCCACTGCCGGAGCTTATAAATTTGTATCGATAGCACTGGGTTAGTGAGGGAGAATTATCAAGGTACTACAATAGGCTATAGCGTCTGCAAGTGACCTCATAATATATGCGATCAACTTTATCTTAATAAGGGCACTTATAGTTGTATAATTCGGATTTAAGTTCATATATTTCGATCATTATGTCCATGGTAAGTTTACATTTAGTTTCTGTTCCTATTCTGCGTAAAAATAAAAAAAAGAAATTTTAAAATTCTATAGAAAATATAAACTTTTCGTTTTAAAGAGTTTATAAATTTGTTTTAAACTATTAAGAGTTTGTCGGTTAAAATATTGATTTTTCTTCAGCTTAACATTTCTTTTTTCAACCTTTTGCCTCGTTAGTTGGTATACTATTTGCTCCATGTACCATGTTTTATTTTCTTCTTATAAATTTTCTTTCTATTTTTTATAAGAAATTGTTCTTTTTCTCATACAAATAAACCAATGTGTACTGAAGAGAAGGGAGCCATTTTTTTATATCCTTAAATATTTTCTTTATTTCATGTCATTTTTTTTGTTCTTCATTTCCTTAAAATTCTATGGTTTGTTAGAAGCCACTTAAAATTCCAAACAGCATCGTTTCACAACTTCCCAAGTTACTGAAAAATATTGTTGCAGACACTGTTTCTCTGCTTTTTTTCTTCCTTTTTTCTCTCTCTAATACTCTTACAATCAAACAATAAAATAAATATGTACATAGACGTACATGTATGTACGAGTTTGTCGGTGTGTGTGCATAAATATCCTGGTATATAACAAGACTTTCATACTTTTTATACATCCTTTACGTATCGTTAAATACACATAGACACGTACTGCCATAAAAAAAAATTGGCTACCAACGCTACAAAGACCAGGACAATGATAACGCAGCATAGCGAGGAGAGGCAAAATATGAAAAAAAGATGAGAAGAAAAGTGGAAAAAAGTTTGTAAAAGAAAATGTAGAAAATATAAATGAAAATGCTTTTAAAAGCTCGTTTGTTTCATAAGAGTGCTTACGGCACTTTCACGAGGAGTTGTTGAAGTGGCAAATTTTCACAAGCACCAACAACACATACAACAACAACAACAGTAACCGAGAAGCTGCTTGAAAAGCATGTACACAATATATATTTACAAACGTATCCCTATTTATATAGCCCTGCATACACTCACACTCACTGTAACACAAACAGACATAAAGCACATACAAAATTTACAGAGAATTGTTGTTGCTTTTGTTGCCTACATAGAGTGTATATTTACAGCACTTAAGTTTTACAACAGTGGACCAACGAACGGCTTCCTACGGCTTTTCTCTATATTTCTTGTCCTTAATGTCAACAAAATTTGATTTCAAAAAAGAATAAAATATCAATTTGTCTGTCGACAAATGATCGGACTATCCAAGAATACCCTGAAGTTAGTTGTAGGTCTTTTGACAGAGCACTGTAGGCTTTAGAGAACACTTGTTCAGAATTGCAACCAACCCAACATGTATATACGTGCTGTGATGTATTTCTGTAATCTGTGAGACATTAATACGTACCAGGAGGAAGCAAGGACAGGGAATTGTTGGTGTTCAAACCAAGCAACATCCAGAAATACTCTCAAAACTGCTCTATCATAGTATTGTAATCCTTAAAAGTACTTTTTGGTACAAGAAAATAAACTTTCTTTTCAATTTCATAACTTGAGTTGTAAGGCCCTTCGAAAACTAACACAATCTGGCCCACTGTTAAGTGTAGAAGCATAAGCATCCTTTAACGAAAGATCACTCCAACATGGACGCCATGGTCGATGCCGTTACTTACGACAAATACAAGCCAATGTCAACACATACTTTGCCAATAAAAAAAAGGAGGAGAAGGAAGAAGAACCAAAAAAAAAAAAGAAACATTTTTCGGAAATCGCTATAAAATAGAATGAAAAGGATATGTGAGAATTTATCTCTATATACGAGGAGTTCACACACACATACATATGCACATGTAAATATAAGGCATGACAATGTACTCGCATATGATTCATATGGAAAGGATACTGCAAGAGTACAGGCCAAAGTGGCAAAAGATGCCAATACGGGTGTAATAAAAGGCAAATAAAATATTCCCTTAGAGCAGTAATACGTACGTACATACGTACGTACACCTTTACTGAATTAGCAGATATTGTCACTTGTCCATAATATATGAGTTGAAATGGAAAACAACAAGAACTTCTTCCTCACATGGCAGTTAAGATAGCAAATTTGGAGGAGGAATTACATGAGGCTTATTGGAATTACGTGTCGCCCACGTTTATACGGTGAGCGATTAAAGGAACATTTTATTACCGCACTGGAACGAAAAATATGAGAACGACAATCAAAGTTAGATTTAATGTTTAATAGGATTGGAAGGGAAATATCTGTTATGAACATAGCTAAACTCCAATCCGGATTACTGCTGCTCACAGCAAGCCCAAATAAGCGAAGTCATAATAGAAAAAGCGGTCAGAATTGGCAATTAGAAGAAGCATTGTATGCCCTGGCACTGCTCTCTTTGATGTACATCCACCTTAGGGTCCAAAGCTTGCACTCTTGACCACTATTCCTTCCGGTATCTCCAGTACTCCCTGATTGTAAGAAAAATTTCAAGCTTTTCGCGGATAAACAACAAGCTTTGTACGGCAATGGAAATATAAATGCAGCAGAAATATACTAACAGGGGTATACAGGATTAAAATCGATTTTCCTTGAAGCAAAATTAATTTCAAAAAATTGTAGAAGCAAAGAAGCCTGTATACCTTGTACATATATGCCCCAATACCTCTCTTGAACTGTTTTTCAGTCCAAACATGATACGCAAAAAATTCATTTTCCTGCTCAATGAATCTAAAACGGTAAATGAAGTCATAACAGTTTTAGCTTTCTAACTGTTTAAAACTAAGTTTCTCTCTAATATGAGGAGGAGAGAAATGGAAAGAAACAAAATAAATGCCACAGTAAACTCACAGCATATGTCACAATTTGACAGGTTATATGGTAGCAAATAATTGTTTTACGTTTTTGTATTTTCCAACATTATTAATGACTTTATGACTGTCAGAATATGAGAAGTCAATTTTAGTTGAGTTTTTTTAACCGTTAAAGTGCACTCATTACATTTTAATTGTTTTTCAACATTACAAAAACCCAATTGTTTTTTGGGTTCCAAAAATTTTATTGTGTTCCCATTTAGCTTTTCTCTAATAACGCTTATTAACATATCATTTGCACGCTGGTGTGTCTGCTGGCGGGTTCAACGGTTTGGCTCTGGCGTTTACTTATGCGGCATCATGTGGTGTTGTTCCCAAAATCTTGTGGGCTTTTCTTTCTAACTTTTCTAACAGGTCATAACGCTATGTTTAACTGTGTTTAATTGTTATTCAGTAAGTTGTAAAACATGGCCAACAAAATGCCTGTCACGCCTTGATAAACTGAAATGAAAATTTTTCCCAAAATCAGCTGAATTACAAACAAAAATTCCTGTTTTTTTGTAATTTTTTATACGATGGTTGTCAAAATTTGTGTTTTTTTGTTGTTGTTTAAATAGTTTTTCTATTATTAAAATAAACTTGTTGTTGTTGTTGCTGTTATTGTTATTAGTATTGTTTTACCATAATGTTTAATTGTTTTTCAGTTACTCAACCCCTGTTGTTGGCCGCATTTTGAATCATTCATTGTCAAATGAAATTACTCATAATATTTTCTAAAAAGTCATTCCTCTTCTGTTTCAGTGTATTATAGTACAACAGCAAATACCGAAATATTAAAACACTTCATGAGTAATTAAAGCAGTTGTTCAAAGATTTAACCTGATGATAAAATGTATTCCTCTTGGGTTCAGCAGTTTTTCTTCGACGTAACAAAGAGAAAATTGTGTAAATGATACGTCGTATTTAAACTCACATTAACTAATTTCATAATTACAATTGAAAATCAGTAAAAAAAAAATTATTACAGTCGCCTAAACTAACAGAATAATATGATAAATGGCCACTCCAGCACCAAGGAGTAGTTAGTTATTACAAAATATGTCATTACAAATGCTTTTGTGTAAAGTTCAGGTAGAACGTATCTTAGTTTGATTGGTTCCAAGGTATTCCCTAAGCATTGTAGTCACTAAGAATCACACGAACGCCTTTCTGGCCTTCCAGGTTGCAAATGTCCCTGTGGATTTCTTTCGAGCATATCTCTTGAAGTTTCCGTAGTGTTGGCCTAATAGACGTGAGGCCACGGGTCGAACCCCAGGTCACACACCACCAACTTAACGAAATCTAAAAAATATTTATTTCAGCGACTTCCTCTCAACGGATTTCTGGAATAAAAAACTCTGAGAACAAATGAAATTACCATGAAAAGTTTTTCCAAAAATCTCTTTTTCGAAGTCGACTTCAAACTGTAGGTCCCACCACTCATGTATGAAATTAACACACACAACATAAGTGTTGTAAGGTTGTAATCCTGACTGAAGGGTTGTAATGACCAATAAAGTACGGAGATATCGAAATGTCTTCAGTTGACGCTCTGTGAATATGACCAGCAATCCGGCGCTACACTCTACTTTCGTATTTCGAGCTCTACCGTGTACATTGATCATAACCGATTGATGTAAAAGAGGTGCAAAATTTGTTTAATGCAGTTGCTTGGAAACTCATAAATCGTTCTACGTTTGCTCAGAGTACTCTTCCATGTAGTGTAACCATACTTCAATACCGGGTATATACTGTGTTTGTATATTGCGAGATCGACACACTTGATGTAGTGCCTAGTGTAGTGCAGCAATGTCCCCGTGAGAGCCTCCATACATGTTTATTATGCTATTGAGAAAGGTACACGTGTCCGCATTCTCTTTAAGCCGATATTTTTCTGTAAACGGTATCCATTTTCCGTGAATCGTTCTACGTCATCTCAGAGTACTATTCCATGTGGTGCAGCCATTCTGCAATACCATATATGTACTGTGATTGTATGTTGCGACATCGTTACACTTCATGTAGGGGGTAGCAAAGAGTATGCAACAATGTCCACTTGAGACCCACCATACTAGTATATTATACTCTTTAGAAAGCTAAAGGTGTCTACACCTGCCCTAAGCTGATGTTTCTATATAAGCGGCGTCTATTTTCCGTGCTTGTGCACAGGAGATTAATTTTCATGGTGTTCATTTGAAGTCCAAATTTATCGGCATTCCTTTGGATATCCTCCAGCTCGAACAGAAGTTCTTTAATCATTAAATTTATTTTAACTAAGTTTGTTGAAGTACAATGGATTCTAAAACTGATTTGGGGTCACGTTATTCTTAAAGGCAAATACTGAGAATCAAAACAAAATTGTTATAACTTTTTTTTTTATTAGTTTTGCCATTAAATTTATGATTACTAACGATATCTTTCTTAAACCTTAGAAAAAAAGTAATAAAATTCACGCCATTCCATGTCACTTAACAAATCCTCGCTTTATCACTTCACTTCACTACTCAGTTATAAGTATGTGTGAGTGGAGTGGACTATTTTGCATATTTCCAATACAAAAACAAAAAAAAAAAAAAAGAAAGAAGAAGTCGTAAAAATCGAGAATAATTCTAGTGTTTCGTATGTGTCTTCTTATGTATGTATATTATCCTTTCACTTTCACATCCTCTTTTCAGTTAATTTTTCGTTGTATTTTCTTCATTTATTTTGCGAGCATGTCTGCCTGCATAAATCATATTTTTTTGCTTTTCGCACCGCATTCGCAGTGTACTTTTGCAAATTTTCAAGTTTTCAAATCCTTTTCTTTTTTTTTATATCTTTACTCTCGCTCTCTTGCTCTGCAACCATCTTCGCATTTCAGTTTTATTTAGTTTTTATGAGAACGTATAGCGAGAGGATGGGTGGAAGGATGGATATTTTTTTTAGTTTATTGCGTAGATTGTTGTGTATGTGTATGTATGTATGCGTATACATATAGTGGAATGTATATAAGGCTTGAAAAGTTATAACCTTGAACATAAAAATTCAACAGATCAGTATTTTTTTTTTAATTTTAATAACTAACGCGTGTAGTAAGTGTAATGAAGCTGTCGTAGTTTATTAGGTAGTGTGTTGGCTTAGTAGACGGGATCCCTTAGACCTAATCCTAGCTCAGACATCTTGAACATAACTGAAATATAAAATAAAATTTCTCTCAGCAGATTTCTGGCAAAAAGCCCGAGAGTAAATAAAATTGCCATGGAAAGTTTCTCCAAAAATCTGTCGTTTGGAATCGATTTTAAACTGCAGGTCCCGCCACTCATGTATAAAATAAGCATACCCAAACGGGTGCTGTGAGGAGCTAGGTTGTAAACCTGACTGAAGGGTTGTAATGACCAATTAAGTCAGTAAGTAAGCGTTATAAGTCTCCACTTGTGTACTTTCAACAGAGATAATGAAAAAAATTCTCTAAAATCGTTGAATATTTCTCGTGTGACTGATGTGTTATCCTTCAAGCAGGACTATCCATAGAATTTTGTATTTTTTATACGATATTAAATGCTGTAATACCCTCTCCTATTCATGTCAAGCATTGGCTTGAAAATATCAACGGCATCCTGCACGTATACTGAGTCCAAGTTTGATAAGATTCTGAAAAACCTTGGAATTCAGTGTCTTATATACTTTTGCGTATGTATATGTATGTAATCATATATGTACACATATACATACGTATGCATGCATATAATGACTACCATTAAGTACAGTTTTTTTGTAATCCTTTCCTTCACGCTTTTCATTTCTTAACTGCAAATAGCGATGATTTGTTAGCGTTTTGTCTTTCAGCAACACTACAAGAGACGGTCCACCAATTATTTATTTGTCAAGCTGCCACGTCGCAATTCATTCTACAATCTTATACAAAAACTCACACACACTCACACAAATATATTTGCAATGGTCAGTTGAAATGTGGTAAGTATGTGTTTATGCCACATGCTAACTACTTATATGGACGAATGTGTTGAATTTACCACCACATGTAATGAAATGAAAAAAATATTCACACACACACAAACACATGCAGAGAGAGAGAGAAAATTACATGGATTGGTAGTGTTATTACAAAACATAAAAAGGATATGTAAGCTTGAAAGGAGGGGTTGTTTGGGGGCATTAGTAGTACATACTTGTACATACATATGTATGTACATATGTGTATACCTTAACGCTTGACTAACCCTGTTTATATACTACAGTAATAAGAATTAACACTGTAATCTGCAAAATTGCACATTATTTTATAAAGGCATGTGTATGTGTTCATATACATATGTATGTGTGTGTATGTATAGTATATAAGTATGTGTCTGTTTGTATGTGTGTAATATAATTACTTTAAACATTATGGCAACCGAAGCAAGGACAACAACGTCTGTTAACGCTTTAGGTTGAGTAGAGTGTTGATTATATGTGGAATGCCTGTTAATGTGTATAATGAAAGAGAGGAAATTTTCATTTAAGGACATGCACATAAACACTGTCTGTCTGTCTGTCTGCTCCTCTTCTGTTCATCTGGGTCTTCTATACAAGTTCCTTGTATGTATGTATGTCGTCGTTGCAATTGTAAAGGATGTAAAACTGTTACAAGCTAAGTAGCAAGGCATACAGAAGAGAAGAGCAGAGCAGAAAAGGGTTTCAAGATTAATTGCTTTATTTTGAAAACATTTTAAGAGTTCGTAACGAGAAAAATTACATCATTTTGTATGTATCTCTTTAGCATAATTTTCACAAAAGATTTTTTCATTCAACATTGAAATGCAAAATTTTATTTCTTCCTTTTCTGAAAAACTGAAAGAGAAAGTGTGAATTTATAATGAAACTGATGGAATGATGCTATTGTAACATACATACATACATATGTCTTCTATTTTCTGTATGTAAATTTATGGTTGAATGCCGAAAATTTGCAAAAGTGTTGAAGGCTTTCTAAAATAAATTTATCATTAATATGTCATTGTCACTGTCACTGTGATTGTCACTTTCGGTGTCGCATTAGAACGAGAGATAGTAGTTTTCTTTACATTGTAATGATTGTAATTTACAATTAAAAATTTAAATCTTAGAAAATTTTATTAAGACTTGGCATAAATACATAAGTTAAGTAATAAAGTCTTTACATTTTAAACCATAAAATACTTCGAATAAAAAAGGCTGGCTATTCTGCTAATTTTAAGAGGAATGCAAAAGGATAGGGAAGATCAATGTATCCTTTCTTATATTCAATCGTGAAGACTTTAACAGAAGCCACAGTGCTGCCTAAAAGGTGTACAAACTAATAGTCAAATACTATACCCAGCGAGATATCGTCCTGGGACATTTCGTTCTACTCACTTCCACAAAGAACGGATCCTGATAAGATCGATTATCAGGAATACATTTACTTTCGTAATCTCGGCATCGATTAGTAAATATATGTGAATGTCAAAAGTAGTTCTCCAGGCTACTTGGAGAATTTTTTACTCCTAAAGTAATTCCTGAATATATCCGTGAGGCCTCGATTCAAAACCCTGGTCAGACATTTCCAACAAAATGAAATACGAAAAAATATTTCGTCGGCAACTTCCTCTCAGCAGATTTCTGCCAAAAACTCTGAGTGTAAATAAAATTGTCATGAAAAGTTTCTCAAAAATATGTCTAATGGAGTCGTTTTTAAACTGCAGATCCCGCCACTCATGCATGAAATTAACGCACATAGCATGGGTGATGTGAAAAGCTAGGTTGTAATCCTGACCAAATTATGTACGAATGTTCTCAGATGAAAGCAATTTTGTGTATCGTCTTCAGTCCTTTAAATCGTAAATAAAATACACAAGATGCAGCGTAACTCTCTTTCAGTATTACGCGGTAGTATTGGGATTCCACACTGTATTGAGACTTGTTGTGTATGTGTGCAAATGAAGCGGCATGCACCAACCAAAAGCAGTGCACTATATATCGACGGTGTATACTATGCATCTTTTTCAAAGCTCTTTTGTTAGTCTGTCCAAAATAAAGATTCCAACTGTATTTTCCGAAGTCGCAATCGTAGTACGAAAGCATCTTTCCTGCGTCACAGTTTATTTATTAGATGCCATCAATGTTACTAGGTGTATAAAGATATAAACGTTATACATACATACATATGTAGTTGCCGCGTTTAACGCTGTTTCGTTTAGCGCTTTAACTTATTGGAAGGTATCCCCGCGTTAAGTGGGACTTTACTGTACGCAATAACTCCAATCCAAAGCCATACAAATTTAAGGATAAAAATCTCTTTAAGACACACAGTCGATGTAATAATGTTCCGTCTATCAACGTCAGTTTAGCTGGGAAAATATGTTGAAAAATTTTTCTTTTGATCAGTGCTTGCTCTTATTAAAGTTATTCTGAAAATATTGTTAAACCTACTAAAAGTCATCTTCTGTCATATCTCTGGCATATCCATCGATTTCGCTACTTATTGGGCCAATAATTTAACTAGAATAGCATCTGTTTTCTCCATACTTACTTTACTATGTCATTGAAATTCTCATGTCATTGCTTTACAATTTGCTGCCTTTACTCTCTCTCTCTCTCTCTGACATTTGTCTTCCCTTCACAAGTAAAACCAATAAAAAAAAACATCATAATTTTCTTCAATTTCATCTTTTTCTCTATACTCTACTACGTGTGGTTGTTTTCTTTGGTTTCATTGCCTTTGTCTTTTCCATCATTTTTTGGTTTTCATTTTCCAATCGCGCAATTCGAAACGTTACCCACTTTACTTACCATCACCCTCGCTAATGTGCAAATAAAAATGTTAAAAAGGGTCCTTGTATCACTCAATTACACGCCCTGGTGACCATTTGCCATGTTGATATTCTTGTCATTGTTGTTGTTGCTGTTGTTGTTTTGGGCCAATGTAATACGCACGGTTTAAATATTGTTCTTGTCGTTGCCACTGCTGCTTCTGTTTCAAACGTTACAATTTCAAATACTCTTCTATTTCTTTATTCTTTCTTTTGTTTCTTTTTCTATTCGATGTGTATGTATTGGTTTGAGCTTTTTTTCATTTTTCGCTTTTATTGTCTGTGTATAATGGTGAGTGTACGTGTGTGTATAAGTGTATAGCTGCCATTACCAAGTTTTTAAATATCCTTCTTCCTTTTTTTTTATTCCTTTTTGTGCTTATGGCGCGCGAACTCAAGTTGCCATCTTGTTGATGGCAGTGCAAAGATAAAGTGGTGAAAAAAAACAGTGAAATAATAAGAAAAAAACAATATTGCGTTATAAAAATAAATGAAGTACCACAGGACTAAGGGTTCTTTTTTGGGTGGTAAACAAATTCTGAATTTTTCTCTGCTGTTGCTAAAACACCCTACCGTTTAAAGAAATCGAATCAAAGTTAGACTCCAGGAGTTTATATGAAAAATTATAGGAATTCGGATTTCCTAGTTTTACGACCAACTAAGCTAGTTGTATACATACATAATTGGTCATTACAACCCTTCAGTTAGGCTTACGACCTAGCTTCTCACACCACTTATGTTGTGTGCGATAATTCTCTATATGAGTGGCGTGACCTACAGTTTAACGTCGACTAGAAATGATGGATTCTTGAGAAACTCCGAGTTTTTGCCAGAAATCTGCTGAGAGAAAGTCGCCAAAGAAATATTTTTTTAAATTTCGTGTTATTGGGGATGTCTGACCAGAGATTTGAACCGAGGCCTTACATCTAAAAAGCCAACATACTGCCTACTAGACAACGGCGACTAGTATAGTGGAAAGAAATTTACATCTCTATGTGATTATAACTTCTTTTGCAATGACTTAATTATTGTTTCTGGTTTCTTCAGCGACTATTTTTCCCAACACTCAGAGGATGGCCCCTATTTAGTGCATTGTGGAAACCAGGAAGATATTTTCAGAACAATTAGAGAAGCTTAAACGCTATAGATTTGAATCTGTCTATGCTGTAAGTCGCAGGAAAGAGTTCTCCTGAAACGGCATTCAAGAACAAATTTTTTCTGTAATGTATTGTGAGTTTCACGGGCCAATCGATCATGAACAGATATTTGCTATGAAAAGACGGTTGAATATGATTTTCGGCACCAGATTACTTTATGTCGGTACTGATAGAATAGTCACACATTGCGACAAGAGATATATACCCTACTATCGTTAATAAGCACCCTCGCCATATCCTAAACACGCCCTTTCGAAAGCACTTGGTCCATATGTGAGCGTTGTATTATATTTTCGGTCCGATATGCCATAAGTAAAGTAAATGCTATACAAATCAAATGAATCGAAGTATTTCTTACACAGAACTCCCGAGTATTCACACTAAGCATACCAGGTTAATGGGTCATTACAATCTAGTATTACAACACAGTTTCTCAAACCACTCATGATGTGTGTGTTAATTTTATTCATGAGTGATTGGACTTACAATTCTGAACTTTTCATGGCAATTTGTAATTCTCTCTCAGAACTTTTGCCAAAAGGCAGCTGAGATGGCTGAGTCAGGGGTTGGATCAAGGACGAAATCATCCGAAAATCGAATCGAAGGCGATTCTGGTTGAGTTCTTTGTAAGATGACTTGATTTTTAAAAATTTTAATTCCGATTAAAAAATCCTGTTTTGAAACTGAACTGCTGTTGTTTTTTTTTGGAAAGTACAGCCCTTCCAAATTTCGTATCTACTTTCTGTAAATACTTCTATACTTTCCAATCATTAAAATGGCAAAAGCTTATGCGCTTCGTTAAATTTTTAGTATCTTTTAGATATATGTACGTTCTCATTTTACGATTCTTTTTCTCTCTTTGGTCTCCTTTCCCTTTTTTTCTTGTTCTCTATGTTTACATTTTTGGATTTTTTTTTTGATATTTTGTCATGGTAAAGGAATCTTGAGTTTTGTTCTTCGTCTTAATTTACATTTGTTTGGCCCCTTCCTTAGCCACTGGTTATGTCCTGCTGTTTGTTTTTTTTGCCATTCCCTAGTTGTTAAAAGGAATTACAAGAGAAGCCAATGTTGTTGAGAATGGCCTGGTGATGAGTGGGTCCTTAATTTGCAATTGTAAACAATTGCCTTTGAGCGGTTTCGTCATATCGTTAGACAATGGGGTGGCAGTGGTTGGCACTTTATTTCTTTATATAACGAGTATTGACATCGTTCTCAGAATTTTATTTTTTTTTCTTCTAAAGACTGTTGTTTGTTTTTGGGTGGCGGTAAAATGCTTTTCTTTTAAATTTGAAAAGAAAATTTAAGAAAAAAAAAATCCAAGAACTTAAGTTCTTAGACAGAATTTGTTGAAACTAAAGCAACAACAAAATTGTTATACTTTGTGAATATATTGGTCGGATGGTAGTCGTGGTAATCTAATAGGTAATGAGTTGGCCTCGGTTTAAACCCCCGGTCTGACATCAAAACGAAAATATGGAAAGATATTTGTTCGGGGACTTTCTCTCAGCAGATTTCTGGCAAATACTCTAAGAGGTATATACAAAAATCGAACCATTAAAGAAGAGCATCATTCAACTTCAGCATCTGGGCTTGATCACCATCATGCGTATGCTTGAAGACGAACTTTTCTAGTTTCAAATGGAAAAACATTAGATTGAATTCGTACAGCTTGATACTTGGTTCTCATAAGACATGTACATATACGTTGATATACATTTTTTGTGATGCTTTAAATACCTTCATCAAGGGAAAGGAATGCCTGTTTCTGACAATAATTTTCATGATTTTGTTGTAAGATTTTATTACAGAAAAAATATTTCCAACAAATTAACAAGGTAAACTTGTTAATTATTGACACAACATTTAAGAGAAATCACATAAAAACTGTTCATTAATTATTTAAACAAATTCGCTTTGAAATTCTCCAATTTTTTATGGCCCATAAACCATAAGAACTTCAACACTTTATTGGCTTCGCTTATAACTGTGATTTTGGTAATCCAAAATTAAACTGAAACTCGATTTGAAACACCTTTTTATTGGAATCACTTTGCTTTGTTGTTGTTGTTTTCATTACATTTGTTGTTTTTGTTTTTCTTAATTTCTTAAATACTTGTGTTGTCCGTAAATTTTAATTTTATTTTTAAAACGCTGTGTGTGTGTGTTTCTGTGAATAAAAAATGTGAATGAAACGATGAATTCATACGTCTGTCTGCTAACTGACTGGTGGTTGTGAGTCCATATAAAACTGGCACACCATTGCCAATAAATTATAATTTAATTATAATGATTATGTTAATTTTTGTTAATAAAAAAATGCAACAAAAAAAAAAATGAAAAAATATTTATTAAAACGACATTCAAATCAGTGTACGAGTACGAGAACAAAACAAAACGTGAAATCAGAAAGAAAGAAAGAAAAAAAATTGTGAAATAAGCCAGCAGAAGATATTTTTAAAACAACGACAAGACAATTGTCAACACGAAGTATCTTTTTTTTTTAACAAGGCGTTGAGTATCCCGTCGTGTTTAATTAGTTGAAAAATTTCTCGTTTTCATTGGATTTTTTTTTGTATTTTATTTCACGCATTATTGGTGATTTAAATATAAATACACACCCTACTTGTATATGGTTTAGACAGATGATTTTAATTTTAAGCTAATTTAGTAGACATTTACGACTACAAATAATATACATATGTATGCGAGGCATGTGAGTGAGCGTTATGTGGCTAATTAAAACTTATCAACCTAAACACCTTTTTTTTTATTAGCAAATGAATTATGACGACACGATTTATTAAATGCTTTAAATGTGTTGTCTCTAAAAGGACTAAAGTATTCCATAGGATGTGATTTATGACAAAATTCATGGCATAATTAGAGAGGACTTTTGCTTTTGTCCACATTACTAAATGGCATGGAGAATAGTTGTATCTTAGTACATAGTCAAATTGATTTCCTTACCATGAATTTTGTCTTGCAAAACATTTTTGGTGTTTTATCGAATCAATAGCCTATATCGGTCAAAGTTCAGGGAACTGAATCGAGAGTCATCGGTTATTTTATTAATTTTCTTGATACTGCTTCAACATAGATGTTTAATGTGCCTGTGGTAAAAGAGGCAATGATACCTTCAAATAAGTTGTGACAAAACTTGATAAAGAAAGAAAAAAATGTCTGATTTCCGTACACCCTTCTTTAGAAAGTTTTAAGTGGCGATGTATCGAGCATATTTTGTGCAGAGACCACAATCCGACACAATCAAGTCTGTAATTGACTGGGATCCCCATGACAACCACTAGAGGAGACGATTGATAGAAGTCGAAATAGAGGCAAGGAAAATAAATGAATCGTAGAATATAATGTCCACGTAGTATAGTAGGCAGTGCGATGTCTTATTTGACGAGAGCCCGCAGTTCAATCCCTTGCTCAGACTTTTCGAAAAAAATCTCGATTTTGTATGGGGTCCGCCCAGTTTGAGCTCAGTATTGAGTACTGCTGTTGACATTTCACAGAAAATCAGCTAGTTTCGTCTCAGGGAAAGATTTGGATTATTTTGAGGCCATAACGAGGCCAGCAGTTTTTTGTGTTACGAAGTATGTCGGAGGTGTCCTACTCACTGTAGTTAGCCCTGTTGTTGGCCTGTTAATGCAGTTCTCAATAGATAGATAAAATCTAAACAATTCTAGGAAGATTAACAACTCTACGATGCAATCAGCTAGTAATCAACAAACGTTAGTTGTAATGAGACACCACTGTAATGAGACACCACAAGGAACTAAATTGCTCTCTGCTGACAGCATATCGCACCCCTATTCCATACTCTTTGAAACGTGGCATAGATAAGATGATAATTTTGTATCGAAGTCCGTAACAAGTAGCTGACTTCCATGTGAAGAGTTGCCTTAACAAACAAAACTTGTATTCCTGGCACTGGGATCTTCAAAAAGAGCGATTGAATCACCTTAAAATGTTTTTTTTTTTTAAGAAAACAAGTTTGTTTTCATAAAACCAGTAGTTTGTGTTATGAATAGCTGAAATAATTACCCCAATAGCCATATTTAACGTGCCACACCCTCTCTTTCCAGTGTTTTGAAAGATCACCTCGCCTTGATACTTGACATCATTCTGTTTTCTGAGCTTATAGTCTTCAGTCTTATATCTTCAAATAAAACCTCCTTAAGAAATGAGTTCATTCTTTCGCTTGTAATTAATTTGGTAGCCAATTTATATTGTGACATTACTTTTGCGCTTATTATTAATTTTTCTAACACAATAAAAAAACCATCCACGCAAATATATAAACGCGGACCCCTACCCCCAACACGTTCGAGTCTAATTGCATCATAATTGAATCATTAAAATCAAAATTTTTATTGCAACATATTTCAGCTATAATCGCTTAATCACGATATTTTCAAATAAAAAAACCGTTAAGAAAAACAAATTGAAACGTTAAATCCCTTATGCTTACCCCTGGGATCAAAACGGTTATTCTACTTGCCAGCAAACACAGAGTAACGAACAAGAAGTTGTCGTTGAAATAAAAATGTTGGCATATGGAAAAATGTTGACTTTACAACATAATTAAGCTCATGAACAAATAAAAATCAAATACAAGTTATGGACAAATTAGCAAAACCCGAAAACCCAAAACGTTTTCGTTAAATTTTTATTACGAAATTTTATTGTGTCTTTTTGGTAAACTCAATTTGAAAAGGAATAGCATGTATGCATAGCCTGGCCTAGCCAAGGGAAAGGCTAAACAGGAATAGAATATACTTGAATAGATAAAGATACGCACTCGAATTGTTATGTTTTTAATCCACGAAGAAATAAATGATTTTGAAATTGCCCATCGCCTGCACTTGCTATTGTTTGCTATTCATGCAGCAGCTACTGGCGGGGTGGTTGTTTGCTGTGGTAAATTGCGTCAATATGCGCCTTATTGTTGGCAATAAATATTAACCGCATAAAATAGTATAATCCTAGTCAAACATACATACATACTCACTATACTACAATGTAGACAATACGCGTACTCCAGCCCATTGAAACCACCCTCGAAAAAACACTTGTATTGTACAGTGGTTTGGAACAACAGCAGGTTTTAGGGCATACAATTTTCATATTAAAGAATCAATTTCCATCATGTAGTACCAATGACTTTACTTGAGAAAAGTATTTCTTCGTTCCTATCAAACAATTTGCCGTGAAATCTATTGGAACCAGTGCACTGTATGGTGTGGCAGCAGCAGTAGTAGGAGTAACAAGACCAATTACTCAACAACATGATTTCAATAAAATTACAAAATGCCACCCCACTACCACTACGCTCTCTATACACAGCAGTTGAACAAACAAACAAGTCGACAAACAAACAAATTATGGTGTTGCTGTTGTTGTTGTCTTATTACAGCCAATATTTACAAACTCATACAGAGTAAGTGTTATATCCTTAGCATCAGAGATGTTGCAACAATAATTGCACAAATATACCCTGTTGGTGGCGGTGTTGTTGTTGTTATTGTTGTTGTTGTCGGTAGCTCTGCATAAAGTTTTGGATAAAATGAACATCAATCTCAATAACAATTCATAATTCATGTTTAACACAAACACCGAAACAAACATCTCTCCCATCCCTGGATGGTATGGAAGGAGAAGGATGATATGAGGAGGCAGTATAACTGCCGGTGTGTGTTTGCATCGCTCTCATCATTTGATTGTTTGCGTAGGAAATGAAAGTTAATTTCAGAATGTTTTACAACTTTTGTTACACTTGCTTGTTTACTTGTTCGTTCGTCTGTTTGTTTGCCTAACAGTCTGCCTTACTGTATTAAGGGCGTTCTTCAATGAGGGAGGATGTTGGTCTCTACTTTAAGGGTGTCTGTTAAAATTTTTTTTTGGTTTTTTTTTGCCACTTCATCTACACTTTTTTCATACACACATAAATTGTTTATGATTTTATTTTTCTGTTGCTTTTTTCTTTTTATTCTCATTTCCTTCCTGTTGTTATCGTTGCTAACATTTATGATGATCTACTGCTTGTAGTACATCACATGGAAAATTATATAAATTGCCAGCCACCACCACCACCACCACAGCAGATAGACAGACTGCGATAAAGTTGTTTAACATAACCATGTAACCCCGAGTGCGACCCCCAAAGACTTACTTAACATTTATAATGTTCCTGTTGTTGTTGTTTGTATTGTTGATCATCCCTAATTGGTGTTGAATTGACTTGAACATCATCCTGTCGTGCAAAGGACAAGTGTTGCACGAAATAATTGTTGTAGAAAGAAAGTTTGTTTGTTTTTGTTTTTTTTTTCTTTTGAGCTAGAATTCAATTATGAAAATGAAATTTTGAAGGTGGTTTCTTGGATTTACGGAGATTTAAAAAAAAAAAATTTCAAAGTTCAAGTTACTTACTCCCGGTACTTACTAGCCTGGAATTAGTAATAAGTAGAGTAGTATAGAGAGCAGATACCCTGAAGGAAAATTTTGATTAGCCATTACCGACTTCTTTTTTTTTGCCGGGAAACTCTTGAGAGCAAGTAGCTGAGGAAATATTTTCTTCATATTTCATTTTGTTCGAGATCAGCAATGAGTATTCAAAAAAGGCGAGTAGAATCGAATCACACTCATAATTTCTGATATCATAGAATCTCTGCTTATATTCAAAGTTTGAAGTACTCATCATATTCATACTTAACAATACGTATGATGTTGTTGATTTCGCCTCTCCATAACTCAACATTTACAAGAATCACAAAATAAGTATGATTCGCGTACGAACACTTATGTATATACTCATTAGAAGGTTGTGTCTTTGTTCTGCTTGCTGCTGTGTCTTTTTTCTTTTGTTGTAAATGCAACAACAACTAAGACTAAGACTCGAATCATTTATAAGTATTTTTCTAAAGTTATGATTCTGAATCAGTAGGCTTATGAATCAAACATATTTCTGGGTAGGATGACCGATGATGGGTATTGTGGAAAAATGGAACTTGCTCTGCCAATATCCCACTATAGACAAATTGTAGCCTAAGGTGTTCCTAATGAAACCCAATGGTATATCCCAAATAATTTTGGAACTTGAGTTATCGGGCTTCAAATATTCCCTATGTTCACAGTGTTCTGGGTAGGATGCCGGATGATGGATATTGTGGAAAATGTAATGATTTTGCAGTTATGCTAGTTACGTTGACTGATAATAACAAAAACAATTCATAAAAATTCTTTCATTTTCCTTGGACGTCCGTCCCCCCGTTATTAATAAAATAATTTTAATTTAATTTTTAACACATATTAACAGAGAGCTAGAGAGCCTATTAAAAGCCCACATTTTTTATTTCATGTTTTCAAACACGATTAAATATCACGTTAATGTTGGATTAATGAATTGAATAGAAGAGAAGAACTATTTTCCTATTGATGGCTAATAAAATCGATGATAAATGTGAACACAAACCTATCAAGACAATAAACGTTTCAAAAGAGAAACAAATCTTAGGTCTAATACTCTACCACCATCGGTGAAGCCTGGCCTAAAGGCTGTTGGTGTTGATGTTGATGACGACTCATTAGGGAACAATAAAAAAACGCCAGAGAGATGAACAACAAGCACAGGAAATCGTATTGTAAAGAAATCAAAATATTTACAAAATTTTGACAATAAGAACAAAAACAAAAACGAAAACAACAAAACATTGAAACAATTCTAATGCAAATGATATTTAACGATGACATTTAGACCGCCGGTGAATGTGGCTAAATGGATGGCTGGATGGCTGGCTGGCTGGCTATACTGAAATCTATTGTGTAGCAACACAAGACAAGATAAAGCAAGATGAAAATGAATAGATTTTATAAGTGTGGGATGATTGGCCGTTACACACATACATACATGCATTCAATAGATTCTTGGGCTTATAAACTATGAAAGCGGTTAAAAAAGATTTAAAGTTAATGAATAACTTCCTTAATGGCTTAAATGTTTTGTTACCAACTTTTCTTTATTTCTCTTTATTTTTTTTTTTTTTGTCTTTCTTGTTATTGGTGTTACATTTTGACCATAAAATGCCAAAGACATTATTTTGAGGCTTTAAACTGTCTCTACAAACAGTGTTTGATGGCCTGTTTGAATACTCCTCAAATCTATTCAGTTTTTCTGTTTCTTTTTTAATGGCTTGTAGTAGAGTTATACCAAGTTTTAGTATGTGATTAAGTGTGTGCTGGTGCTGGTGCTGCGCTATATGTGAATATATGTGTGTGTGTGAAAAAAATCATAAATTTCCAGCTTATTACCAACAACTTGAAGTGGCTTGTTAACAATTTAACACGTCTTAATCGTAAAATTTGTAGTTGGTGGCATGACAACATCACTTCTCTTCTGTTGCCAATACAATAAGTGCCACCAACACTCCAACTTAAAACGTATGAATACAATACGCTTATCATACCTTTAGCATGCCATTCAAAGGCAAATACAATACAATACCCGCGTATGATTTGCATTCTTGTATACGATATGCCTCCCACACCCTTTAAAAATCGCAGAATTCTAAAGAGCAACCAAAGAGAGAGAAAAAAGAGGAAGAAAAAAAAATACGAAATGAAAAGAAATTAAATGCCAAAGTGTCAGTTTTTGAAGGTGTGAATGCCAAAATTAACAAACATTCAAACGGTGGTGGTGTCTAAACGCAGACTCCTGCCATAAAATAATGCCATAACAACACGATCCTTTTTCCTTTTAATGCTAAGCAGCAGATTCTTATTACTTTTAAGCGTTTTTGTTGTTGTTGTTGTTGTTTTGAGAAATATTTGCTAAAAATCAACAACATCATCGTCATCATCATCATGGTCGTTGTAGTTGTTGTTGTTATAAAACGTTATTGTTTACCACCAGTTAAGGTATAAAACGGATCATATTTACTTTAGATTGGCAGTTAATAATGATATTTTTTTATATCTCCCCTTCCTCCCTCCTAAGGCTATTGGGTTTATTGCTTTTATCTTGCATTGGCTTCTCCACTCAGCCTTTAGCAATCCTTTCCAACGTTTTTTTTTTCTTTCTTGCTTGTTTTTCTTCTTATACTACGGTCAGCAGTAGTAGTGTGTTGTGTTCCAAAGAAAGGTTTCAAGTGTTTAACTATTTGTCTGGTTGACTTGACTTGACTTGACTCGACTCCATTCATCTGGTCTTACCTTGTATTTTTTGTTTGTTTGCTGTTGTTGTTGTTGTTGGCATGTTTTTGAATCACGAAAGCTTAACAAAAGACTTTAAGTCATAAACTTTATGACATTTCGCTTAAAATCTGTTGAGTGTCATCAATAAAACAAATCGATTTGTATATCGATTTGACTCTTCTTATTACTTGTCTTTATTTTCATATTTTTGTTATCCAAAATCAAGTAAAGGCGTAGCAAAAAAGGGGGCAGCTTCAATGCTATAATATTTATAAATTGCGGTGAACTTAGGTAAGCAAGCAAATTTTGTCTTTCAAATCTATCCTCTTCGATAAATTTATCGAATTTTATTGATTTTTAACAAACATTTTTTAGAAGGAGATAACTTTCCAAGACGCCATAGTCTAGTAGCTAGTGTTGTGGCTTATTAGACGCGAACCCTCAGCATAGGAACCTCGTACAAAACGAAATATGAACAAATATTTCTGGAGCTACTTCTTCTCAGAGGTCTTCTAACAGAAACTCTGGGTGAGAATTAAAAATGGCCTTGAAAAGATTGTCGAAAATCTGTTGTTAAAATTCGACTTAAAAATCGGCAAAGAGAACCTCCAACTAGGCAGGTGTGCAAATATAGGTCGTTATCCTGACTAAAAGATTGTAATTTAATACCGACAAGCTTTTCAAAGATAACATTTTTGTTTATAATAATCAAATGTTATCAGAAAATTTTCTTTGAAAAACACTTTTTTTTCATCGAAAAAAGTTTTATTTATCGATAAAATTTCTTAAAAATATTGTTATCGAAAAAAAGTACCCAGTATTTATTGATAAAATTTCTTATAAATATATTGTTATCGAAAAAAATTACCCACGCTTGTTAAAGTTCCGTCAACAAAACGAGCTGTTATCGTAAATATTCTTCTCATCGAATGTATTAAAAAATTCTTTTATCGAAAAAGTTTCTTAGAAAAATATTGTTATTGAGAAAAAGTATACGCTATTTATCGATAAAAAATATTGTTTCCGAAAAAACCAATCGCTAGTTATCGATAGTTTCCTAAAACCTATTGTTATCGGAAAAAAATCACCAGCCTTTTATCGATAAATTTCCTTTAAACATATTGTTATCGAAAAAAGGTATAAGCCATAACACTTTCAACAAACAGTTTGTTTAAGACGCCTTTGCTTTTTGATCCACGGTTTTTTTTTCGTTTTATTTTTGCAATCACTTGGAAGCTGCTGTTTTCATTGTCACCTCCATCGCTAGTTGTCTCTTCCATTCATTCTGAATAAAAAAAAAATATTCTTCGGTGTTGTTGTCATGCATGTTTTTACATTATATTTGTTGTTATTGTTATTGTTGTTTTTCCTTATTTTCATTCTGTAAAATTCTTGGAAATGTTTAATTTTTCTCAATAGAGACCAAATATACGCGTTTTTTTTTTATTTCTCTGTCTGTCCAATAGTGAGTTTGTTCCTGCATCCACGCATTCGACCAATTCATAACGCAACACATTCATTTATAATGCTTAAAACCAATTGTCATATACATTTAATACAATACAAAAGCAACAACAACAAACTACAACAACGTTAATAAGTTAAAAAGGGGTACAACAGTGGCATCATCCTGTTGAAAATCCTTGAGATTTTAAGAAATCCCTGGCACTTAGAAGTTATTTTGTCGTTTCACATGAAAACCTATTGATTTGTTTAAGATTTCGTTTAAAATTTGTTCTTTGAGTTGGCCTATGTTGCCTTAACCTTCATTCATATATTTATATACATATGTATGTAATCCTGGCTGTTCAAAAATTTATTTCAAAGTCAAAAGTCATATGATGACGTAAATTGTGAATATGATTTTTTTTATATTTTTGTTGTTGTAAATTATGGCCATAATTAATGTTTATTGTCCCACTGTTATTTGGCCGTGTGTCCCATGCAGTGTGAGGTTTACGACTTATAGTCAAGGTGTCTGATAATTTCCAACATTTAATGGCCATTATTAAGCATCATATTTTTCAACACGCATATCTGTGACCGCGTACTCATATGAATATTTTATTCAATATTATTGATACTCCCAAGAAATTTAAAAAAAAGCACAATAAAAAAAACAAAAAGAAATCAAAAGATATGTTGAAAAAAAAAAATAAAAAAAAAGATTTAAAATAAAATATTCAAAAAGGAAAAGTAAAACAGAAAATTTGAAATCGTACATTGACGACCGTGTGGGAACACTATAGACCATATGGACTATACTCTGAGCTTGTTTAGTGTACATAAGAGCGAACCGAGCTGGATTATAAAACGGATTATTGATAGTTTTACGAATGCAGGATATATACAGTGAGCGTCAAAAGAAACTGTACATTAAAAAAATATATACATATATTAATAAATTACTGTTATTTTTATTGTAGAATTGTTTCATTGCCAGTTTTTAAAAATAAAACAGACCAAAAAGATTACAATAAATTTCGAAATATTGTCAAATTTTTTTCGGGCACTCTTCTTAAGTAGTAAGAGTTGAGTTTGGTGATTGTTGGAATTTTATTCATAGTATACAGTTTCTTTTGACGGTCACTGTAGAAGGGGTATAGAAATTATGAAGTTATGTTGAGTACATAAGGTGTGAGACAACATACGTACATACATAACATAATTTGTCATTACAACCCTTCAGTCAGGATCACGACCTAGCTTCTCACACCACTTATGTTGTGTGTGCGAATTTTATATATGAGTGGCGGGACCTACATCTTAAAGTCGACTCCGAATGACAGATTTTTGAGGAAGTTCTCATGGCAATTTTATATTTATTCTCAGAGGATGTTCTAGAACTCTGCTTAGATGAAGTCGCTGAAGGCATTTTTTTAATTTTCTGTTTTGACGTCTGACCTGGTGTTTCAACCGCGATCTCATGCCTATAAACCAACACAACTAGACTACAGAGACTGGCACAGCCCGTTGGGATAACCTGTTTAAATAATGTTTACCTTCCCCAACATACCATCAGCACCTAGGCATTATTTATTGGTTCTTAAGGACTTATAATAGGCTAAGGATGGTAGAACTGTTTTGTTCGGTTTCGTTTACAATAATTACGTCTTATACAGAAAATACATTTTGAATGGGATGCAGAGTAAGAAAAAATTTTCATAGAAACTAAAGTTCTTTTTGCAAATGTCACAGACATTTCAACAAAATTAATATGCCAACACTACATATAGTGCTGTAGGGCATACTTATTTTTTTATAAGAAAGAACCCACCAAGAAGTCTGTTACGAAGAAAATTTATACAAAAAAAAATCTCGTTTCTAAACAAAGTTGACAAACTGTCTGGCTTACCAGGAAAATGAAAATAAAAGCGAGTGAATAAAAAACGTCGTTGTAACAACCAAGGCGGTCTAATTTGTTAATACCTTAAACCCGTATGGACTAGGCCTCCATAGAGGGTTCCTCTAAACAGCTTTCAACGATTGTCTTATTTTTCAGGCATTTAATAGACAAGTTTTTTGTTTCTCTTTCCACTTTTTGTTCTTATTGATCATCAACACTATCAGCTCATCAAGTATTAATTTTCCAACAGGAAAAAAGCAAGTCCAACTGTGTATGCATATGATTGGGAAAAGGTAAAGTGACACTTCGTATTCGAAATATATGGAAATAAATAATATTTTTCCTAAGGCCACCATAGATACATACATACATATGTATATACATACATATATAGTTATACTGTACTATGTAAAGGTGTGACATTTTTTTCCTCAGTTTATGGATTTAAGGGAAATCGGATATAGAAGGTGGAAAAAAGTCTTTAAAATTCTTAAAGAAATGTTTTAAAACAGAGAAGAACTTGTTGTTAAAAAGTCAGCAAGTCTGGTGATGATTAGGTTCGTAGACAAAATCGTTTTTACCTACGCATTCATTCTTTAACAATTGACAACTCTTGGGGTCAGAATAAAGTCTCTTGTTTTTAGATGTTTTTTAAGAAATTTTTATGATTTGTTTGTATAATTTTGTTTAATAAAGAAAAAACAAATACAACAAAAACAAAGAAAAATCAAAGAGATGAAATCTAATAAAAGACAACAAAAAAAGAAACATTTTTTTATCTTTTGTTTGGGTTGTTGTTCGTTTTATTGTTTCTCTGTGATCTGATGATTATTATGACAGTTTCTTTGGTTTTCTTTTCTGTTTTGTTGATTGTCATTTCGAATACTTAGTTCAAGGATTATAATTTATGTCTCTACTTTTATTCTTTGGCTCTTTTATTGTTTGATTTTGTTTTTATTGGATTCTCTTCTTTTTTTTATAGTTTTTATCCAAATTTATTTCAGTTTCTCTTTATCCAAAAAAATTTTTAGTTTTCTTAATACAAATTTGTTAAACAGCACTTTTATTGTCTCCATTTCTTAGATATCGCTTTTTTGAATACTTTTGTGTTAATAAACCATAAAATAATGTTTTATTTTAAAATTTTTTTTATATTGTATTAGAAATTTTGTTATAAAAAATATAAAAAGTTTTTCTTCGGTTTATTATTGTTAATACTTTAAGTAATTACTGTTTATATTTTAAAACTTCATTTTATGACTTGATTTTTTCAGTCACAACAAAAACAACAAATATAAATAAACATTTAAAAAAGATACAAAATAATAATAAAAATCGAATTCAACAATTTCTAACTTTTCTTTCTTATTTGCTTTCTTTTTAGACGTTTGAATTGAAAGTTTTCCAAAAATGGTAAGTGATGATGACTTTATCAGCAGATTTTGATGTATCAAAACTTGTTTTTATTTGATACTGAAGTCTTGGTCAAATTCTTTTAAGAAATCAAAAAAAAATAATTTGTTGTAACAAGCAGACTAAAAAATAATTTTACCAGTAATTTTAAAATTTAAATCGTAAGATTTTTAAAATTAAATTTGCAATACTTTACCATCGAAATTCAATAATAAGAATAGTGCCACTATTTAGATGATGCCTCAATTGTAAATAATTTGGCAAAGTATTATGCAAACACTCTTAATCTTCAATCCTCTTTTATACTATGACATATGACGTATTTTATGTTAAATAGTTTGCCAATCGACAATACATATGCAAAAAATTACAAAGAATAAAAAAAAAATATATTAAGTTTTGTGTTCTGTTAATAATCATTCCATAAAGGAAATTTAAAATTTTAGCAATGTTTTCACATTAATTTGAGAACAACAAATCTATTATATTTGAAGCCTTAGAATATATAAGCAAATTTGCATGCAATTTAGTCCAACTATTTTAGACCTTGAGGTCTATTAGTGTGTTGGCTTGTTAAACGTGAGGCCACGGTTCACTCCACCCCAGGTCAAACATCAAAACTGAAACATGAAAAAATATATCTTCAACGACATCCCCTCAGCAGATTTCTGGCAAAACTTCTCTGAGAGCAAATAATATTGCCATGAAAAGTTTCTCAAAAAAATCTGTCGTTTGGCATCGACTTTAAACTGTAGGTCCCACCATAAATGTATAAAATTATTACACACAACATCAGTGGTATGAGAAGCTACGTCGTAATTCTGGGTTGTAATGAGCAATTATGTATGTATATATTTTAAAGCATACTTCATATACGTTTTGAACAATACAATCCCAATGCATTAGTAAATGCAACCTTCAACTCTTCAAACTTTGTAAGCACGACCAATTTAGATTCTAATGGAGAATCCTCATTCATCATGACATTCAATAATTTTTAAAAGTTAAGAGACTTAAATTTTCCTTCAAATAATTCATTCAGGAAGACTGATTCTTTACCTTACAGAGGATTATATTAAAACCCAATTTCATATTCATGGCAGGCAGCACCCTTTCGTAAAAACAATTTGTATTCAGGAAAACGAAGCTGGCAACTCCTGCATTCTAGAATGTGCTATAGTAGAATAATCACCGCTGAGTTGATGCTTTGTGGCTCATTTAGAAAACGAAAATTTGATAAATAAAAATAATATACCAGAAGGTCTACAACTTCTAAATAAAACATGACATTGTTTTTGTAGTGGTCCAGTGAATAGTTTCATTTTTACACTAGTGTTCTGAGTTCAAAGCTTAGGTCTAGCATCTTGAAAGAAATGACATCGTATCAATTTACTGTTTAAAGCTGGTGAATGTAATTAATTGTCTTGAAAAATCATTTCAATTCAAAGAAAGGCAGAGTCTCTTCTCAAATCAAGTGAACTTGAGGCGATTGAAACTTTTGTTAAGAAACTACAATAAGAGGAGATCTGAGTCATGCATCAGACTATTCGGGAACAACCTGAGGTTGGTATACGTTTTTTTTTACAAAGCTTTGTCATGCTAAACTTATTCAGAATGGGTGTTGCTTCAAGTTGAAGACTCTGTAACGTTGAGAATGAATTATCGGAACACATTCTTGGAATCTGTGGGGCATTGATGCAATTCCAGGAAGAAGCACCTAAATGGATATCAAATGGGAGCTTAAGATAAGAGGCACCTCTTCACGACATAATAATGATAATAACGGTTGAGTATGGCTTACTTATAATCACAATTGACCGGCTGTAACTATCTTGCTTGAAGCTTTATAAAAAAATTTGTTTCTTTATATTGCTAGAAGTTTTTCTTAAACGTTTAATAATAAAGTGAGATAGGCTAGTTCCGCTTAGTTTCTATATTGTCATCTATAACTTTAAAAGGCCTAAGAGATAAGATAGAGTATATTGCAGCTTCTGGATCTTCCGGCATTAGCTCAAAGAAGATTTGATAATACAAAATTATTGAATCTTTTATCTCCTTCTTATTTTGTTTTTTCTTTCAATTCTAAAATAATCGTTTCAAATATAACAACTGATGATTCTATATTAAATTGCTTAAACATCAGTCAGATATATAGCCACGAGTAATGATAGAATATTAAGTCGAGGTGTAGCAATAAAATTTCCATATTTTTTCTGTTGTCAGTCATTACGTTGCTTTAATTGTTTTTTTTTTTTTTTGTAGCACGAAATGAAACGTTGATAATTTGAAAATGATAATTTAAAATCAATTGTTGTTGTTGGTGTTGTTTTCAACAATTTAAAATAACATTAATACTGTTATTAACAACAACAGCTCCTCAGTATTTAATTAGTGGCATGGCTGGCATATAGTTTTACACACATATACACAAAATGATTAAAATATTGAATGCGATGGAATGGAATCGAATGAATTGGATTAAATTGAATTGATTTGAATCAAAATCAAAATCTTAACGTAGACAACAGACAGGTCTTTTAATAAAAATATTGATAATAAAACCCGCAGTATGTATGTACTCGTATACTGGTTCGTGTGGTCATTAATTGGCATTAAACGTTTCCAAAAACGCCTTCTTTAAATGAAATTTGTATGGAATTTGTGTTCTCAATTAAAAATTATTGTTTATCTGGGGACCAGTTCTACAGACACTTGCATTTCCTTTTCTTTTCAAATCAACAAACAGTTTTATTTGTTGTTTTTGTTGTTTTTGCATATGTTAACGTTTAAAAATATTTATTTTTGTTTTTATTTTTTTTTTAACGCGAACTTGATTAATTGTGAACTGCAATTAAAACTTAATCTTTTAACACGATCTGTATTTGAAAATGAAATTTTTTTTCTTCGTCGTGTTTTTGTTTTCATTATTATTATTGTATTATGCATAAATTATACAAAATATTTATTGAATTTAAATGTTAATTTCATAAATATTTTAATTATTATACTTTTGTTGATTTCAATCAATAATTATCAGTCAGACAGATACAGTGTGTGAGTGAGTGAATGAATGGTTATGAATGATTGTGTGATTAAATGTTTTTCACTTTTTTTTCACTGTCTTTCAGCTGTAATAAAGAAAATTGCAAAAATTTTATGGCATTGAATGATTTATAATTATTATTTATTACATATAGAAAACGATAAAAATCAATAGAAAAAAATTAAAAAAAAAACTACCAGTTAAAGAAATTACTGTATTTAAGGTGTTATTTAAAATGCTTTTGTGGCATATAAACTCACTTTAGGTGTTTTAAGAAATTGTTGTTAATTATAGTTCTAGGTTTCGAACACAATTAATTCTTGCAAAAAAAAAAAAAACGTTGTTCAATTATCTGAGGTCATATACGTGAGCACCTTTTTAATTCTATTGAACCGTGAAATTATTTTAAATTGTCATGGTTGTTCACAAATTCTCAACACATAATAGAAATTAAATCATTAACTGCTTATATTGTTATTAGATTTAGTAAGAGTGTTTTATGGAAATTTTAACCGGAATTTTAACAACAAAAAAAATATTTATTTTCTGTTTCCAATTCAGTAAATAGGCTTTCTCAGTAGTGCGCCTGTGTAGAGAGACAGTAACGTAGAAAAATATATACAAAAAATCCCTAGAAAATAAGAATAAAAAACGTACATGTCATCTAGTTTAACATTTATTCCAGATTTTATTTCACTCCATATAAAATAGCAATACATATTCCACCTTTGAGTGTATTGTGCACTTCCAAGTGTTCTTTGTGCTCTAATACGGCTTTATAATCCTTGAAATTCGACTATAGCGTCATGCTTGGGGATAATATCAGAAATTGTTCAGTTGCAACGTGTTAAAACAATTTTTTAGCAACAATTCTTCATTGGTTCAGTGGCAGATAACTATGCTGTGCACGATTTTGGACCAGAATATACCTGCGCATATACCTCTGAGCAATTTGTCAATGAATATCTACAGATTATGCTTGATTGCGTTTAATAGTAGCCAAGCTCTTCCGTACTAGTAGTGAATTGATAGTACAAATGTATGGAATATTTTAGGTTTGCTGCTTTATGTGAGCTACTCCATATGGATCGAGCATGCTGTTTATGTTTCTATGCCATTTTCAATATGCTGCCGGTATAACTAAAGCGATTTATGTATCTGGCTGATGTGCTAATGTTGTTTATTCTCGTAGCTTTGCTTGATATATATCTCGTTTCGCAATATTAAACGCTAAACTTGCAGGTCTCCTAGTGTTTCTCATGTGGTGGATATATTTTGCTTGAGAGACTTTATATCAAATCGGCAAATTAACGTGAAAGACTTCGTGAGATATTTCTCTTTGATCCTATTCCTTTCATGAATTCATTTATTCCTCTAATTGACGTAAGAGACTTAAAGGTATTCGCCGTAGTCTAATAGGTAGTGTGTTCGCTAATTAGACGTAAGGCCCAGGTTTGAGCCCCAGGCCAGACATCAAAAACAAAATATGAAAAAAGGAAAAAATATGTCTTCGGCGACTTCCTCTCAGCAGATTTCTGGCAAAAACTATAAGAGTAAATAAACCTGCCATGAAAAAGTTTCTCTAAATCTGTCGTTGGGTGGTGACGTTAACCTGTAGGTCCCGCCACTCAAATGTAAAATTAACACACGCAACAGGCCGTAATCCTGACTGAAGGGTTGTAATGGCCAATTATGTATGTGTGTTTGTATGGTTTCATTTCTATGTGAATAGACTTCTCATCATTCAGTAATGGTGGTGAAAAGTATACGTGGAAAAGGACATCCTAGCTTAACTGGAGCCTTGGTGTGAACAATTGAGAGTCCTTATCCTTGCCTTATACATATGCAGCCTTTCAATTGCCAATTGTTTTCTAAGGTACACCTTTTCTTCTAAATGCTTTCCATATGATAGTCCGCCTGTTGCTATCGAAGGCCTTTCGAAAAGTAAAAGATACTGGGGCGTCTATAATAGGTTGGATTTACGCATCTTTTAATTGAACGAAAACTTGCCCGCTTATATCGAAGGTTATGCTCTACTTTACTTTAAAGCCCTTCCTATATGACTAACCCCAGTATCCTATATGTGGTGTCAAGCAGAGTATTTACTACATTCATGGTTCAACTATGTACTATGCACGTCAACAGCACAATAATGTAGAAGTGATTGTGGAAAAGCCATTACATCTAGAAAAAAAAATGGAAAATAAAACTAGAAGCAACGTTATCAACAATTCTGAGCTCTGTGGCCATACGATAACTGACTTTTTTAAAGATTCGATTTTTTTTTAACAAGACTAGGCATCAAACCACATAACAGGCCTTATAACACGAGAAGTATATAAAGAGAGAAGCTTGATCGTAATCTTCATTAAAGGGTTGTAATGACCAATTGTGTATGCAATATCATTTTTGCCAGCTTCACTTGGCCATCAAATTAATGCAATTGACACTGTTTGACCTCTTTATGTGGGGCTATGTCTACCCCGTTCAATTTCCATACGTTAAACCATTTGAAATTTGGATGAATGGCCAATTTATCGATGAGGTACTAAGGTTTCATCAAAATCATAGCTTTATAAGCGTTGTAGTTTTGAATCCAATAAATGTATAACCCTTTACTATATTGCTGTACTTAAGCATTCAAATAAAATTGATTTCCAAATCGAAAATACTTTACTTTTACCATCAAATGAGTTAATTTCTGAAAATGTTTTCTTTTTTTAATGAAATAGTTTTAAAATGAATTCTTTAAAACAAATACCAGGCCATGTGGTGGTGAAATCATTAGTAAGAAAACAGACATTAACAGAAAAATCTCTTTAAAAAATATAAAAAACTCTAGAAATCAATCACAATAAATTTATTTGATGGAACAACCATTAAACGTAAGTGCTTTAGCCAGCATTCTTCTAAAGCATTTCCGCCGTATATTTTCATATAAAAATTCAATAAATGTTTAGAAAATTACAAGTATTATATGCTCTTTAAAGCGATAACACAATACATTTGAGATAAAATTTTAAATTTAATTGTTTTCAAAATTAAAATCAAATTGAAAATATTTTTTTTTAATGAAAAGCATTCCACTGCCATGCCTACTCTGGCTGAACGGTTTTCCGAGCAGACCTACCGTTGAAATTTATTTCCGTTTTTTTCGGTTTTCTTTTTATTTTTCACAAAAAAAAAAATATTGCTAATGGCCCTGCAACACTTATTCAATCAACTTGTTTTTATTGTACTTTTCAAATAATTCTCTCTTGTTCGGTTGCTTATTTACAAAAAAAATTAATTTTTTTCTAAACTTGTTTTATTTTTTTAAATTTGTTTTATTTGTATATTTTTGTTATTATTATTGTTGTTTTCAACTGCCAATAAATAATTTTTGTTTTATAAATGCTACTAGGAAAGGAAAGCAAAAAAAAAATTCATTTTAACGCTTCGTTGATTGTCATTAATTTCAATTAAACCTTTCAAATGTAAATAGACCCACTCAATTTTGCAACAACAACAAACAAAAAAAAAAACATATACATACATTGTTGCATGCGAGCTTAAAACATTAACAAATATTTTATTTAAAAATTGTTTGTCTTGGCACATTATTTGCATGCTTAAGTTAAATTCATCAATTTTACACCATTTCCCAATGCAATTAAGAAAATCTGTAAATTAAGTTTTTAATCTAAAGGCTTAAATCTTTACAAAATAACTACTGAGATTAGCATTGACTTTTTACAAGCATAAGTAAAGTCGTGCGTTTAATGGGTAGCCCTTGCGCTTACCAACTTCTTCCCAAGTTTTGTGGAATTCGGTCAGTACAGGGACTGCGCTTTCCTTTGGCACCACAACGGATCGCTCTGCATGTTCAAGTGAGCTTTGGTAATCAAAGCTACCACTTCGATCTAACCTAACTTATAAGTGATATATTGAAACATATCTTGTTTATTGAGATAATTCCTTATATGCTGTAGAAATCAGGAGATGAGGCCAGAAAATCCTTCCCTCTACCATACATGTATACAAAAAACGTTACCATTCTGCCTACGCAGTGAAAATAATCGAAAACTTTAACATATTGTTACGTTGTTACCTTCTAAAAACGTTTAAATTATGAGCTCGTAGATTGCAAGTAAAATTAAAATAAATTTGTGTCTATTTTTAATTAATATTCTTTACTATTCGCACAATTCTGTGTGCTATTGTTCCCAACTTGATGTAAACAACAATAATTGCTTTCTTTGGTATTCCTGTGTTTACACCCTTTGCATAAACAATAGCAATTACATACTAGGCAATTATTCGACAGTTCTTTGTAACGGAGATCTTCAAACCACGATTACTCTCTTCAAACACACCGCGTCTTCACACAATGCTGACTGAAACTCATTCGCCTGTTTTTCTTGACTTTTATATGGCAGGGTAAACAGTCTGATGAATGTACTTGAAGGCGAATGTTCGTGGCTACGCCTTCTCGAAATCTCTATAAACGTAAACATCGTTACAATTAAAAAAATCCGTTCGTTTTTAGGTTAAAAATCTATTTACCAAATTGTACTTTAGGAAACAGTGTTTATCCACTTTTCTTAATACACCATACTCACTTTCCCAAAAAAAGATTGGAAAGAAAATCAAATTTTTAAACTCCTCCACATGCTTAGGAGATATGAAAACCCTCCTGCAACACGATAATTTTGAAGCTTTTTTCTGTGCCATTACATCAAACTTGTTGTTTAAATTTATTTACTCGTGGTAATAAAAAATTCTATGACATGAGTTTTACCTTGTTGTGGTAGTATGATTGTTGTTACTGTTGTTGCTGGAATATAATATCGTTGAACAATCATTTTCAATTTAATGTCATTATGGGCAATTTGTCACCAGCCAAACGTCAATCATCTGTTCTGCTCTGCTCTATTCTGTCTCTGTCCCTGTCCCTTTTCTATTTCAATTGCAACTCCACCAACACAACAATTGTGTTGCAAGTACAGAGTTCTTGGTATCAAACTGTTTCGCTAAGGAAAGCAAATTGAATAGACCTCCACGAATTAAACAAAAAAATAAAAAACGCTTTAAAGTAACGTGAGTGTGAGCCCTGTTGGATGGTTTATTTGTGTGATTTTTTTGTCATTCTATTGGCTGGCCATTGTGGCATCATTATTTATTTAGTCGTTGTGTTCATTTTGCATTTGTTGATGAGTTCGTGACAAAATGTGTTTAAAAAGTCAACAAAATTTGTGATTTTTTCTTCTTTTTTTCAAAATTCTACTTCCTTTTCTAGAGAGAGAATTTAGTTAGTACGAAGGGACCGATATTTGTGTGTGTTTATTTATTCAATCTGTCGTTTTTATTACGTGTGATTATTTTTTTTTTCGCAAATTGACCAATTTATTGAGTGCACTGTGTAGATTGTTTTCTTCTATCAAGGGTGGCTTAATTTATTGCAATTTTGATTTCAATTATTTGCATAATTTTCAAACGCAGCAAATTAAATTTGAAACATTACAAGGAAAGGAAAATGTAAGGGAGTTGTAAAGAATACAATCAATCAGAATGATTTTTAAAGTACTTGTAGATATTTTATTCAAAAATTTTAAAGTCAAATAACGCCTCCTGGCGTAATGAGTACAATATCCAAGAGACATCTTACTCAAGGCCAGATTGGAATGATTTTTAAGGACTGAACAGCCGAGAGAATCTTTAAAACTGTCTCCTATCTTCCACAAAGTCACAGCTACTACAGCAGTCATGAAACTGTAATCTAATACGTCTCGCATCTAATCGGTTAGTGTCCGACCAGTAGGGCTACGTCCTCCCTGATAGGTCTAGGTAGGTAGATAGGTTGCAGTGGTAGCTTTGATACCAAAAGCTTACGTGAGCCAGCATAGCGGCCCCTTGCGACGCCACAGTCCCTGTACTGACCGAGCTCCACCAGATTAGGGAAAAAGTTAGTCAGCGCAAGGCCTGCACATTAAACGACTACCCTACACTTGAAAACCAGCCCGAAAGTTTAATGAACAAAGCTATATTTTTGAAATCAATGGATGGTAGCTCCGTCAAGCTGACAAGGCCCTGATAAGTTTAGAGGATTCAAGAATCCTCACAAGAAATTTTCTCTTTACAAGTAATCGTGTCAAATTCTTTCTCTAAACGATGTTATAGGTTTGCCACCACAGCCGGATAGCATACCCACAAGTCAGAAGCAGGTCAAGCCAACTCAACTGTTCTATTTCTATTCATTTCTATAGAAATCCCGGTAGCCTTAGATCAACCTAAGCATCGTCCGAGAAAGGAGTCTAGTGGGTCCCATTCTTACCATCTATTGGATGATCGAGGAACAGTAATAATCGATTTGCGGTCAAAGCCGGTACAGATGCTTCTATGCTTTCCTACCTAAGGTGGTAGTTAATTTGCATGAAAGACTCTTAAGTTATTAGCAAGACTGTAGTGATGATTGGGTCGCCATAGTCTGGTAGGTACGTGGGGCCACGATTCAAACCCCTGGTCAGATATCTCGAACAAAACGAAATATGAAAAAATATTTCTTCGGCGACTTCCTCTCAGCATATTTCTGGCAGAAACTCTGAGAGATTCATCACCTAGCAGTTCGGAAAAAAACTCTCATACCTTTACCTTGGACTGGATAAACATTGTCCTGCCATTCGTGTAGAAGGGAACATACGATTTAGTATCTGTTGCACTAGTCCCATACTTTTTCCTAAACTTATCCTCTCTCTATCTTTAGCTGATTTAAAGGATCCATTATTACCATTTGCCACTAACCTTCTGACGGTTTGACAGAAGTATTTAAAGTTTTGCTTATTCCTTTGCTGAATACCTACTCAATTGCAATATTGTGTTATAATTACTCAATAAGCGTGATCACTCTATTAATATCACCACTATTCCACATAGAAATAAAATAAAGAGAGAAAAGGAAGAAGAAATTAATTGGATAACACAACTTGGATTCTGCAATATAAATGTCTTTATGTCTCCAAGATGAATTTCACTAATTAGTTACGTTTTCTTTTTTCTTTTTCCTTTTTTTTTTCTTGTTTAGTTTCTCTCGTTCATTTCAATGTCTTTCGACAAGACAAAAACAAAAAAAAAACCGGGAGATTTGAGGGGACACATCAAATCAAATAGAATTTGAAAGAAACATTCACAAATCATTAATATTACATGTGATCACAAGCAACAACTTAACAAATCCCATAAAATACAAAAAAAAAAAACACTCCCGAACGCACATTCTAATTTGGGGGAACGTGTGATAGGCATTTGAGGTGGAGTGCAGTGGAGCTAAACTGTCACAATAAGCCAACAAAAGACATGACAATGACAATATTGTAGTCAATTCTTCTTCTTCTTCTTTTATATTCTTTTTCTTCTTCTGTTTTATTTGGTGGGCACATCAATGTAGTTGTTGTTGTTACACGGAAACCCATCATTCATGATCATTCAACTTAAAATACAAACAAAAACACAAAAAAAGAAGAAGAAGAAGAAGACAAAAAGATATTTCCAATGTTTCATTTGGAACATGATTTTGATTTTGATTTGTGCATTTGTGTGTGAATGTTTGTTTGTTTAAAGCATAATTAAATGCTTGTCAAATCTCACTCGCATCTATTTTCTTCTTCTTCATCTTCGTCATCATCATCATCAGCAGCAACAACAACAACAGCAGCAGCAGCGTTTTTATCTGCAACTTGTGGTTTAAATATCACAAATTCTTGTTATTGTTCCTGTTTTCTTCAAACATATTTAGGGATTGTCATTGGCACTATCACGACAACGATGAGATTGTTGCTGCTGCTGCTGCTCTTAATTCCACGACTACATGGCTGTCTATGAATGACGCCACACGACATCATTTAAAGAAACAACTCGGCGACCACACACATTTTGATTTGGAAACACTTCTTTCTTTTTGTCTTCTTGAGCATCAAAATGATTGAGAACGTTATCCGCGTTGAACTTCCCTATGCCGCCACATTATGCCAGCGAGCTGTGTATTGATGTGAAAATGGCAAGGCTGCTGGTTGTTAGAAAAATCTTTGCAGTGGTTTTCACGTAATAAGGCAGGGATTTAAAAGTGTTGTTTCTTTAAACTGCAAAACCCAATCAAGTAGACCTAAAATTGTTTACATAGAGCGTTGTTGGACCTATGATAACCAAGGTGATAATTTATAATTTAAACCACCCGATGGAAGTCTTGTCAACATTTTTTTTTTAATGAAATCGCATCTGTTTGATGAGAAAATGGTAAAAAGATTGCGATACGAATTGCGCTCAAATGGATTGCATTCAGGACCCAAACTACCTTGGGGTATAAGGAAAAGCTTCAGACTTTATCGAAAACCCCTCTTTCGTGTGTAAACTAAAACAGAAAAATAATCATAAAAACTAGTGTCTTGTGTGTCTTAACCTCAACACAATGCACATGTATTGATGATGATATTTCAAATCTGTCGTGGGAAGTGGACCATTATCTCCTATTCGATCATCTTATTCGTTTGCGTGCTGTGAATAGAAGGGCATGTTAGATTAAAAGGACACTGTAGATATTCTTTTGTATTCAAACACATTTACTTCAGTGGTAAGAATTACAGCGAAGAACTGGTAATTCGCTTCCCTTTTTTGCCTGCACAAAATGAAAAACTGTAAGCTTTCTTAAATAGCTTATCGATGGCGACAGTTAAGAAAAAAAGGCTTTTCGCCATTTCCTCTTTAGAGCGCAATCTTCTTTCTTATTATGATCTGGCATGATGACGTCACTTGCCCTATGAATTTCTTGAACGTAAGAGTACTATACACTTATTTCACTCTACACTTATAACCACTGCCGCCTATTTTTTTGTTATTAATGCCTCCTGAGCAAGCTCTATTATCCCAAGCCTTTTTAATGATCCATCTGTAGATTTTATTCGTATAATTTTTTACCCCTTCGTTGACGCTCTTTTAAATGAATTAATTCTCTGCAACATCTGCATCTTATTCATGTCGTTTCTTTATTTTTTTTTTTTTTTTTTTGTAAATTTTCTTAAAATTTCTTTCCCATTCACATCATTCATGTTGAGTTGTTTTGTTGTAGACTACTAGACTGCACATCATTTTCGAAAATAAACTTGTAAAATGCATATTGCAAGTTAAGAAGCTCAAAAATCAACGTTATACGTTAGTTGGCCACTTTACCATGGGATCGTGTCAATGAAATTTGTTAAACTCACACCCAAAAAATAATGAATCGCAGTAACACATTAGGCAACCGCATCAGAGAATGATTGCTGGCACTGATCATTAAAAGAGAAGTGACATTCTCATCTCCGGCATCTCAGAAAGCATGAATTGGTTATTAAATGTTTTAAATACTCCCGTTGCTATTGCTGTTGCTGCTGCTTCTGCTGCTGAAAACGACACGCGTTACAAAATGCAACAAGAATCAAATGGTTGCCAACATATTAATATGCCCCTACCTACTACTACTATATATTTCAACCGATGTGTCATATACACATATAAGAGATCGCAGCTCATTACAACGAAACGAAGGAAATTCTATTCGCTTCTACTACTCTCTGACTGCTCGTTTATTGGTTTCTCTCATTCATTCATTCACTAGCTGCTTAGTAGCTACATACATGTGCCTGTGTTTGTGTCTCTATCTGTGTATGTTTGTGGTAATGTGTCAACGTTAACAATGTAAACTGTCAAATTTGACATTTTGTGGTTACAAAACGATATGTATTCCAATTTATAGATCTTCTGAGGTATGTATGTACATATATATGTTTGTATGCGTACGCAAGAGTATGTCACCTCTTGATGAGCATGATGCACGACAGAAACAAGATAATTTTGTCATGCTTCTTGTCTCTTGTTTATTTGTTGTTCATTTGTCTGTCTGTATATCTGTCTGTCTAAGTGTCTATGTTTGCTAGTCTATGTACATATCTGGTCCTAAACTTGTATGTGGCATGAGGATTAAAGGCAGCTGTCACAGAAAGTATCAGAAAAAATAGGAAAAAAAAATTGTCGGTAATCATCGCAAAAAAAATAGGCACGGATATCAGGAAAAAATAAAATAAGCACTCGTACATTGTAATTGAGTGTAAGAGAAGGAACAACAGCAACAACTTGTTTTTCTTTCTTTACTGCAAGAATTTTCGTTTTTCTTAAAGAACTTCTGCAATGGTGGCCTGTGATAGCGCCGGATATGGTGTTGGATGAAAATTGGGAAATATGGTCGGTGCAATATCGATTATTGATCGATCAGTACATTTTGAAGGTCTTATGCTTATATTCTGAACTGATAATGCAATACTGTACAGTTCTATTTCGGGGATCGTGTTTAATATAATTTCTATTTACTTAAATGCCCATTGCAACACCTTAAGTTAGGATTACGACCTCGTTTCTCATACTACCCATCTTGAATGTGTTCATTTTATCTATAGAGGCGAGACCTACAGTTTAAAGTCAATTCCGAGTGACAAATTTTTGAGAAACTTTTCATGACAACTTTATTTACTCTCAGGATTTTTCCTAAAAGACTGCTACGCTAGAAAGTCGCCGAAGAAATATTTCTTTCTAATTTTGTTTCCGTGGTAATATCTGACCTGGGGTTTGAACCACGGCCTTGCTTCTAATAAACCAAAACACTACCTACTCTGGCATCATTGCTTTGTTTCAGTTTCAGCAGACAATTGGTTTGTTGTAGTAACTTTTAGAATAATAGGGCTGCCATCATTTCTTGCCTAAAAATAATGTCCACTGTAGAAATGTATGTGGAAATGTTCTGGCTGCGGTGGTGAAGAAGTTTTGGTAATTGAGACCTACTCTTTCGGCAGAGTTATCGTTCTCTGAGCTTCCTATGATGCTTGTTGATGATGTCATTATCTTTGTGTTGCCAGCTGGCAAAGAGCAGCTTGGCTGTATTGCAGTCTGTTTATTAATCTTTTAAAATTCAAAAACCGTTATGAAACTGATTGCATTTAATTCTGTGTTCATGCTAGCGTTTGTGGTCAAATTCAAACCCACTTCTTTATTTATCTGTCGACTATTACAGGTTACAACCGGATAATAACAGTGAAGATGTTCAAAGTCTCCACTTCTTCCGCTTTACAACCGATTCTGCTGTAAAATATTAAAACTACATAGACAGGCAATATTGTTGTTTCATGCAAAAATTAACTATCAATCTGGAGTTAGAACGCATTCTGAATAATTTACAGGGTCCGAATGTCTCTTGGAATAGCAGCTCTTCAAACTTACTTATTGCGGCTTCAGTACAAGCACAAGTTTTAGTGATGTAGAGAATGTAGAGAAGGGTGAGCCTATCGCTATTAAGCATTATGCTGACTTAGTTGCGGTTTCTTTTGTGTTGTTTATTGCAATTATTAAAAGGCTGTATGACTGTTTGTTAGGGCTTCAACCGGTTCCAAGGTGAGATTTCTTAGCGTTTGCAAACTTTTTTCTGATTTTACTTTAAGGCGGTTTATAAGATTTCCTTTTTCAAGTATTCAGTTGGCCCTAGCTTTTGAGGGAGCAAATCATTCTTAAAAGAAATGTTTGAAGTTTTAAGCGTGATTTAACGTTATATATACTATGTTCAGACACGCACTTTTATTGCGTAAATCGCAATAAACGCCATTATTGAGCTCAATATTCCATATAAAGTTTCAATTAATTATTGAGCAAACTTAAAATACAGCACTGTCATAAGTATGTTAATTGCGCATATTAAAATTATCCGAACACTTTCTGTTGATATTTAACAACTCAAATGTCAACAACAAAAACTGAACTGCGTATATTATTATATCTGAACACTTAAAATATTATTCTCAAATAACCGAATATTGACTCAATAAAAGTGAATGTCTGAACATATTAATATCAAACTTGGTACATATTCTCAATTTGCAAATTATCAATTCATAAATTAATCCATGTTATAATCAACTCATAATTCTTTTTATTGGCGTATATATAATATATTATAAATTAACAATTAAAATTAATTCATTTTCTTAATCTTATTAAAAAAATGTCAAATGTGGTGATCATATTTCATTATTCCACGTCTCCACCAGCATATCCGAGAGAAAAACAGTTAATAAAAGTCTTTTGTTTAGTGTCTCATATTCGAAAATTCCCCCTTGTTACGAGGGTCACTCCGAAATATAGGGCGTATTATATGTAAATTTTCATTATTTTTTATTTCATTTTTATTTGATTCCTTGCCATTACACTCGGAAGCAACGACACAAAACCGTTTATATTATTGTTTGAATAACTTGTAAATTTTTTTCTTGTAATTTTTCTAAAACAATAAAATGGCACATCCTTTAGGCCATTTAATAACCAGTAGGTTCCTTTTGTAATTTACGATCACATGCAAGCAAATAAACAATTATGAGCTAAATTTACGCAAAATATTAAAAAAAGAAACAGAAACAGAGAAACAGAGACATTAAATGCCTGAAAATAATAACACTTGGCAATAAAAATAAAAGAAAAATAAATAATCGAATATCGAAAGAGAGAAAGAATACTTATTAAATAAATAGATTCGTTAATTTATGGAATATGCGTGACCATGTTTAGCTCTCGTTACCGTGTGCCATAAAATATTTTGAGCGAGAGAGAAGCAAAATGAAACACAACGAAAATAAAAATGAAATTAAAAGAAATAATTTTAATGTTCTAATTAATTGTAGAGCATGTGTCTCTCCAGCCTGTGGCAGATATGCAGACAGATAGACAGACATCCAGAAAGGCAGACAAATAATATCAAGAAATTACAACTTGTTTCGCATTAAGCTGCTGTTTTCCCATTTCGCCCAAAGACAGGGCCAAATACTTTGCTTAACATGGCCAACATGGAATTGTAATATTTCAATAAAGAATTTTTAAAATTTTATTTTAAATCGTATTGTCTGTCGTCTAGTGAGACAACACAACAGTAGTTGCATCTGGCATCGATGCTAGGGGCAGAAAATTTTTTCTGCTGGAATTTTAATAAATAAGACGATCAATTAAAAAAAGAAAAAATAAATAAAAACAACTTGTTTACAAACGTCAAACAACTGTCATTGTTGTTATGTTTTTTAATTTTTACAATTTTTTCCTTTTTTTTGTTGAGACAATAATTGAAATGGCAAAAAAGGAAAGGAAGGCAAATGAAGCATGATGTCGAAAGTGTTACCTGTATGGTGAAGAGAATTAAAAACAAAAAATTCATTGAAAAGTACACAAGGAATGTTAATAAATACAGTCACTGTAACAGTACCCTACAACACAAGTTTCAAAGTAATGTGGAACGGTCAGTGATAACTGACAGCATTCTGTATCGGTCCGAACAAACGATAGCCTCATAGCGCACTTGAACTATAAGGCGCGTAATGTAAAACTGCTTAAGCATATTTTCGAGCTGGCTTTTCATCATGTTGCAAGGCGGTCTAATTATACAACAAAATACCTCATGGCCGGAGGCATATTTCAAGCGTTTTACGACCTATACAAGCTTTGATCGTCTACCCTCACTTCATACAGCTGGTTTGATAGCTTCATATACCTTACGTCTTACGTCTTCTTCTATGTCTTCTTTCTATGGCTTTCAAGAAAAATGTATTTCGGAGAAGAAGAACCGTCTTTCATTAATCTCCGGCTTTAAGTCTTGTGGTACCAGGATTGTCAACCGTAAGTTCCACGGCAACTTCTCGGCTCTCCTTTAGTTCTTCCAAGTCGATCGTAGGTCATGTACATCCTGTGATAAACTTTTTTTAATCATATTCGAGGTAAAGGAAGTCACCTTAGCCTAGTAGTGTAGAAGTGTGTTGGCTTATTAGACTCGAGGCCATGGTTCAAGTCCCATCTCAGACATCCCCAACATAACGAAATAAGAATAAAAATATTTTTTCCGAGACTTTCTCTCAGCAGTCTTTTGGCAAACACTTTAAGAATAAATAAAATTGTCATGAAATCTGTAGTTCGGAGTCGACTTTGAACTTTAAAATTAACACACACACAACATGAGTGGTGTCAGAAGCTAGGTCGTAATCCTAAAGGGTTGTAATGGCCAATTATATATATGTATACGTACTCTAGGTAAAGCCTTCGAAAAGAGAGAAAATAAAATCCCGAATGAAAATCTAAACATTTGGACTGATTTTATGGTCACGAGCCTACGTGATCTCATGAGTGTTTTTTTTTTATCAATTTTTCTGAAATTTTTATTTCAGGCCAACACTGGACTGTAGGGTATTCACTGTTTAATAAAATATTCAAATATTTTTTTTGTTTTGCTTTTTCTAGCAATACTTTATTAATTTATTATTTCAAAGTTACTTGTACCGGCAGGCAAGTGAAATATTCTTGTCTTAGTTATTATTAACGTTTATGTTGTTGTTGTTGCAGTTTGTTGTACATTTCATTAAAACGTAAATATTTAGTTTATTAATTAAAATTAGCCATTAATCAACAATCTGTGTTCGTTCTATTTTATACGTCTCTGAAATTGGCGCACATGGTATTGTTGATGTGTCTGAGACGAGTTGATTTCAAATGATCAGAGACTGGAACTTTATTAAACTGACATTCGGTTGGCCTAAGTGTTATTGATTCCACAACTACTAATGGCTACAGTGTTGTTGTTTTTACTAACCATACTAGTGCTAGTGCCAGTGCTGACTGACTGTTTTGAACAGTGTTGAAATATTGACTCTGCAGGTGATTTCATGTGAAAAGACAGTGTCTAGTTAAAATACGCCTGCTGAGTATTTTTTATAAATAAACATATTTTTTCATTTAATTTTTCTTTTTAAGGTGAACAAACCATTTAGAGAAAATTAAAATTGTTTTTTTTTTGTTGCTTTAATCATTACCAAACAAAATACAAACAAATCATAATTCATTATTAAATTTTAAAATTTTTTTTGTTTTATTTTTGTAGACCAAACGATGTATAATTCATTGAGAAACACAGAACAGAACAGTGAGTGAATTTATCGTTAAATAAAGACAATAAAATTGATTTATTTAAAAAAACAAAATTTATGGTCAAAGATTTGTTGTTGTTTGTGTGTGTTTGATTCGATTTTTTTTAGAAGATTTAAATGACTTCATTCAACTGTTGGTGGTTTATTTCGAAACTCGTTTTAATTAAAAGTTACTACTGTGTGGAATAAATTAAGAGAAAAGAAGAAAAATTTCATTTGTAGATTTTTAATATTAAAAGATTAGAAAACATTAAAACCGAGTCGAATTAATAGTATATCATATCGATACCATTAACATTAATGTGCTCTGTTAAATGATTTATTTTACTGTAAATGAAAGGGTTACTTAATGCCTTCTTATACTAAAATTTACTATTTTGTCTGAAAGAAAAATGTTGAAACAAATTTCAAATAAAGTTACTTCCTTACTTACTTTTACGGGAGGAAGAAGAGAATTTTGTGTTAAAATTTTTACTGTATTGGTTGTAACAGAAAGGAGTAGGTACCCAAATGATCAGACATAGCTTTCTAAATGTAGCAAAGTTTGTATCTACACATACATACATAATTGGTCATTACAACCAATCAGTCAGGATTACGACCTAGCTTCTCTCACCACTTATGTTGTGTGCGTTTATTTTAAACATGAGTGGCGGGACCTATAGTTTAAAGTCGACTCCGAACGACAGATTTTTGAGAAACTTTTTCATGGCATGGTTATTTACTCTCAGAGTTTTTGCCAGAAATCTGCTGAGAGGAAGCCGCGGAAGAAATATTTTTCTTAGCCTCGTAGCCACTATCTACTAGACTACGGCGACTGCTAAATCTGGTATCTACTTAATCATAATGCTTACTTCCTTCTTATTTAACTGGCCATTAGAGCCTGAGCTTTTCATTACCACTCATGTTATTGGTTGTTTACTTTATCCAAGAGTGGCGGAACATACAGATTAATGTCGGCTTCGAACGACCGAATTGAGAGGCTTCCCATAGCAGAAAACTACTGAGAGTAAGTCGCCGAAAGAAAATTTATTTTCATATTTCGTTCTAATCCGGATGTCTGAGTCAGAGACTGACCCGTGGCCTTTCATAAAGCCAACGTAATACCTACTGGACTATGGCAACTTTATAATGCTTATGCTACCAAAATTTTCCTGTTTCTCTGTAGGAGGTCATCAGAATCAAGTAGTTCTTATGTGTATAGGCAAAGCTTCTGGGCGTGCATACTTTCATGATACTTTTCTGGATACGTTTTAGCTCTTATGATCCGAGGCATAAATACCTAGTTTTTTCTATTGGTTGCCATAAACCAACTCTTCACTTTGAGCTGTTCATTCCACTTACTGATCCTTTCCAATCGCAGGTTAGACCATGTTACGTTTGCAAGGGAAGTTTAAGCACGCCTCCATTCGAAGACAATTGTGTGTTCTTTTCTCGAAAATAAACGAAAAGAGAAACAAGGAATGGAACTGAAACAAAAGATGTAGGACTTCTAAGGCATTTATATGGGTCACTCTTTCCTATTTATCTTCCATACATCCCGATAATTTATTCGTGATGAAAAAGTTCTTTGTGTTGTGTTTGTGTTGTGTCTAGTGAGACCATAATAGGCGAAATGTTATCCATTCACACTGGAGGTCAGTTCCAATTTGTTCTCACAAAGTGTTATGAGTTTAAGCCGATGGAGCAGCAGTCTATATTCTTCCCAGACTCTAACAAAGTTCTGCAAAATTTTGCAGCCAAAACCATCATGACAATTTTAAAGGCTAGATTTTAATATTGTTGTTGTGACAAGAGAAGCTAATGCTTGAACTTTATTCAGAATGGAAGAAAATGTATTCTTATTCATATTCTCCTTCATAAACACTCACTGCACTGATGCTCTTTACGTTAAAATGAATATTACAGACGTGTATATCAAGGTATGCAGATAGTATTTAATTAAAGGCTAGGGGTTCCTTTTCTGCATTGATATCGATACTTGGGGTGATTACATCGGATATAGTTAAGAATGTGGTCCAAAGCTCATGAATACGAAGTTGAATAGAGACTCCTTTAAACATTTTTGCTGTGACTTGAACAATACCATCGATGATTGATCACGTAAAGCTTCGCTTGTGGAACCCAGGGTCTCCAGGGTTTCTTTGCAGACCAGATGGACACTTCAGCCTTGGAATCGTCGATAAATATTCGATATCCTTAAACACAAATGTGTTCATTTCATTTTATATTTTAAATGTAAAAACCTGATTACTTCACTGTTCCCAATATTCTCTAGCGTGCTGTTAAAACTTCCACTCAATGTTCAATTCAATGTTGGCGTGGTGGCTGGCCTATAGTCTCCAGTTACAAACGATTTAATCAAATTGATGTAAAACTTTCATCGTTTGTTTGTTTGGAGCCTATTGTTGTTGTAGTTGCTAATACAAGAGAATTGCAATTATGACTCCATTTATAGTCGCATTTGAACTCACAAAACACCCTCTAATATGTAAAGCACGTTCTTTCAGTAGTTATTGCCAGATCATATCTGGTTCTATATACATATCATCAGTCTTACAACAACAACAACAACAACAACTACTTACATACGCTAATCTAAACTAAACAAAGCATAATAAAATGAAATTGCAGACGACTTCTTAACAACTTTATTTGTCTGTTGTTTGCTTGTCTGTCTGTCTGTCTGTTGGCCTATTTGTTTTTTTTGTTTTTTTGGTGGATCGACAAGTACGAGTATTTTTGTTTAAATTTTGACGCCACAACACTTTTGCTTCTTCGTCTTCTGTTTCAAATTACCTCCCCAAAACAAAAAAGTTACAAATGAAGTGTAGCTTTCGTCGAGCTATGCTTATAAGCTGGCATTTTTCTTTACATTTTGGCCATAATCTGGCTGGCTTGGCTGCTTGCATACAAGAATTTCTTGTGTTGAGTGTCCATGAGCATGGCCAAGCAATTCTATTTTCCAAATTTTTTTCTTCGTTTTTTTGCTTTTTTTTTTGTTGTCGTTATAGCCTTCATGGTGGCATAATAGTGATTATGGTGTTGTTGATATTTTTGTTCCTGCTGCTGCTGCAACTACCCAACATTATATTGAAATCATAGAGCAAGAGTAATGCAGTAAAAACAAGAATTTCATGCAAAATGCATTCAAGCATACGAAGAACAACAATTTGAAACCAGACGAAATGTTTAGAGAGACACAAACAGAAACAGAAAAACAGAGAAAAAAAGGAGAAAAAAAGAATCCATTGAACACCAAAACTCAGTGACTTGAATAAGAATCATAAATAAACTTGACTCCTAATTTATTATATGTACGAGCCAAGTCAACAGGCAGCCTGTTTAAGGCAAACAGCATACAATGCTGAGCTGCACACTGGAGCCTGGCTGCTGCCCCTACCAACCAGCCTGTATTACTTCTTCTCCAATACTTGTTTAGATGTTTGGGAATTCATTCGTTTATTCATTCAATTTCAAAACATTATACTGCTGTTGCTGTTGTTACTGCTGCTGCCTTAAACTCCTTGTTGGGTAATTGACTACAAATACGTTTTTAAGATCAGTAGCCAACCATTCAGCCAGCTAGCCAAGCAACAAAACTGTGCTTTAAAGGAAATCCAACATTTATAGAGGCTATGGTGTGGTCGTATATTTATTTGAGTTGATGTTGAAAGAAATTCAATTTTTCGCTTTTTTCTGTTCTGGTTAGACCCCACTCAGGGTGGCTTAGACTTGTTCCTTGTGGATATGTTGGTGTTGCTTAGACGGCTTTTCATTACCCGGAAGTTGATGTGATGTCGTCTAGCTTGTAAAGATATGAATTGATAATGAGAATGAAAAGTGTTAATCGATGAGTGCAGCAACAGAAAAACAAGAAAAAGATGAAGAAGAAGACTAAAGAAAATAGAAAAATGTCTCTCAAAGGAAGCAATACATGAGGATATTTAATGGAAATCAAATGCATTAGCAAGTGAAAAATAGTTTTCTTTATAAAATTGCTGCTAAGATGCCGAAGTGATTTAAATTTCCAGCCTATGTGGACTTCATCTTGCCTGGTTACAAAATTCGGCTTAAATAACGGTTGCCGTTATATGTACACCACCAAAGTTTTGGCCGGCGAACAAACGCCTCTAAATAACCTTATTTTGAGCAGACATTGTGAAGGTGCTTGTAAATGAGTTGACAGATTGCCTGAAGGCTGCTGTTGGGATTGAATTATACAAGCCGCAGTAACAAAAGTATTTTGTGTATGTAGAGTATATTAACCGAATTAGATGTGTTAAGTAGGCACCATCAACGTCTGTATGGGGACCCGAAGGATGTATGAAATAAACAACATAATAAATGAGCAGAACGAAAGCCTTTTGTTCTTAAAAAATGTGGAAACCTTGAGTAGGTCCCAATTGTCAAGGGGCACATTGGATTCCTATCGACTAAAATCAGCTCCTACTTCATTGCTAACCTCAATGAGGCTGACACTCGGGGCACTACGTCGAGGGTGCGAAAAACTTACATACATACATGCATAATTGGCCATTACAACCCTTCAGTCAGGATTACGGCCTAGCTTCTCACATCACTCGAGTTGTGTGCCTTAATTTTATACTTGAGTAGCGAGACCTACAGTTTAACGTCGACTCCAAACGACAGATTTTGAGAAACTTTTTCGTGGCAGGTTTATTTACTCTCAGAGTTTTTGCCAGAAATCTGCTGAGACGTAGTCGCCGAAGAAATATTTTTTTTCTTATTTCTTTTTGATGTCTGGCCTGTGGCTCGAACCCGGGCTTTACGTCTAACAAGCGAACACACTACCTACTAGACTACGGCGAAAAACTTACACTGTCACCAAAACCTGATCAGTATTTCGTTGCCTTAATTGATTGCTCTACTCCATTCCCAGTGTATAAGTTATCGTTTTAACGTAAATGGCTCCATCCTCCCAGTATTTCGCGGTTTGAAGCATTGTCTCTACTATACTGCAGGACCCGAGTTCCTTTCTTGTAACTAAATCGATGCTTAACTTGTCTCTTTCAAGCTTAGGGCATGGAAACCTATCCTGCTCAGTATCTTCCGATGTATCAGCATGGGTTTTGAACGATTTGAGGAATTGTCATGTTCGTATTTGTAAATGTAACTTCTACGGCCTCCACGACCGTTAGTAACATGTATCAGATATTAGTTTACCTCACCATAATGTCTTCTTATCCACTTGGAAATTTTTAAGAAACCTGTGGTGAACATCCATTGCCCTTTTCAACCGATTTCCCAAAACCTTTGCCACCTTCTCTACGATAGATTGCTAAGCAGGTCCTAGGATAACAAGAGGTCATCTGCCATTGCTGATTGCATCCTACTTTTACTTAAAAGGTGGCACTGCCTGTCCTTGTGATGTCCACCTCGAGTGGCGAACTCTTTCTCATTTAACACCAAATTCAGTAGCAAGAGAAAGCAAAATGTTCATTGATTTTTGATCGCTTTTAACTAGGATCAAACCAGATGCTGTCTATGACTACAATATTATTGGAATTTTAGAAGAAGTTCAAGGCGCCAATCACCCATCAACAACACCTTCTGCTTAATAGACCGCATAACTACTATTTCCATTTCATTATCTGCACTGTAGCAAAGAAACTCTTTACGTCAGATGTCACCGAAAATAGCGACAACAACAACAATACTAAATGTCATTCATTCGTTGTCATTAACACTTTTAATTTGCGATGGTATTTCATTGAGAGATCGTTTGTAATGCTTCAACAGTTTTCAATAAACAACAACAACAATTGAATGCACAGCAATAAAACGCCTTACAATACAACACCGGCAAATAAAATTCTAATTAACAACAAAAAAAGGGTTAAAAAGAATACAATAACAATAATAACAATAAAAAAAAATTAAAAACAAATTAAGCGTCAAAGTGTTTGATGTTAAATTGACAAAAATTAGCGGCATGGCACAGAAAAACAGCACAAATGTTTAGTGAGTACTGAGTACGATGTATATGGTGTGACCATAAGCCATAACCGAAAAACGAGTATAAGTAGTGGCCCTGGCTGGCTTGGCTGGCATGTCAGCTTGACTTTATAACTCTCTGATAGACAGTAATACTGGAAAAGGTGCGTCAGACAGGCAAATAGACAGACAGACAACGAGGCACAACAACATTTAAACACACTGAAAACAATAAACAATCGACATTAAATGACACAAAACTGACACAGAAGTCTGTATATTTTATGTGGCTAATGATGCGAACAACATAATAAACTACAACAACAACAACAACACAAAAGTGAAACCCAAAAAAACTACTTTGGAAGCATCATTTGGCGAACAGGGGTCGGGGTCCCCGTTTCAAATCATCATTTAATGCATATTTTATGTAGTAAGTGTAAACGCCCCCCACTTTTTTCCAGTTTTTTTTTTTGTTCTTTAGTGTGCACAGTTGTGCTCTGCCAAACCCTTTTTTTTTTGTCCGTTTGATTCACTGTGTTGCAAAAGTCAATCAATTTCATTAAACCTCTCAACCCCGAACGGGTAAAAACTCTTATTTTTCTGTATTTTTTCTGTGTTGCAAAGTTTTTATGCCCCAAAGTGTTTGTTTTTTTGTTTCTGTAGGAGAGTGTTTATCAAAGTGTTGAAATCGTCACAGATGTGAACAACAATTTTATTATTGTTATTGAACTACCGCCACTGTAAAGTCGTTTTTTTTTGTTGTAAGCCTACAGTCCAGTCCAGTGCCATTTAAAATTTGTCAATATCCGTTTGATGATGATGATGACTTCGTTTCAGCAAATTAACTGGCCATGACAAAAGTGTGAATTACACTGACACTTTAGTTTATAACACACAACACAACAGACAGACAGACGAACAAGCTCATTTAGCACAAAAAGTATCAAAGTAAGTCTTTGTAAGCTGCACACTTTTTCCTTTCCTTTTCTTTTCCGTTTTTTTTTTGCTTCAAATCTTTAGATAATGACAACTGGCCACTGTCAATAGACTTGCAAAAGCATATGCGAACCAAATTTTTTTTTTTTTATTTATAGTTTCTATTAAAAACTTGTCTGTTGTTGTTTTTGTTTAGTTTTTTGGTGACAGTTGAATTGGCATTTGAATTATTGTGTTGATTTTCTGCTTCATTCAATTCTAACGATTTCTCCATGCAGTCTCCTCCGCAAGCACTTATTGAAAGAACTTCGTATAGAATATAATAAATAAGAGGCTTATTGAGAATCAAAGTGGTGTACAGTTACCCATTTGTTGGGATAATCCTATTTCTTGTTTAAACATATGTTTAGCGAGGGTGGTTTTAAAAGTTTTTAAATTTCTTATGTTTGGCAGTTATCGATAACAAGTGGTTGTGAATTAATTTTTTTTTAGAAAATTGTGGCGCCCAATTGAATAATGCTTTCAAGGAAGACGTTATATTTAGCAAAAGCTTTTAATAGGACGGGATATATCCGGGTGTAATGCTCTTTTTTTTTTGGTATATGATTTTAGGGTTCGAATTAGCGACTTCTAGTCTGGTGATCCGGAGGTTTCCAGTGATGTCCTTGAGATACACTTCGATGGCTCCTAAATTCTGGACAGAGCAGTGTACATAGCAGAGATCAAGAATGAATCGTTTTTTTTTAATGAAATTTTGAATATAAGTGAGTCAACAATGTTGAAATTTAACTATGTATTCTGATTCATTCGTACCAGAGATTAGCAATGAAACGCTTTTTCGCTACTCATAAGTACTCATGACATTTTGAGATTGAGTGAGTCAACAGTATTGAAATTCAACTACTCTGATTCATTCATACTCACTACAACGTTGATTTATAAGTACAGGTTGCAATGAGTGTGCGTACAACGTGTTGACATCAAACTCATACCATTCGAAATATGTTTGATTCATAAGTCTAGTCATTTAGATTCATAACTTTAGAAAAATACTTGTAATTACAGTCTTAGCTGTTGTTGCATTTACAACAAAAGAAAAAAGACACATAAGAAAAAAGACAGAGCAGCAAGCAAAGCAAACATACAACCTTCTAGTAATTATTATAGTGTTCGACGCGATTCATACTTATTTTGTGCTTCGTGTATATGTTGAGTCATGGAGAGTCGAAATCAACAATATCATCATACGTATGAATACGAAGAGTACTTCAAACTTTGAATATGAGTAGAGGTTCCATGATATTAAAATAAGTATGAATGCGTATAAGCATCAGAAATTATGAGTATGTTTCGATTCTACACATCTTTTTGAATACTCATTGCTGATCTCTGGTACATGGGTATTCCGATTGCCTCAGTTAAACTGGATATTCTCTCGTTATTTTACAGGAAGGCTAAATTTCGGTGGCATCCGTTACATTTCTACTAGGCTTTGCTAGAGTCATACCGATTAGAAGAGGACTAAGTCACTTCTATCCTTAAATCGCATGGCCGTCCTCTATTGCAGTTTTCACAGGACACTACCTTGATGGAAGATATGCCAAAATACTTGGTATTCCATTAAATGACTCCTTCATGGGCTGAAGGAAGGGATTATCTTTTACCTCAAGCGTCAGTGTGAACGTGTTAATACGGTCATGCCGGCGCGTACCACCGCTGGCCCCGCACTAAACTGATTCACCGGGCGACGTGTACCACCGATTGTACGCAATTGAAAGCCAATAGGCGACAAACATGGATTAAAGCGCAGTCGTGAAAGTGTTAAATGACTTCTTAATGAGCTGCGGATCTGACTAGGACTATCTTTCACCTCAAGTGTCAGTGTCTGCTTTCTGTAGAAATTAAAAAGAAAAAAATTTTATAAACTTTCCCTACCAACCTCGTATAATAAAATGTTCGTTAAATTCGTTGTGTTTTTTCTTTAAAGCGTTAAATAACTTGAGTGACATTTGACAGTTGGCTGTCAATCGTCAATCTTGTGTATATGAAATGCGTAAAACGCTGAGTCACAGTCAGAAGACTGTGTGTGAAGAGCGTGTGTGTGTTTTTAAGCGTGTGCTTAGATAACTTCTTAAAGCATCTAGTTTTAAATCCTTATGTAAATCTGTCAATTAGTTCAGATTATGGAGGAGTGTAAAGTATTTTGTAACGAGAACAAAGCCGATAAATGAATTTCAATTTTTATTTTCTATGCGAGTGTAAGTACTTGTTGATGATGGCATTAAGGAAACAAACCAAAAAAATCCAAAAAAAAAGATATTCTCATAAACTCACCTTCATTTCAAAATTTCCCTTAATTTTTTATTTCGATTTTCATTTTCAGTTTTTGAAAGATTTTTTTTCCCAAAACATTTATCATTTCGTATGATTTTTTGGGAATTTTTTTTTTTTGTGTTTTATGATTTGCCCCAAAACCTCTATACATAGAGTGTGTGTTGCAGGTGATTGATGATGAACTCTTTTGCCCTCTGTTCGTTCGCTTATCACCGGAATTACTCTTGCCTTATATATTTTTTTTTTGTTGTTGTTATTGTAGTTGATGTTTAGATTTTAAAAAATAAAAAATATGTATTGGCTGATAACTTTCAAAACTCCACCCTGAGAAACACGAAAAAAAACAAAAAAACATAAAATTTGGGGTGGCACCTGAAGGGAGTAGCCGTAGTTTTAACATTTTGCCGGCTTTTAATTTTGTTTCTGAAACCAAAACCAAAATGAAACAAAAGCCGCCAATTTGCTTTAATTTGAGCAAACGTGAATGCTCGCTCGCATCTACAAATTGTACGTATAATTAATGCGAAAAACTTAATTATACAGCGTTAAAAGAAAAAAGATATTCAAAGATATTTGAAGAGATTTGAAGAGGTTTTTATGTGCGATTGAAGAAGAATTTTTTAAACGAAGTGTGCAGAGAGCATTTGAAATACAAAAAAAACTTTGCAGTTCAATAATGTTTTAAAGCACAGTATGGGAGATTGGCATAGGCGATGATTCATTAAATCATAAATGCAATCTCCGGTTTATGTTCACCAATAAATTATTATTTTTGTAGGCCACAAACAGCAACAACAACAACAAGTAGTTGGAAGTTGTGGTAGAAGCAGAGTTTAAAAGGCTGTTTTGTAGTGAAAATAATTTTTATTATCAGGCTGCGTGTTAATTTTAGTCATGAGTGACGGAACCTACAGTTTGATGTCGACTCCGAACGAATTTTTGGCAGAGATATTTGCTTCTTTCGAGGCGTCTAAGTCGGAGGTTGAGCCTTGTTTTTCCGCACTATTTACCTTTGGACTCTTGAGAACTATTAAAAACATCTTTCTGTCATTCTGTTATCCTGCAGACAGTCGACACAACAAGCGACAGTCGATACAAGGCGAGCTTTTAAGGGTATGACTCATTGAGCAATATTCTCTTCTGCGTTCAAAATTAATGCCTAGACCCAATAATACCATTGTGAATTCAAATTTTGTGTTTAGAAAAAGACTATTTTTGGAGACTTAATTCCTTTAAAGTTCTTAACCTCTCGCGTTCTGTGCTTTTCTTTAGGAAATCAAAAAAATTTAATACATTTATGACTGCATATGAGTCAAACAAACGAACAAACAGAGAACTTTGCATTTCAAACTTATTTATACAAGCAGAGAGAGAGAGTGTAGTAATTATTGATACGCAAGTAAATCATTACATTGTGATGTGGTGTCAAATTCACAGCAGGCTTCAACTCATACACACATGTATTGTATGTGTTGTTGTTTCTGTTTCTGTTTAGCACTCACACCTCTAAGACCAGTGTCAGTTGATGGCAGACAGATATTGGTTTTAAGAGCTTGATTAATCGTAGAGCTGCTGTTCACCATACCATACCATACCATACCAGGTATGCCTCTCTCTTTAGAGGCTTAGCTTAGGCTACGTTTCACTTTGTAAAGCAGATTCTTGGCTGGTTTAACTAGATGCAGGGAGAGTATCTTGTGGCGCTGCAGTGCACATATGAAAATGCAACAGATTTGTAAGGAAAAACACGCCTGTTGTTTTGCTGCCTCTTCTTAGGAACTCTGCTATAAACTGCTCTGCTCAAGAACAAAGAACGCAAAAACGAAGAAGTGTCGTCTGTTTTTATGGCAAGTTATAGTCACGAATTTCAGCATGCACTTTATTAATTAGTTAGTGTACAGCACTTTTGCCTGCCCCTTCTACCCTCTCCTTTTGGTCATAATGGTGAGCAAAGACGCGCGTGTCGTTATCACGCAATGTAACATCTCCTCTAGAGAGATACGACGACCCCCATGTGAGTCAGTTGCTATGAGGAGTTGCTTATGAGGAATGCATTGCCATATCTTCCTCTTTCTCTCAATTTTTTCTTTTTTTACGTAAGGAATGCTTAAATAACTGGAGACATATTGATATGCGTGAAAAGGATCAGGCGTGAAAACTAAAGTCAAGAACATCGCACCTTAAAAAAAAAACGACAATTTTTATTATGCAAAATGACATCCTCTTGCTCTCTCTCTCTCCTTCTTTTCCACCTCATGATGCTCTTAAACAAGTTTTCATGTGTTGTGTCCATAAAATCAATTCCTGAAATAAAAATTGATTTTATAAACCGGCTGGAGAAAAAGGTTTGTAATTGAAAAAAATCCCGACGCAATTTTAAATTCATTTCAAATGCAAAAATCAATAAAAATTGCTGGCAACGGTGGAAGTTGCTTGTGTGACCAATATAACGCCAATATAAATCACTTTAAGGGACCATTTGTCTCCCACAACTATGCAGGAAACACTTAACCAAAGGCCAAAGAATTAATTCCAACAACTACTTGCCACAACTGCCCCCTTTAACAACTTGCAACACACTCTGTCTGTATCTTTAGGCTTTCGCCCTTAAAAATAAATTTCTCTCCTCTCTCTCTTTCGCTCTTTCTTTCAACTCTTTTTCTAACATTTTCCTTATGAGTCCCCATTAAAAGAATCCGAAAGAAGTGAAGTGAAAAGCATTTAAACATAACGAGTAACCGGAAAATTTCGATTTTACGGCGATTATCATTTGAGTTGTGATTTATTTAGCGGAACAATTTGTCAGTTTGCTGAAGTAAAAGTTACAACTCGTGATTGCCACAAGGCCTACACACACAAAAGGAAGATGCAATAATAACTGTTCATTTCATTTCATGGCTCAAACTTTTCGAAGGCTACAAAAGGGGTTGTTATTGCCTTGTGCGTTGCGATGGTTTGTAAGTTCTTTACACCCAAGGACGTTGGTGAGTGTATGGATAAGGCTGGTGGATTTTTTTTTTCATATTAGGGTGGTACTGATTTGGAGGAAAGTAAGTGGTGATTTGTAAACTTTCGAGATTATTCTAGTTGAGTGCAAGAGCGACTTATTCAAGGTCAGAGCAGGCTTCAACTCGTTCATAGCCATACATGTACACTCTAAGACTAGTGTCAGTTGATGGCAGCCAGATTTAATTAATCGTTGAGCTGCTGTTCACCGTACCATCATGCTGTTCACAGGTATCTTTCTCCAGAGGCTACGTTTCACTTTGCAGAAAACAGATTTTTATTGGTTTAACTAGATGCAGAGAGAGTATATTGTGGCGCTGTAGTGCATATGGACAACACGTCCGTTTGTTGCTGCTTATTCTTAAGAACTCTGCTTTCGTAGTCTAGTAGGTAGTGTGTAGGTTTATTAGACGTGAGGCCACGATTCAAACCCCAGGTCAGACATATCGATCATAACGAATTCAGAACAAATATTTCTTCGGCGGCTTCCTCTCAGCAGATTTCTGGCAAAAACTCTGAGAGTAAATAAAATTGCCATGAAAAGTTTCTCAAAAATCTGACGTTCGGAATCGACTTTAAACTGGAGGTCCCGCCACTCATGGATAAAATTAACACACGCAACATAACTGGCTTAGGGAACTAGGTTGCAATCCTGACTGCAGGGTTTGAAATGATCAATTTTGTTATGTAGGCATGTTATTAGTGCAAGATTAAAAGGAATTTGTTAAGATCTATGATTTGTTCTGATCCAATAAAAATATTTTTAAAGACAGGTTCTTCGCCTGCGTCTGTGTAATTCCTCCGCTTCCTTATTCTCCCTCTCCTGCTTACTCACCTTTTGCCCTATCCCTTCTCTTATCCTCTTCCTTTACGACGTTGGTACAATGGGTCAACTTGACCTCCGGGTACTGTACTTGTCTTGATTGAAAAGTATACGTTCTTCTAAACCTTCTCCGCTTTTTTCATGCAGAATTAATCTGCTGATTTCCAAGCTGTTAAAGAGTTTAGTATTCTTCTTCATAAAACCAATAAAAATATCAAACCAGTAACACCCTACTATGCAGAGCTTCTGCGTAAGCCACCCCTTTATGATGCTGCAACATTTTACTTCCCTTGAATAAAGCACGAGTAAAAGAACAGAAAAAAAATGTGAATTATTTCAATATAAAACACATTATCTCTGGTCTCATTATCGTTTGCGAATGTTAAATGGAATACCACAAACAACCACCGACAATCTCCCGTCAATATCATCATCATCTCTGTCACCGTCATCACTGTACTCGTAGAAATTCTTATCACCATAGAGGGAGATGCTTAATAAAACTGCAATGCAAAGTGTTGTATGCAGTCAGGCAGCAAATTATGTTCTTTCGTTTCCTTTGCTCTATTTTAAGAGCACTTGTCCCTGTTTCGTTACGTTGTGCTAACAAACTTGGCAATGATTAACAAAGGAAAAGTATCACCAATCGGTGATATTTACGAGTTTGGCTAAGCAGACGTTATCAATTATATACGTTTTGAATGCGTAAAGCTTTACGTAAGATTTGTTATGCCCGTAGTATTTATACGATTGGATTGAATTAGTGATGCTAAGTTTTTTAGTGACAACAAAGTTTTCTTTTTTAAACTGCAAACGTGGGAATTAAAGAATTTTTTTAAATGAAATTGATTTAAATTGAATTGAATTTAAAAAGGAATTTAATTTTTATGAACTGGAAAATTTGCCATGAATAAGTAATGGCCGGGCTTAGGAAAAAATGTAACGATTCTCAGGGTAAAAAAAACGAATTAATTGCGGAAGTGAAATGAGTTGACAATCTTGAGAAACCTTTTTTGATTTTCTCGCAATTAAATTTCAATTCAGCATCCTTTTCTTGTTTTTTTTTTGCTTCGTTTCCTTAGAGTAAAGAAATGAATATGAATTATTTGCCCATTTAACAAGCTGACATATCACTGTCAAATCAGTGCTATGATATGTTTCATATTTTTTGTTTTTGTTTTAATTTTTATGCGTTTAATATTGGCCCTCGAAGGTATTATTGAAAATCACATCTTTCCACACAACTTCCCCTAAAAAACAAAATTCCCGAAATTTTATACTTTTTCGAACACAAACAACTAACAATAGCAGCAGAGATGTCATTGTCATCAAGTCACAATGACAGCTAATCTAATAACAATTACATTGTTTGGCTTGCTAGCTGGTGGTGGTGTAACAGTTACACTTAATCTCTCACTCTGGTCCTCTCTCCCTTTAGCAACAGCCATCACTGTATGTTATGTAGAGGAGAGCAGCAGAAGAGCAAACAATAGCGGCTAATGGAGAAAAACCTTAATTGGAGTTAAGCATAACGATTATTGTTGTACGGGGAAAAAATGAAAAACGAAAAGCGTAGAAAACCTATACACGACCACCATAAAACAAAACACTCAACAAACGTCACATCACCGCACAGCACAGAACAGCACAGCCCGGCAACACCAGCAAAACATAACAAAAACTGTCAAAAATGACATGACAGTTGCTTGAAACCAACAAACAATATGAAAAAGACAATTTGATTGTGTTTAACAGTCTAACGAAGTCAGACGAAAAAAATCTCTCTTTACCAGTGTACCTATCGTTGACACTTAACATGCATATGATAATTCTGACACGTCATCGCTCAGTTTTACCGGTTTCTTTAGGGTTTTCAAAAGATTTCTCAGCTAAACCAATTGCAATGCTACACATGTTGTAAACGTTTCTTGGTAATTGGCTAGTAAATGTCATCTACTGTCATACTGAAAAGCTTTTCCTTTGATTGCCATCAGAAATATCCGCCTGTTTGTCTACTGTCTCGGCAACTATTTAACTTTGATGTCGACTGCACGAGCATTTCTAAAGGTTACCCGTTTGACAAATCATTTTCTTTGTTTTCTCTACGTTGACTTATTGCCGCCTTTAATCAGAGTGCTGCAAGCAATTGATTTCTTGTCCATACTTTCCGCCGCGTAAAATTGCATTTTACTTTTGATGTCATTGTAAAGAAAAATGAAAAGTTTTGTCATTTGTTTTATCGATTATTGACAATGAAAAAACAGGCAAGAAAATCTATTTCTGCCTGGAAAATGGTTAACATTTTACCAAACGCACCATACACGGTGGCTTTATTTTAATTTTTGTGATCACTTGGAATACTTCAGCATGTTGATACTGCTTCCAGAATTAGGTTAGGTTGTATTGGCATTACATAGCGAATTTGTGTTGCCCTGCAAGACTGACAGTATGACATTCCGACAAGAATTCTTCTATACAGCAGAGCATTAACAGAGAATAATTTTTGTGGTGTTTTCTTCTTCCTCGTCGCTGAAACTTCTGCAGATGTCTTTATAAAATATTCCCAAGCTTGAGGCGTGTGCAGGCGGAGGCCAGTTATAATTGCTTTGAGATTCTTCAAAAGGGATCTAGTTCAGGTTTAAGCGAATGTCCAATAATGATTCTAATAACCACAACGAGCGTGCTCTCTTGGAGTTTAAGCATACTTTCCATAGGTCCCGTCCTCTTTCAAGCTTCGTCCAGATGTTCTGCGTCGTTCTGCCCATATTCGAAACCGTATATCTGGCGTTAAATGAATTCATAACTGATTTGCTTATTATGTGCCGCAGGTCTTTATAGAGATTTCTAAATTAAAGAATTCATTGAAGACTTCTACTGGCTCTAACTCATCTGGCCATTTCATCTGCTCTACAGTTACCCGGCAAATCTTTATACCCTAGCATCCACATGATATGAACGTCATATCAATCCGATGTCTCATTGATGAGTTCGCGACAGCTGCGTACCTTCTTAGAAGAATCTATAGTAAATCAGTATCCTTGTGGACTTAGCTATACCCGCCGCCTTCACATACATACATAATTCACCATTACACAACTATTCGTGCCAATTTTATTTACTCTCAGAGTTTTTGCCATAAATCTGCTGAGAGGAAGCCACCGAAAAAATATTTTTTTTTTTCATATTTCGTTTTGATGTCTGACCTGGGGTTTGAACTTGGGCCTTACGTCTAATAAGCCAACACACTACCTACTAGACTACGGCGACTTATACCCTAGTATGCACACGATATAAACGTCATATCAGTCCGATACCTCGTTGAGAAGTTCGCGACAGCTGCGTACCTCCTTTGAGTTCACTTGCTCGGAATTCAATGCCAATTAGAGTATGGTTATATATTTGCCGGAGATATTACCATCTTTTATAATTCTCTCTGCAGCCTAAAATGCCGAAACTTCCGGCTGGAAGAAATTGCAGTGAACCAGAAGCCTTGTGGACTTAGCATATACCTGCCGATTCCGGAAAAAAATACCATCGCCTTCAGCTACGTTTAATTTGGAGACTTCAGTGAAAATCTCTACAGAATCGTTTACGATATGCATTGCATCACTTTCTGTCCAAACCTCTCTATTCGATATGGAGGTCCCGAACTTTCCTGAGAAGTCATATCACTGTAGCAAATAATGAATACTTTCCACACTCCCGCATTCGTTAAAGATATTCGCGGGGCTAATATTTGATTCAAGCTAACGGCTTGTTACCCAAAGACTGCTACAATCCAGAATTCGTTGAGAACTTTTGCGTGGACAATATTCGATTCAAGCCACTGTCTAGTCGCTTATAGATGACTACTAACCTCAAAACCAGTTCTGTAAAGGTCAAGTGTCAGGGGTTAGAGTGGCCATTGAAAGTTAATATGCTGTGGGTGATATTAACTTTAATTTCTGCCCGTTGCTTCTCTAATAAGGATGATGGCATTGACGAGTTTGTGTCTCTACCAAGCTGTTTAGGACAAAGGCCCATGTAATACGTAATAGGTGAAGTATAGGCGATATTTACTATCATGCGAACGTGCTAAATACATATACTTGTTAATGCATAGTTTCCATTTACTTTTAACACGCACTGTATCTAGTACAAGTATTAACTTTTTACAACATTCGTGAATTAAAACAATTAAGAATTGGTTTCTGTTGTTCTTTTTTATTACTTTTCGACTAATTCTTCATTAATTTCATGATTTAAGGCACTCACAAGTAACTCTAGTGAATGAATGTTTAATTCATAAGAGAGACTAGAATAGAATGGAAAGAAATAGAATGGAAGTGGAAGTGGCATTTAGTGTGGCATCATAAAAATCATATTATAAACGGTAGAGATTGCATTTCAATTTAATTTAATTAAAACGAAACAAAAATAGAGAGAGGCAAGAGGCAAGAGACAAAACAATCATGGCAAAAGCCATGATGATGATGATGATGCCTATTTACGGTATGTACACTTAATTGGTGGCTTTTTCCAATTTTTTTTTTCCGTTTTGGCCAAACGCTTTTAAATCCCAGCAAACGTTCAAGTAAATCCAGTGGAGAAAGAAAAAAAAAAAAAAGAAAAACGAGCCATAAAGTGGTATTAAATTGAAAAAAGTAGGCAAAAACGCCTACCCAATTTACCAATTTGTATAATTTTTTGGTTTAAATGTTATTTGACACAGAGAAAGAGAGAGGGATAGAGGAAGGGAGAGAGGACTTTTTTGTTGTTAACTAATGGTTACATTATAAGGACACGTGTCTTTAGCACATTAAACAAGATGATACCGAAATAAAACCTGTAAAGTTTTAATGCCTTGTAACAGAGTGTGTCATTGTCTATGCCACCATTTGCTAGCTAAAGTCCTTAGAGAAGAGCCATCAAGGCAACAAGGACACGTGCTGTTATCATACGCTAGACAATGCCTTAGCAAATGTCAAAATTATTAACGACTAGGACTTGCTGCTGCTCGGGAAACATAATCAATGATCCTGGTTTAAAAATTGTATTTTTTTTCTCGTATTGTATTGTTTTACACACATATTAACAATTAATTAAATTTAACGTTTTTCTAGAAAAAAAACTGCTCCATTTCAAAAAGTTCACCTGTCTGCTCAACAGGACCCCTGGTGGCTTACTCTATAAAACTAAATTCTAAAGAAAACCCACCAGTAGTTGGCTAGCATTTAAGCATAAATAATAAATATTTGTTTAACAATTTTTCCACGTTTATTTAAACAAAAAAAAATTAATTTAAAAAAGAAGACAAGTTGATTAATGATCCTTAGAAATTAAAAACAAATATAGAGCCACTGATCTCCACTACTACAATAGGTGACGTTTGGCCTCTCTAATCAAGCAACTGTATGGCTGCAGAAGCACCTGTTATTTGTTTATTTCCTTGAGTAAAGATAGCAAAACAGCTCTCGAATAGATCAAACGTTATGAAGATTAATTAAAATCCTATAGATCGCTAAAGTATACGAATGAAAACGATCAAATTTCAAACAAGAATACAAATTATTTCAGAAAATTTTTCTCTTGAAATACAAAAACATTTTTCTTTTGAAAGCCTTTTTACGCTGGATCTATATGGGTGGCCCATACGAATGCAACTTATCGAGAATTGTTCTTTTCTGCTCTCCGGTTTAGTATGAATATTAAACAATATTATGATAAATGACATTAAACACTCCAAATTGTATGCAAAAAAAAATTGAAATTTTCAAAACTAAAGAGAAGACATGGAAACCACAGACAGACAATCCAAAAAAGAAAAGAAAAAAAAAACATTTAATGAGAGCGTTGAAATTTATGTTATTTAAACATTGTGTCTCTGATAGTTTATAGTTTTGACACATTTTGTATGTTTGTTTGTTCTCTTCATTCCAAGTAATAAAGATCTCCCCAGCCAGCATATTAGCTCCAGCAGCAGCACCGGCAGCAGCAGCAGCAGTAGCATCGAGAACAACAAAAAAAACAACGTCACAGACATGTGTCATAAACATTAAATTGTCAAATTTTCGGCGACAACTAATAAATTATGTTCTGTTTTTCAATTCCGTTTATTTCCATATTAAAACGGCGCCAAAATCCCTCGAAAACAACAAAAAAAATCCACTTATTAACGAAGTGAAATAATTCTTTTGAACTATAATTAATATGTATTACATACACACTCCCCCTCTTTCTTACAGTTGGAACACCCTGAAATTATCCGAATGTTAGCTCAATGTGTGGCCCTTAATATCGTATTCATTGAAATATTTTCAATAATAAATCGAAATATTTTTAATGTTCCGGAAATGTTTTCAATTCCGTTTAGTTTAGTGGGCTGTCTTAACAAGGTGTAAAAGATATTCATTTTAAACGTTTATGCATACAACAGACAGAGATTTTACAAAAAGTCTTGGAAGAACTTAAACATTTTAAAGAAAATGCAGGCATTTGAACTTTTAACAACTTACATACATGCACTCATTGCATCCCTTCAGTCAGCATTACGACCTAGCTTCTAAAACTACTTATGTTGTGTACGTTAATGTGATACATTTTATACGCGACCTACAGTTGAAAGCCAACTCCGAACGATAGATTTTTCGAGAAACTTTTCATTGCAATTTTGTTTGCTCTCAGAGTTTTTGCCAGAAATCTGCTGAGAGGAGTAGCTGAAGAAATATTTTTTCATATTTCGTTTAGTTGAAGATGTCTGACCTAGGGTATGAACCGTGGCCTTCACATCTAATAAGCCAACACACTACCCACTAGACTACGGCGACTTTTAACGACTTAACTTGATTAAATGCAAACGCATATGAAACTGATCATTTCAAAGGGGCTCTCTAAGTCTGAACGATTTACCATGCTCTTCAAAAGTAATAATGAACGAAAGTAATAACGCGCTGTGCATCCTCTAACATAGAAAATATTGTCTTCACAACCATCTCGCTTAGATAGTTTCAAATGGAATTGACATTTGAGACTACTAGCTTTTCATACATGAAGCAAAGGATACAATCTTCAGTTATTCTACCCGAACGGTAAAAATCTCGAAATCTTCTACGCTAAACCGAATGATCATATCTTTTTCCAATATTTCTACCATTTTCTTCAGCTTTCAATATGTTTAGGGAATAATTTCCCATCTGGACTTAATCTACAGCACTGACCTTCAACACCAGTGACCTCTTACTTATCGGAATCTTAATCTTTATTACATAGATTATACGACTCTGCAGCTATAGCTGTAGCACTGATCTTAGTTTTTGTATAAGTCTAATGTACTCTAAAGTCAGTCATAAAGTCGTATCTTTTACGTGATTCGATTTTGTGAAGTCCTTAAAGATTCTAATGGTTAGAAAGCCACTTCCCAGATACATAAAGGAGATGACGCAGAGGGTCCTCCTGGACATTGGATATTTCTTGTAAGACCAAGTGTACTTTAGATTTAGGTTAGAAGACGTGTACTTGCCAATTGAGGCAAGTACAGTACCCGGAGGTCCAGTTGACAGATTGTAGAACGTCCTAAAGGGGGAGAGGATAATAGATAGGGAAAAAGGAGAAGAAGTAGGAAAGGGAGAATGAGGCAGCAGAGGAATTAAAAATTAAGTAAGGAAATACACAAGAAATACACGCTTGTCAACCAGCTCAAACTAATAATGAATCTATGAAGAGCCTTCACGTCGGCTCTCGACACAGAATTCAAACCCTCAAAGAAGTCCCTGCCAAGGGTCCTCAACCTCAACCTACTAATAGCTGGATAGTTACAGAGGTCTCCAACACCTCCTCATCGCAACATACCCTGTAATAGTCCGGCTGGGGTCTGTTTCAGATTCTTGTCAAAGATCTAATCTCACAGTGAATCTTAATAAACCCAATAACTAACTTTAAGCTGGCCTTATCCCAGCCCAACCTAAACCTAAACCTAAGTGTACTTTAATTAATGTAAACTGAAGTAAACTGATGTTATGAGACCTCGTATAAAATCGATTCCCTAAACAATGCTGGGTATGTTTGAAGCGATAACATTATGTTTTCATTGTATTATTACAAGAGCGAGTTAATAAATTCTTGAATTGTTGCAGGAAACATGGTTTGAAGGTGAAAAATCATTTTGTTTTACAACATATCTCTTTTGAGTTCTGTATGATTTATTTAACGAATCCCTACTTACTTTATCCCGTCCAGGAAAACGATTTTAATACTCTTTATGCACTTACCAATGAATTTCAATTTAAAATAAAATAAAAAACGAAAACACTTCCATTAGACTTAACCTTTAAGGAAACGTAATTTCCCCCTCATTCAACTCTCTCTCTCTCTCCCACTCTCTTTAATACAATTATTGTGTAATTTTAATTACAAAAAAATTTTCTAATTGTTTTTCAATTACAATCCATGAAACCAGAACTTCCGCGTCTAATTTTATTTAAGTGGTTGGTTCTTTGGTTGGATTGTAATTCTCTTCTAACAACACAACACCACACCACAACCGAAAGCGATAAAGATCATGTACAAACAATAAAAATTAACTAAAAAGCAACAACAGCAACAACAAAAGCAAAAGTAGTAAATAAAAGTATCGAGATACTTATACAATTACAACAACAACAATGGCCACAACATTAAGGTTAAAATACAAGAAGTAATAATTTGGTTTTAATATGGTTGTAATCGTTAATAGCAATCGCTTGCTTGATGTGGCCTGGCAATAATCGTATAAGAAAATGCTTTATTTTGTTGGCAAAATGTCTTAATTAGACGACGAAATGTTGTGTTGTGTGTTGTGTTGACCAGGCTACTAAAATTTTAACAAAACACCTGAAAATTACAGTTTCTGTGTACGATGTATGTAAGTATGTGTGCATATATGGGTATGGGTTTTAAGGTGATGGTGATATCCTGCTCTTGGTGATAAAACATCGATAAAAAATAACAGAATATCCTCTGCACCAGAAGGAAGGAGAGTCACAAAACAAGTTAAATATTTTATTTGTTTGTATACCCCTCGTAATGCATTACTCAGATGATTATTTTTGTTTTTAATAATTGGAAGAAGTAGGAG